>OZ037784.1:5844295-6179295 GCA_964035525.1 Porites cylindrica
GTGAATAAAGAGGGTTAGCCCTTTAAACACTAAGGTCAAAATTTGAATTCTCATTTGTTGCTCTCATTTATTTCCTAAGGAAGTAGTGGGGAGAAGTTGTTAAAATATCAAGCCAATTCATCTTGTGTGATCATGTCTGTATTTCTCATGACCACTCTGTTTTACAAAGCATTGATATTGTAAGGAGAAATTTGATGCTGATCACTCTTTGGGCTTAAAGGGTTAATTAAGCATACCTACAGTCTTCGTACTGAATAAGGCTCATGTATGTGGGCATGTAATCCATTGAGGTGATGTAAAATGGTGCCAGCACTGTTCCTTTCGAGCGCCTGTTCATGCAAAGGGCCATGTTGTACTGTTCAATACAGCTCTCCTTCTCTAAATATCCCGGACTTAACAAGGCGATAACACGCGCACACTTTCCCATGATGTTAAATATCTCTTCTTGCCACGATTCATCATCATTAAGCTCCTGAATGTCGTAGAACACGTTGAGGTTACTCTCAGTCTGCAAGAACTTTACAATTTTCAGGGCTGAGTCATGGTCTTTGGGGCTGTGTGACATGTAAACATCATATAAGACTTCTGTTTCCTGTGGAAAGTATTATAAAGATAGTCTCTTTTTAGTAACAGGGCACAACAGGGAATTGATGCCAGCTCTCACACTTGTCAATTTAATGAGAAAAAAAATTTTGCATGTAAAGCCTCCTTGCCTTTATTAGTTTAAAGACAGCTGGTACAGGACTGAAAATAAAAGTATCGACAAATGGAATGTTTTTTTCAATTGGTTTATTTCGAGATACATGCTGGATATTTTTGCCACTAATAGAAAGTTAAATTTTACAACTTCCATTCCCTCACTAGTACGCTTGGGCATCCTGTGCTTCTAAACAGATTAAAACAACACATCAGAGTCCTCAGAGGGGGGGTGTGGCATCCAAAAATGCATAGCCACAGAGTAGGAAAGGTCTCAGGGAAGTCATACCTTTGTAGTTAAGCTTTTTAATACACAGCATAATGTGAAACTTTGTTTACATTTTTTGCCTCGCTTTCATTACCAACAAAAACAACAACTACAACAACTAAAACAATAAAACAGACCATTTCCGAGATGCCCTAAGCCTCTGTTTCAAATCAGGCTAAGTGCGAAGCTATAATAATAAGAATGTTTTTATTCTCATGCAAATAAAACCCTTTTTCGCAAGAAAGGTTTTGCAGGTGCACTTAACCTTGTTTTGAAAGGAAGAGTTTTTGGAACTTGGAAATGGCCTATTAATATGAAAAAAAGAAAATATTAAGTTCAACTTACATAAACCAAATCTTTCTCATCATATTTGTCCTTCATCTTTTGAAAACAGTCGAAGAGAGGCTCATTTGTTTTGCTGTGTTTTTCAGGTTTGCGAGAAAACAAGACAATCTTGAGCGTCTTCAATGAAAGGCCAGCCTTGATCCAGTGTATTGCAGAGTTCATTATCAGTCGCAGCATGAGAGTCTTTGAGTAACCCTGAGTTTTGAATAAAAATTGGAATTGACTAGATAATACTTTCTGCTTTACAAGTAGAATGCAGCATTACCACTTTCAAAATTACTTAGAAATAGAAGTTGAACCACAAGATGGTGATTAAAGGAAAGAGCTAGAGCAGTGAAATGTTCTCTAGTGACCAGTATATCTTGCTTATCTGAAGACTAGAAATGTAGTATGCTTATGCTAGATGAACATTTACCTAATATCATCTAATTAAAATGAATATGTTGCCTGGAGACCTCCGCCAATATACTCTGAGAATAGTTCGTGCCTTCAAGCTAAATAGCAAAGCTGACTCTCACACCAACTTATTAATTTCAAGCTTCCATTGCCTACTCAAACTTGGGAACCCTTGATCTACTTCAAAAATAGGAGAAACCCTTCTCACATCTCATCTCGGCAACACAGTCAAACCCCATTAATATAGACACTAAGGGGGCCATAAAAAGTGTTGAGAGGGTTGAATTACCTTATTATAGGAAATTAACAATGCACGTTGCCAACGCAAAGAAAATTTACCTCACTCAAAATAAACGTGAATTTTCCAAAAGTTAGGTTTACATACATCAAATTAACGCAAAATTTTTAAAAACAATGTGCGCCTAACTTTATATTTACGTGAATTTGCTGCAATACAAGCTTCTCAACATACATATCTAAAAGTAAGTAAGTAAGTAAGTAAGTAAAGACTTTATTTTATGAGGGTTAGCACGAAATAGCCGGGGCTAATAAACTTGTGGCCCTCTAAATAATAAATAAATAAATAAATAATAAAATAACAAATGAGTATACTAAGCTATTAAAAAATACAAGGTAAAAACCAAAGAATACACAAAAAAAACAGCAGCATTTCCATGAAGAAGAAAGACTGAAGAACCCCTCGGGGAAATGGATCAATACGAAGACCAGTCAAAAGATATTTTGAACTCAATTCTTAAAGAAGAACTGTCAGATAGTGACTCTGGCGCGTTGATAGAGGAACTACAGCTGTATGAGCAGACGAGGTTTTGCATGTTATTGAAATAAAGGTGCTGTAAAACAACAATAATGTAAAATGGTGTGATTCAAATTAACATCCTTGACAAAAATTAAGATGCGTTAAATTCACGCGATTTTTTTAAAATTGTGTTAATAAAGTGCATCATTAATTTCCTATAATAAGGTAAGAGAAAACATATGAGCTTTCTTTCTCAAGGGAAAAAGACAGCTGTCCGTATTATTAAAGCAGGTGTCTGTAAAGCAGGGTTTTACTGTACCTGATCTCCTGATGCTAGAAGAGGCATAATAACTGATCCATCTGTGGTATCTTTGCCACTAAGAATCGGTACAAGACATCGAAACACAGCTCCAACAACTTTGGGTGGCTGGCTTCCTCGACTACCAAATCCTCCCTCAAAACACAGAATTCTTTTAAAGCTATACTGTTCAGGAAGTGGCTTGGACCACCAACAGAAGTACTGTCTGCGTAAGTCTTCCTCTTTGTCTTGAGAAAGATTTCGGACACTGATACCAAGGTTGATAGCCAGCGCTCCAATCAATGAAGACGGAGTTGGTGAATAATCACCTTAAAAAATCATGGAAATATAGTTCACATGATTAACTTGCCATTAGTATGAAATACTCAAACAAAAGCATTGCCCCTCCCCCTGAAACCACTCCTTTACACTTGCACTTGTCAGGACCTGTCACCATTGCATGGCCCCATGTAAGGTAGGTAAGGGCCACACTTTTCATTTGTCAGAACAAACCGGCCAAACCATGCAATTCCCGTTGTAATGAGGATTTCACTTTTAATCAAAACTGTCCAGCCAGATCAGTCAAATCCTAAATAGTATACACAAAGGAGATGGTTTTTCAGCAAAAACCTTATTTCATTTGCTAACCGACTGGCCCGGCAATGGTCTGGCTGGCCTGAGTTCTGACAAATGGAAAGCACCCTAAGACAGTCTTGGACACTGTAGATTCTGGATTCCAGGGAGTAGATTCCAGATCCCAATTGTTATCAGGAGTCTGGATTCCAAGAGTCCAAATTTCACAAGAACAAGCAAAAATTTAACGAGACTCAGGAATAACCTGAATTACATTACAAAAAAGAATAGAAAAAATTGAATATGGTACAGAAACATTCTCATAGTTCTTTTCTTGTAAAAACCTGCAGTTCTTACAGAGGAAAATAAATAAATAACCAACTTACTAACTGACGTGAATAAATAAATACAGCTTTCAAACCAACAGTAATAACTAAGCCCCGGCTGGCCCTGATTTCCTTTCAAATTTATCTTTATGAAAGCAGTTTGATCAGGGGCGGATCTAGGGGGAGGGTGCAGGGGGTGCGCACCCCCCCCCCCCGAGATGACCTGCGGTTTCCTAATACAACTGGTATTCTGCAAAAAAAAAAAAAACTATGTGGTTTATTGGTGTTGAAGTAGAGCAAGAGACGAGTGCACCCCCTCCTAAAAAAAATCCTGGATCCGCCCCTGTTGATGGATTACTTAAGGGGAAAAGAGGAAGCCTCAGTAATCAGGGAGATATCCATTTTCCATGTGACAGCAAATCTAGATCGTAATTTTAAAATTAAGCTCAACCAAAAGTTGAGAGTTTAGTCAAATAGTTTGTCATCAAAAGAGCGGCATGCACATGGTCCAATATACGGAAAATCATGGCATTAAATCAAATTACATATGATATCTTAATCAAAGCGTAATCCTAGAAATCTCAAGGGTTTATTCTAAACTGGATGACATAAGTTCAAGAGTTCAAGAATTATTTTTGATTATCAATCACATGTCAACGGTTTAGTAAACTGTTG
Organism: Porites cylindrica; assembly: GCA_964035525.1. Taxonomy (NCBI): domain Eukaryota; kingdom Metazoa; phylum Cnidaria; class Anthozoa; order Scleractinia; family Poritidae; genus Porites; species Porites cylindrica. Next base: position 5,848,630 of record OZ037784.1, read on the forward strand.
ATACGAGTTGTGCATGTTTATCAGTGTTTGTGACGAGCTTACCGGGAAACGCGGAAACAACCAAAACATCGACTTTTTCCTCTCTGGGAAGCTTAGTGATGTCGCCGATGCACAACTGAATCTTACTGACTCCAGTTTCTGTTGTCAATGATAACGTATCGTGGACGATAAGCGACATTTGGTTTTAGTTGAAGGTTCGTCCGTTCCGCAAATATTCGACCACCGTTCTTCGGCTAGAGGGCTGTCACGTGGTATGTCTATGAATTTGCCTGTGTGTAAAACCACAGGTACCCCAATCTCCAAGGAGTCTATATTAAATCTCCATAAAACGCATTGTTTGACCCGCGAGATTTTCCGTAAGCATTGTCTTCAGTTTCTCTGGGGACGACTGTAGAATGGACTCATGTCAACAGCAGCATTGAAAAGGATTTGTATGATAGCCGTCGCCGTCGTCGTTGCTTATTTCGAAGAGAAAAGGGCAGGAAAAAGTGGGAGGGAAGTCTGTTTTCCCCATACCTCAACAGTGACGAATTCCCACTTGACACATGCCCGGAAGTAGGGGAATTCTTGAAATTGACCGAGCTATAAAAGGTGATTCCTCCACCATATACCTTCCCGCGTCTATCCTATAAAACCCTACAATTCCGGAGTTTGAGGGTGTAGGTAGAACTGAAAAAATAATAATAATAAAAATAAAAATAATTGGCATGAATTCCAGGGAGAACTACGATCGCTGTTGACGCAAAACAAACCGCAGGGAGTCAAGATAGAAGAGAGCATAATTATTGTTTTTTCAAAACGTCTAAAACGTCGCTTTGGTAGGATTTTTTCCGAGACAAACTTCCCACCTGGCGATAGTCTGTTCCAGGCTCTCAGATAGTGAGAGTCGGGAAGACGCGAAAGTGAAAGGTACGCGAAAAGTTGGCGGGGCGGGAAAAAGTCTCCTCCTGCCATTTTTTTTTTTTTTTTTTTTCACGTTCGCGCTTTCTCAAATTCTTCGGACCCGACTACCTCGGAGCCTAGAACAGGCTAACGAGGCAATGGCCGTTTGTTGCTAAAATTAGAGCCAATTCGTACCAGTTTTCAGACTTTAAGGATCTTTTGAGCACGTGATTAAAACGTTCCTCCTTTCGATGATTAATCAATAAATCCGTTTTACAAGATAAACATGAAACAATGGTGAAACAATTTTATTTTAATTTAAAAGTCGATTACATCCTAAAAGTTAAACTTATTTACAGACGATCCTCCTGATAAGACCCACATGAGGATTTGCAATCGTGCTTTACTTTACAGATGCCCAAGAAACATGAGATGTATCAAAGGTCTCGCTTGGAGTAAAATGAACACAAAAATTGCTCCTTTTTACTCCATGCCCTCGCGTGTCTTCCGCGACGGGTGCTCCCTTACATAAGTTATATAGGTATGTGCCGCCCTGAAGGGAGTGTGGGAACGTATTCGTCGTTTCAATTCCAAAGGAATAAGAAACTAGAAAGAAAGAAAACTATGCGAATTCGAAATGCATTTTAAGAATCTTTTTGTTTGCGTTCTAATCTAAGTAACGATGACATCATTTCTGCCTAGCGAGGCCAGGTCTGAAAACGGGTGGATTTTACGGAAAATGACACTTTTTGGTCTGAAATAGGGTCAGGATGTAGAGAACCAGGTGGCACAATCCCACCGAGAATTCCCAGGAGTACCCCCTCGGGCGTGTCTTGGGTGGTTTCTCTGCTTGGCTAAAAGGAAACGAAAACAACTGCTACGCAGACTAAAACAATCCCATACTGCAATTCGAAACAACACCAACCCAGTCTCTCGCTCGATTCAGGATGGTCCATGCCTCTCATGCACAAACAATGACCCACATTCGATATATTAAAATTCTAATGACTCCGACGCTTTGAGGTCAAAATTGCAATTTTTTCACAACTCCATTGTCTCGCAATTCCCAGAAGAGACTTGAGCACAAAGAAAACCAAACCAAATTTGGACAAATAACCAGAAAGCCTCGAAGTCGATTAAGTCATGTTAGAATTTTAATATATTGAGAGTGGGCTATTTAACCGTTATTTCAAGAAATTAGTGCAGCAAAAGTTCGCAGCCTGGTTAATCCCCGTGTAAAAACTTTGCTGCAAAAAACTCATACAGTATGTCAGCCAAATGTCTTCTTGATACCCCGTTTAGTGTTGAGGACGTTGTGACCTTGGCATTTGATGAGAATATCAATGAACCCGAGTCCCAGGAAACAGGGCGCCCGACGCGATAATTTGTTCTCGAGTTTTGCACAGACCAGCCAGGATCCTGAAGAAGAAGCTGACATTTTTGGAATCGCTTCTCTCCATTCTATGACTGTCACAGAATGTGTCCTTTTTTACGATGATGTTCCATGTTTAAAACTGTGACAGGCAGTCAAGCAATGAATCCCGGATGTCAACTCTTAAAGTCTCGTTTCCGTGTGTAACGATATGGGTTCCACTCCCATCTAGTTGAATCATGGCGTCATCTTGAGCCTGCAATCAAGAGTAACAATAACATTTAGGACTACGACTTGGAAAGTCAACTAGCAGCATGGGTAAGACCACCGCTTAAAGAAGTAGAACCTTTCAGCTAATCTACCGCTGACAAAGCTAAGCTATAAGGATGCACGGATGGGCGACGTCATAAATTTAAGTTCGAGATACGTCGAGAACATAACCCTGGCGGAATAAGAATGTGGGAGTGCTTTTTAGCGGAGAGCTGCCTCGGAAACGAAATCGAGTAGAAAGGAGTCCAGTTTCCCGGCCGAGATGCCCCTGATAAAATTATTAGACGCGGCTAATCGGCAGTCGCCGGTGATAGCTCGAAAATTTCTGCCTTTGTGCCACAGGAACACCAGATTAGGATGCGTTCTTACGAACGCCACAAGCTGAGAGCGACGAAGTAATAAAAACATTAACAACAACTTCAAAAACGAATACTAAAGTAAACTTAGGCTATGTCCACTCTATACCGGATAACTTTTTGCGCTGACACGAAAAGCTATCCCGAATAGTGTAAACTTCTCTCCAATACTGTGACTCTCCACTTAGAGATCGGCGCGGTGCAAGTTCGTTTCGTCACAGACTTCGCGCCAAAATTATCGTTCTTATGTTGTGATCAGAAGCCTTATCCGGTATGGCTTTCGTTCCGGCGCAAAACCTATCCGGTATAATGTGAACGAAGCCTTAAACTTATTGAGATCAAAAGCGCCACTCACCAAATGAAGAGTATGAGTTCCCTGATTAGATTCTACGTGTACATCCTGGATACCTCGCTTTGGAGAAGAAAAGAACGGTAAAATTGAAAGGACTCAGTACCTTGCAAAAATCACGCTCAAAGACAAGTACATCGCAAGTCAATGTCCGCTATAGGTAGGGTATGGGAGGGATTTACGGTTATCTCGCCACCAACGAATAACTCGGAAATAATTGACACAGTTTAGTGCGTATGATTACTTACCTAATATTTACGTTTCCGTCAAGCTTATTCTAATTTGAAGTCGATTCACATATAAATCTGTCGATCCTAATTGACGTTCTTTGCGTTGAACTTCGTATGCCCTTAATACTCCAGATACTGGGTAATAGGTTAAATGAATGTAAACTTTGACATTTCAGAGATAAAGAAGTTTCACAATCACCGTCATTTCTTTGAAAAATGATAATAACAATAATAAAATAACGGTTAAGAGACAATTTCTGTCCATGAAAGTCTTTTTCATTACTTTGTTGCATATCTATGCCACTGATATTAATATTATAAAGGAAATAAAGGGAGATGTAAAGAATCAACCATAAGAGGACACAGAAAAAGTCTGAGCCCCAGATGGGATTCGAACCCACGACCCTCCGTGTTCTAGATCGGATGCTCTAACCTCTGAGCTACTGAGGACTCGGTGGCGAGCAAGGGTCATTTTTGGTGGGTTGGACTTGCGAACCGCATCTCGCGATCACACAGTCCATCACAAGCAACTCATTAAGGCTTAACTGTATCACATAGTCACATTAATAGTAAGAAATGTCTCAACCATCAAAAAAATTGAAAGGACTCATATAATTGGGACTTATAAATATAATAAAGCTAAGTTCTATTCTTGGTAGCGATTTCGTTGGTGAAGAGATAGTTTCGTGGCGAGGTGACCGGTTACCGTGGGAGGCGGGAGGAGGATAGAGATTAGAATTTATACATTGATTTAGGATGATACAGGCTTACCTTTTCAAGAGATCGTAAGAGATCCTCCACAAGTACACTGCCCCATAAATGGCAGGATTTCTGGGATGTTTTGCGCTCCATCTTCGGGTCCCTAAGTAAAAAAAATGCTTTGGTGTAAAACAGGCAATGAAAATTGAACCATTATGGCTCCTGAATAGCTAACATAGTGTGCCTGGCTCTCGGTCAGTGCGGACGAGCGAAAAAAGCAAGCGAGCAGTGAAATAGCGAACAATAGAAAAACAGCGGGAAGAGAGACGGGGAGAGCCAGTACGCATCTTTTTAAATACCTCAACCCGCCTCCTACCCCGCGTTTCTCATCTCAAAATGTCAAATTTCAAAACGTCAATAGATGCGCTGTGTAGAAGGAGGGTTTCAGTGCTCGATATGTTTTTTAGATGCGAACCCAAATGATTGACGCAAGTGTTGAAGTAAACTGATCTTTCCAATAATAGTGCAACAGCATTTTTGACGGAAATTTTCTTTCCAGGGGGTGCCAGAGAGGTGGGGGTCTAATGCAAGAGTGCCCTCCGTGAGAGGGGGTGGGGGGAGGGGGGGGGGGAAGGGATTTGACATTTTCTGGAACTACACAATGAGGTATTGAAGACAATGCTTAGGGGCTCCACTACTCCGTCTCTCCCCAGCCCCTACGCGATTTTCGCGCAACTTTTCTCGATCCGCGTTCTTCACTATCTTGAAGGTTGGAATCTGCTACAAGGGGAACAAACGTATATCTTCACATGATTGTACAGATCTCAAACTGAATAAAAACCTTCCAAAGAAAGGATGAACCAGACTTTTCAGTTTAGGATTTCAATCCACACATCACTAACAACTCACTCACGATCCGTTGGAAATTGATGGAAACATCCGCTCAGATTGTTTGAGCGCCCTGGACAATCTTCAGTGTTTTGTTTGTTTGTAAGCTTGAAAATGAAATAAACTCGCCTTTTCTTATCTAGCTCCTCGTCTCCACACAGCTGTAAAGGTTCTAGTGTATATCTATTGTCTTTCGTTACCAAGGTTCCAGTTACCGTGGTAACCGCTATTCCGGGCCTCACTTCCTGTGGGTGAAGACTGCTGGCCAACTAAACAAAGAAGACATTTCATATAATTTTTTACACTGCCTTTGGCATTACTGAAAGTATAGTTTGTAACCTGAAGAAGTATGTTGTATGAGGGCAAAGTTAGCACAACGTTGAAAGCTCTCGCCTCCCCCCATTGTGGCTCGTGCTCAAGTCCTAACGTCAACACCATATGTGTCTTGCGTTTGTTTGTGTTTTTGGTCATTGCTTTGAAAAGTTTCTCAGCAGGAGCTCCGATTTCCCCTCTTCTCAAACACAACACTTGCACATGCAAATTCGATCTGGAACGTACAAACACTTTAAAACGACAATAAATAAATAGAAATTTTAACCCCCCCCCCCCCCCCCTTCCCCAAAATCAAAGATGGGAAAATAGCGCCTTTCTTCTTTCGCGCGGCTTCTTCCTTTTTTGGGGGTGGGGGGTGAGGTGGGGGTGGGGGTTTGTTGTTTCATTTCATTCTGTCGAGGATTGGAGTTCTTGAGTTCTTATTAAAGTTTTTCCTGGGTGAACAAATTTTGTCACCTTTTTATATAACGTCATTTGGTGTTGGCACCATCTACAACACCAAAGAAACCATCACAGCACCACTATATAACAAATTTACACTGATTAACTCCTATTTTGGATAATATATGTGAGATATACTGACCTCGTTCGACAAAATAACCTTCTCAAATTGCCTGTTCACTGGGAGCGAAAGCACATCTAGGAAGCTGAATGTAGATATCTTGCACTCCTATGAGACCAAAAGGAAATGGTCTGAATATTTGTTTGTTTGCTTGTTTGTTTTAAGTGAGTCGGTAAGCTAAACTGGCTTCCCTAAAGTGGTTCAAGTTTTTTAATCGGTTTACAGTGGTCTATCTACTTTATAAAATCAATGAAACTAACGTTCCTCCTCCGCCGACGCAACAAGGAACCAACAATTTTGTTTCTAAACAAGCGAAAACAGAAGCTCACTTTATATAAAACAACAGTTTTTTATAACTATTTTACTAACTGTTATTAATTATTACGATTAAAACAATTCCTGATTCACTAATGCACAAAAGAAAGTTCATCACAGCTTTCGGAAACCATCTAGGCTTTTTACCCAGAGTTGGGATTATTTGCCATGACCTTCCATTGCGCAAAGTCCGTGAGGGGATTAGCATCTGCAAGCATTGACCCCTAACGTACAGAAGCAGCCAAGGTTTCCATCCATCTCAACCTACCAGCCTCGGCACCAACACGAGGCCGCACACCGGTGAGATCTAACACTAAAAATAGAATTAAAACGGGCTCCGAAAGTTCTAATGAACTTTCTTTAGATTGACAACTGTTCATGATTGAAGAATTCCCTTCTTTTTTTAAAGGTCCCTAATAAAAAATCTCCAGTATTTTTTAGTCCCAAGGGAAACTCACGCTCCTAAGGGAGCACTATGATGGCTCCGAGATAGTCGGGTCCGCTGAATTGAGAAAGCGCAAACACGAAAATAAAACGGGAGGAAACTGGGGAGAGCGGGGGCGGCTCTTCCTTTTTCCCGCGCCACCAACTTTTCGCGTGCCTTTTTCTTTCGCGTCTTCCCCACTATCTGAGAGCCTGGAGAGCCTGTAACAGGCTATCCCAAGATAAGCAGTGAATACGCATCGGTCGGAAGAATGTTATACCAGTGGAAAACTAATAAGAAGCGAGTGAATATAAGGAACTCACCGTATCTTGAATGGTTAGGTCTGTTCGGTGGGGAAGTAAATCAGGTGGCCTTGTGTACGCTTCCGGTATGGCAAGGTGGCCGGGCTGAAATAGCAAAAGAAAACAAAACATGAACATCAGGCGCGGATCTAGGATAAATACTGACCGATTTCCTAAACGAGGGCCGAAGCTACAAGCTTCTTGGAGGGGGTGGGGGGTCGCGGGTATGCGCCACTCCCCAAAGTCTCCTTTCCTGGGTTTCAGTGAGTCATTCAGACAGGATATTGGTCAGTTCCACTTTCCTCGGATGATGCCTTGCAAATCAGCGGATTATTTCATCAAGGTTAATTTCCATGTTGTATGTTGGATATGGAGCAAGATTTCAACACGGAAAGTTTATTTATTAAAAGTATATTTATTATGAAAAATCTGATCGAGTTCCGTAAAACGGTGGAAACCGGTGTGGATGCGCGCCTAAACATTATACCTCAAGTTTCTACTTGAAAACAATCGTGAGGCTATTTTGCGTTATGGCTTAAATAAAAATAGATCAAGAGCATACGGGGCAGATATGTTAGTCATTAGCAATGTTGAGAGTGAAACTACGTACGTAAACACTTAAACAGGTACACCATCTTACCTGAAGTTCACGAATAAGTTTGTTTGCTTGAGTAAAGTTCAGCCTCGGATCAATAGGACAGTAACATGCCTTGAAGAAGTAATATACGACTCATATTATATTTGGATAAAGTTATTACATCCATAACCATACCCTAGTGTGTAAGTGAACAAGAAAGCCAAGTTGAAAAATACGACACAAATAACAGTGAACTTACGCAACAGGACAGGAGATGAAAGAAGATGGCAAACCTTGTGTGACAAGCGTGACAATAAATTTGTTTGAAAAAATTTTTCGCCAAACTTCACCCTCGTTTAAACAGATCTTTTTGTAAAAGGCCAGAAAACATTAATGTAAGAGAAGATCACGACAAAACACGCAAGTAATAGCCCTGTCACGTTTGTCACACAAGCGTTTTGCAGTCCTCATCTCCCTGCCGTCCTGTTACGTAAACTCAACTGATAGTTTGAAGAAAGGATCGCGCATGAAACTCACCTTCATTGCCAGTGGTTGGTATGGAGCAAGGGCTTCGAGGTAAGGAAACTCAGGTTCTGTAATTCAAGTTAGTAAGACTTGTCAGTTTTGGTTATAAAAAATGCTTAAAGGGTACCGTAATGCAGGAATGGGTTTAGGATTCTATTAGCGGATGAAGCGAAGATGATACCATTGAACTAACAGATTACAAATCAAGGTTAAATTCTTGTAGTCTTTACTCTTTTCACGGAAAGAATTTTAGAAAATCAGTGATGGATGTTGATGATGACGATGATGATGATGATGATGATGATGATGATGATGATGATGATGGCGTTGTTGATGATGATGATAATAAAAATAACGATAATGATAGCCATCCTGATGCCGATGATGATTTGGAGTTACATTGGAAATATAATAAAAATCGTTTATTCGCTGGGTGGGACACTAGAAGGTTAACTGAGAAGGGTGATGAGGTATGGTTTGGAATAGGTGTGCTTTAAAGCCATTACCGTCCTTTAACAAGAGTACATACCAGTAAAGATAATGGTATTTCCACTTGATTTGCCCCAAAGCTCCATGAAATGCACCACATCTCCATAGCGTAGAGAAGGATGTCCAGTGAACACGATACAGGGAGTCTTGAAGCAGCTGCTTAGCCCATCTTTAAAACGAGAGAAAAATGTGTAAATTAATTTAGGAAACTTCTTTTAAAGTTTCGAGTAATAAACGTGAAAAAGTTTCTTCGTTTCAGATGTCACCTTTCCACTCACCATGTATGCTAGGAAAATGTTTCAATCTTCCTGTTTTGACAAGCTGTTGAAAGAAGAGACCACAGTCACAGATTCTGTAAGAATAAACGACGATTAAAAAACAAAGCACGTTTCGATCGAAACCTCGACCATCTTCAATTGCAAGTGTTTTATTTACGATGCGTAATCTTCTTAAAACATAGAATACCTCAGCATGTGGGAAAGGCGCTTCTGGTAAATAAACTTTACTCTGTTTACTTTGACAGAGCCTGTAAAGAGACAAGATGTTGAAGAAAGAAAATCTCATATATCATTCAGTTATGGGCCCAGGAAATGGTCACTTAATAATAAGCACTACGAAGTGGTAGCGGGGTACATGTACTAACTTATGGAAAGGCATCACCTACTGACAAAGAAGACCTTAACAGATTCTTCGTTGACGTCAAGGCTATTTAAGAAATCGACAACAAGTTTCCATGGTCTGTACTCTTATCGACCATAAAAATGATGCAAATGTTCAAACCTCAACGGGTGGTTTTACTGAGAAGTTTTGAACATTTTGACCTAATTTCTATGGTCGATAAGAGTAAAAACCATGGAAAATTGTTGTCGACTTGTTTTTTACAATAGAGAGCTTTTCCCAATACTACGGTAGTGCATGCGAACCACCATCATTTTGGCGGGAAAATGTGGTAGCCGTCGTCAGTCTATTACGAGTTTTAGCGAGCATGTCGTGGTGGCGAAAACAAGTTATCAAATGTTAGAAATTTTCTCATTTAGCGATCGGGAGAGGACTTAACCTCCTTCAACGAAATAAGTGTGCTAACTTTGGTGGTGAAAAACAGTACAAAGAAGATTTCCGGGGTGTCTATTTTAGAGAATAGGCGAGAAAACGTAAAATTAAATGCCGTTCTCGTAGTCGTCCTCGTCTTCGAATCTAAAGCTCTCTTATTTACATTGACTGTTTTGACGTCCATTTCCGTTGAAATTTCTCGGAAAGTCGCGCGCGCGAGAAAGAGAAAAATAAACCGCCCCACCATCACGTTATTTTCATGGTCGTACTCTTAACGAACATAGCTCTCGACAATTCAGCGCGAGAGAAAACGCTCAGTGATCGAAGCAAATAATATTTTTTGACTTAAGGTTAGAAAGTGGAGAATCATTTCTTACTAAGTAGAAAACAAGGACCTTTACTCCATTGGGCCTTGAGAGTTTTGCTAGCATCGGCTTATTGTGACGCGATATATCCGGGAACTTTAAAAGTGATGTTACATGAGACGATTCGCAACGACGATTTTTAGCTCAACAAAGCGTTGCAACATTGTTGCGACATTGTTTCGAATAGCTACAACATCGTTCCAAAATTGCAACCCTGTGTTACACTAAAAATTGTCGCTGCGAATCGTCCCGTGTAACATCACCTTAAGCGCGCTCTGAAACAAAGAAAAAACAGACAAAACCGTTTGGGGCGGCTCTGACATTTACGCTCAAACTACAGAAAAATCAGTAGTTTCAGCATATGGCTTTTGTGGAAGAGCAATCGATAAAAAATATTAAGGCATTGTTGACTTTGCAGTCGTTGTGGAATTTCTGGTTACTTCACATTGAAAATCGGCTACTTAAGCCTAAGGAACTTTTTGCGTCATACCATTCAGCAAAAATATTGGCATAGGCTAAAGAACTATCGGCCACAGGAGAGATGAAATAGATGGGAATGGAGGTTAGGTTGGCATTGTCCATATAGGAGTACAGGCACTCGAACAAGTCATACAGCACGCCCTGTAAGAACAAACATAATAAGGACATTTTCAGTGACTATACACTGGAGCTTGCTTAGTCCCTACGACCCAAAAGCTTTGCGGCCCTATGCCAAAGTATGAATTTCGTGAGGAAGCGGGGAGGAGATTTCTGAATTGATTAGCCTTGCAGCATATTCGTGGAATAGAATTAAATTTTTACGTCTACCAGGTATTGGTTTACCCTGTGTCGGGTGGTACAAAGCGTATTTAGAAATAAGGTCCCCCTAGGGGCGCCGAAGACAATGGCCCAGGAATCTGATCTGTCGGGCATTAACTGATTGGGGACCCATACCCGGGACTACGTCCCTTCTACAGTGTGGGTTCTTTAACGTCCCGCAGAATTCCGGTATGAGCAAAGACTGAGACGGGGCCCACGGGTTAACCGTTCTTATCCTAGAAGCCTAGAATGTCTAACCACTCACAACGTAATTACAAGGGGAGCAATTTCTCCTCATTGCTTTAATTTTTTTTAAAAAAAACTTACAGACGGACAGCAGGGCACAAGGACATTTCCTCCATTTTTTAGAGTAGTAGCTGTGGAATACAACATTAAAATACTGGTAAATAATTTGCAAAGAAAAAATGTTTTAGCAATACAGTAAAAACCCGCGACTGAGAACCTGCATTTTCCCAGGTTAGCCTTAACAGGTTCTTACATAAATGGTACTTAGCAGAAATTTAGGCCATTTAGGCTCTTAAAAAGGTTCTTATTTTGTGAAGAAAAAAAATACATTGTAGCTACGAGTATTCAGTAATATTCAGCTCATTCCTTAGGTAAAACCTATATAGCATTACAATTGCAGATGAAGGAATGATTATAAGGCACCTATGTCTCCAGAGAAGATCCTGAATGTTGACTTATCTTATTTGCCCAAATGTACAATATTTTTTTGATAGATTTTAGAAAATAAGAACTTGTTTCAAATTTTAAGCTGAACAAGTTCTTTAATAGAGGGGTCTAACTGGCAAATTTTAGCCTAACAGGTTCTTAAAGGGGAAGTTTGCCCCGGTCGTGTGGTCTACCTTTCTCGCATCGCGCACCATTGATATCATGGGCTATGAGTGGGTTACAGTAAGCTTGGATTTTACCAAGAATTAGAAATCAGGTTAAAATCGCGATAAGTGGCAATTTTTCTGTCCTGGACATGTAAAATAACACATAAATAAGCACTTTGCATCATTTCATCCACAAGTTTTACTTTTATTGTTGAAAAAACGTGCATTTACACTCAAAAATGGCTTGACCACCTGCTACTTATGACGTCATATCTCGTAACCATAGTAACTGACGATCACTAAACTTTTCTCAAATGCGCACAAGAATTAAACAAACAGCTACTGAAAACGCCAGGTGCTGATGTTTTATTGTCTATAGGAAAAAAATAAAAAAACCTCAGAGGAGGCGTGGCAACCCCCACCCCCCCCCCCCTCCCCACCTTGTACATACAAGGGTTAAGCATTGGCGTCACACTCTTCGGCTTATGGGCTCCAGGTACAACAGCTTACCAGGCTAATAGCCCAGTTTCAAATTAACAAACATTAATGGTTAGCCTCGACATGAAGTAAAATATTCACAGATTCCGCCAAGAAAGTGTTTGAAATTTGAAAATACACAATAGACAAAGAAATAAACAGTTCTTGTTCTCTTTGGAATTTGTGGACATATTTACTTCAGATGGAGCCTAAGCCTGTAAAAAACGCGTCTTCACTTCTTTTATTCAGCAGTCATAGTGAACTCGACACTGAACTACTATAAGTGCCACGAGAAAAGGTCTGATTTTAACTTTGCTTACCTAAGTGCGTGCAAAATTCACCCAACATAGCGTCAGGATTAGCGGTTGGTGCCCCTGTGAGTCCAGTCATTATCAAAGCATCACTGTTCTTTAACAAGGACTGGTCCATCGGCAAGGGATGAGTTGTAAACGTTGAAGAACACGAAATGTAGCTGACCTGTTTTTATCAAAACAAATTACGCATCTTTAATATTGATGTTCTGGCTTCAATATGTTCAATACATACCCAGCAATGATGCAAACATACTTAAAAGAAGCTGTCGTAAACAGATTTCAAATAGCCCAAGAGTTCTGTTTTTCTTGTCTTCAACAACTTACTATTTATTTATTCAACTTTATTATCATTTTGTCATTTAAGTTCGATATATAAATAAAATTAAAAAGAAGATGACGCAAGGAAGCATTAGGAAGCCTATAAGACTTATGAAAAGGACCACCTTTAAAAATATATTACCTAAAATAAAGGATAAAAAATAGATACGGCTGAACGTGATTACTGCGAAGGAAACTTTGGTGCTTCCATTACATGATCGAAATCAAGGACGGCACACAGATTTAAAAATTTACAACCATCTCACCACCAAGAATAGAGCTTTAATAGCTTAGCATTGTTTTGAACCTTCATGAACAGAAGTCTCTTTAAAACCGTTACTTTATTTTCATATTTCAAAGAAATGACTAGTGGTTGTGAAACGATTCTACCAGTTATTAATCACTCAAATATCAAAATCTTCATTCACAGAACCTATAAGATAACCTACAAGGATCAATAGATTTGTATTTGAGTTGACTTTAAATTCGAATAAGCTTGACAAAAAAGTAAAAATCTTAAGTAAGTAATCCTAGGTATTCAATTGTGTCAATTGTTTCAGAGTTATTCGTTGGTGGCGAGTCGACTTCTTGGTGGCGATTTCGTTGATGGCAAGATAGTTTGGTGGCGACATGACCGCAAACCGTCCTCAGGATTTAATTACTGCATTTATGTTTAAGAGAGAAGTGTGGGGCGCGGGGGGGGGGGGGGGGGGGGGGGTGGGGGGGGTTAGAGGTGGGGAGAGGGGAGTGTGGTAAGCACAATCTCCACCTATTCAAAGGTGGGCCACAAGAGCCAAGATGATAAGAAATGAAACACTGTTATGGCACTGCATACCTTTTCATAGTCAGACTCAATCACCCAGTTGCAGCTTCCAAGACAAAACCCTGAACTGAGAGCTGTTAGCTTTAGAATACCAAACAGATCCTGTGATAAAAAAATAAATATAAAAACAGTATTATGATAAAGAATAATATTACAAAGAACCTGTTATGCAGGCTAGATCACGCATGTTTTGACTATCTGTCAATTGTAAAACTTATGCAAAGCACAGTGCGGGAGCAAAAGCATTTTGACCTTCGATCGTTGCTGCCCGCACTCAGCAACCATCGTTTATTTACTAGTAATATTTAACAATTATTCCTCGAGCCCAAATGGGCTCTGAGTCAATAGCCCATGAGGCCGAATTCCTAATTAATGGGCTATTGACTCAGACGGCATTAGGGCGAGAGGAATAATTGTTTTTAGTAAAATTTAGCTACTAAGTTGGTCAAAAATATCAAGACAAAACAACTTTAGCTAGCAAAACGTGATTCAGCTGCCATTGTTCTGGTTTTCAAAGCCGGCACTTTTCACAACTAGTGGGCTATAAGATATAGCCTTGTAGTAGCTCAACCAATCAGAATGCAGCATTGATAATATCCCACATGTTGGATTTTACTATAAATATTAAGCTTAAATAGACATATTCCTCTGTAACTAAACTTAAGTCTCAGTAAGGTGGAATTACCTCTTTAGCCCTTACAGTTTTCCAGAAAATTGTGGTAGAAGATAATAGCTCTGTCAAGGGGGAATATCAATGGATTATGGGTTGGATATAATTGAGCTAACATCTGAACCTATCATGACAATGACAACTATTTGAAACACTTACTATTTTTTCTGAATACCAAATATTTTGAACCTTCGATATGGAAGCCCTCACTTCATCTTTGCTGCAGAACAAGCAAATTCAAGTATTAAGGTATCAGTTATCATTATTAGAAATAGTCTCATAGAATTTATTATTTATTGCTTATAGGGAAGAGATTGCAGTTTGGCCAGAGGGTTGAAAGATTGAAAGAGTTTCTGTGTGTCTTTGTCATACCATATTTCCTTTAATATTAAATAATAGCTGGGGGCGATTAGTAATTTTTTCGCACCAAAAGGGGTCAATTATTTCAAATATTGCTCACTGGAAATTGCCCACAAAATATTTGCTTTATTATCCCATTACTTAACACTAATGCTAGTTGGGCAAGCAAATGTTTGAAACAAAAATAATTCAAATCAAACTTAACAGGGTTAAGAATTCCAACTGGCTAGAGGCAAACCAGCTGGCTATTTTGCAAGCAAGGCTGGAATTTGAACTCTGTACTTATTGAGAACAATTCCAGCTAGCAGTCAGGGCCTCTGAATTACAAGTCCAGTGCTCTATTTGCTCGGCAATGCTGCTCCCATCTAAATCCTCATGAAATCGAAGCAAGCATTTCATACTGTACATCCAACTCACAATCCCTTTGTTGGCTCGGATGAAAGACAAGTGCTTGAACAGCACCATTTAAATCATTTTACTTGTGAGCAATGCACTTTATTATAAGTTACCTGTAGAGAGTTTTCCATGACTTTGTGCCTTTTAAGTCACAAAGAGGTGAAGGAAGACACCTGTCAGAAAAAGTGAAAAACAAAAAACAAACACGCAGAATCAGGTCAGCTCTCATTAAAATTTTGTGAGTAAAAATCTGAATGAAAATCGAGTCCCTGTATACATCTATACTTCTTAAAAGCAACTCCACGATCCAACAGTAGGTTTTGTTGTTAAAATTTTTACTTTCAGAAAAGGTATCCAGCAAACTGCTAAGCAAAAGAAATAAAAGGGTAAAGAGAAGCAAAAAAAAAATATATATATATATGGACGATATATAGGAAAGCATCAGAGACTGTGAGAAAGCTTAGAAGATTTTCGAACCAACCCCCCAATTCATCCTACCTTTTTAGAACTGTTTACCCATAAATTTTACATATTATTAATTGTGAAAGTGTCATGTTTTGCAATCAGTGTTTACTATTTACAGCTATTACATTCAATTTTAATTCATGCAAAATAATACTTTGAAATTCATAACCTTATTAAAATGACCCTCAGATAATAATTCTCCTATCTGAAAATTACCCCCAAATCCAATATTAAAAGATTTTAAAAATGAACCCCAGCAAAATAGACGGCCCCACCTCACAGGTAATAAACAACCAGCCCCTTAATAAAGACTCTGACCCGTCCTCAAAACAGACTCCCACAGTGTAATTTGACTCAACACCAACCCAGTCTGCAGAGAAACCTGAAAAAATTAGCCCAAAATGGAGAAAGTTCAATGTGTTATCCACCGGGAAATTTATTTAAATCATCTCACCTTAAAACCTCACTCTTCCTCCACATGTCTCCTTTACTAATTTTTGGCACACGCTCGGCATACACCACCATCTCTAGCATTAGTTCCCTTAAATTATTTACCGGTATTCAAAAAAGGCAAAGAATGATTACAAATTAAAATGAAAAATTCTACTCACAAAGTTAGTCTTTCATTCTGAGACCATGTTATGGTGAGAGTATTAAGTCATGCTAACTTTTAAACATGTAGATGAAATCCTATATATAGTGTTTGGTACCATTTAAACATCTTGCAGTCAGTACTTCTGCATGGTCCTATTTATTTTATAGGATTTTACAGATACAATGAACGAATTCTTCATTCTGTGAATTTTTGTCTCTGCACACTATTAGGGGCAAAAAGGTAACACTAAAAAAAAGGGAATTCATGAGTTGCACAATATAATTTGTAGGTTTGTGGGTTGTTTTGAAACTGTTTTGTGGCTGACATTGACTACATGTTTGCAAATTATTATCACTGGTCAACTGTAAATGGTTGAAACCTTGGAGTCATGTCCAAAGTACAGAAGCAATTTTATTAATAATTATTCATAGAAAATTTAGAATCATGTTTCTTGAAGTTATCGTCAATTTTATCACAAGAATAATAGTTGCCTCACTTGTCATCATGTATACACAAAATATGTAGAACGATATCAGGTCCATCCTCAAGAATTACATTGCACTGACTTTTATCTGCTCGTTTCCTAGAAATTGCAAACTTGAATCTCCTGTCTCTTGTAATATTATTAAATCTCCCTAATCAACAAACACACACATGCATAAAAAAACCAAATTAAAATGAAACTGAAAAAACAACAAACTACAAATTATTACCTGCCAATTTGAACTGTTGGTTCAGTTGCATAAATCTTGCCCTTAAAACCTGAACGCTAGAAAAAAAGAGCTAGATTAGGAAAAAATGAGGGACTTCAATAAAAAAAGAATACTTTTCTTGCCTGTTCATATCATATACGTCGACTTACTTCAGTTATAAATGGCAGAGCTAACATAAAATGGTAGTTGGATATCAAAATGATATCGATGTTGGAAAAGTCTACCAGACACTCCTGAAATAAAATACATATAACAAAAAATTTAATTTGACACAAAAAGAGTACTACAGTTTTTTATCTGCAGGGTACATATATAATAGTTGCAGACATGGCGACCAATGTGCTTGATTTGACCTTTTTACTGATGTCACTTTATTTTACCTAAACAAAATAAAATAGTGTATGCTATATACCCATTCGTCATGCTGAATTTTAGAGTTCAGCCTGTACATGCAAAGTTTTGTTAACATTTGTGTTAAACTTTAAAAAAATGTAATATGAGAGCCCTAATTAACTATGGCATTGAAATGACATCAAAAATTTCCCACTTGTGGATTTATCATAACAAACCTTGTTTGCCCTGAATTGTATAAGCATTGGCGTCAATTGGTTGAATTTTAATTGTTGAAATTCATATTGTTTTTGGTCACTTTTGGGACCGAAAGGTTTAACATAAGAGACATGCATGTTTTATTTACGTAACTAGATCATTTTCTGCTGCCACCCCTACATTGTGCATGTAAAACAGCCTTCTCACGCATATCTGTGATATAGAATCAGTGGCTACTTTTAAGAGACATGTCAAGACACATCATTTAGATTTGCTTTTACATAGTTTTAAATACCTCTGGAGGGCAGCAATTTGGTTCAGCATCTATGAATATCTTCCCAGCAATTTCTTTCAAGTTCTATTAAAGATTGGCAAAAAATCATGTTGATGCGGTATATTAAAATGAGTTTTTACGTACAATGTAAATCAGCTGAGTCACAAAATTTAGCCAATTCAGCCTCTCGGGACTGGTCAGCCACTGAGTGAAACACAAAAATAACCACTTAAAATATTGAAGGACAGTTACAATAACAAAGCAACTACGGTACAAAAGAATGCACAGCTTAGAAAATTTATATGCATGTTCATATTGACTGATGTATTTAGGTTCACCAGTTCTTGGCAGGGTCCCCACAGCAGCCCATGGCGCCACTATGTGAGCCTGTAACAGTCCCTCGATCCCCACATGAGAGATAGACTACCACACTGGGGACTACACCCCCTACTCTTTACGAACAGTGGGTGGATTCCTTAACATCCCACAGGATTTACATGTGCAAAGGTTGTGAGACAGGGCCTACAGATTATTGTCCTCATGGAGAAGACTAGAAACTCTAACTGTTGCAGATGTATTAAATTTTAGTTCAAAGGCAGTACTTTCTCCTCAATATTTTTATAGACCCTGAGTGTTAATGGTCTGGCTGGGGATGAACCAAAGGTCTTCCGCTGGGCAGGCCCACGCTTGTCCAATAAAATTGTAATTGACCTAACTGGGCAGCGGTTAAAAAGGGTGATAGGCATCACCCCATGTATAGACAGCCAGCTCCCTCCAGACTGCAAGTTTGTGTCTTGGAGTCTGTAGTAGCCAGGTGAGATGAAAATTTACTTGAAAAATGTTCCATTAGAAGGGTGACATTTTGCATTTACAACACTGAATTTTGATTCATGCCCAACATCATTAATCAACCCAAAATGATAAATATGATGATAGAAGATGGATGAGATACTTTATATTTGTGTCTGAATGTTAAAATTTAGGTGGCTCTTGTGTTTGTGTCTGTGACAAAGAAAGTTAAAGAAGAGCAATAAAATCATGCTTTGACTTGTGGCCTACACTACAGTATCCATAAGTCTTCCTTGATATGTATGTTAGTTGATGTTTCTTTCTCAGAGCGTTTTGAATGCACATTTTTTACATTTTACTCACTTTTACATGTATGGTCAATTTAAAACAAAAAAAAAGCTAAACATTGATTATTGAGTGCCAATAATGTCATTTACTTCAAGTTTTGACAATCAAGTTAGGCTGACCAGTGCAAATTTTTAATGACTGACAAGTAAAGTTACAGCTTAATTACTTGCTTTATACTGCTGTAAAATAATGTGAAGGTGACCCCTCAAGCCTCCTTATGGTCCAATCCTTTTTTCTAGTATATTTTTTTAAATATTCAACTCGTCCATAATGCATCTTCTACCTTACATTTTGAGCAGAAAATCCTTCAATGTCTTGCAACTCCCTTGTGGTCCACACTTTTGCCTGGCTAATTTTCTCACTACAAAGAAATTGGTGAAATAGATCAATTTGAATTGCTCCTACTAACTTACAAAATTGGTAGTAAAAAATTTATGAAGAAAGATCTTGATAAACAATAACAATAAATATTCTATTTCAAACTGATGGCATCTGTAAAATGTCTTGTTTTCTACATCTAAAATGTCTATTCTCCTTTACAAACTCAGCAAGGCAATAGCACTTTCACACTGTAGGTGCCTTGCAGGTTGCCTGATGCGGTGATATTCTCCAAGCCTAAGGTAGACATAACGTCATCTGAAGCTGTATGATCCTCTTGGTTACTGTAGTCCTGAATAGCTAGGACTGTAATGTGAACCATAATGTTCCAAGTCTGTCCTCAAGATGCAGTGGAATCTTGATTGAATGGACCTCTATAACACTGTCCCTTATACAATACATAACATAACAAGTAATACTCCTAATCCCAGAAATAGTAAAATATATGGAAAAAAACATATCAAAATGATAATATGACAAAATCTCATCATAGCCATCATAATTATTTGCCAGTCTCTTAGCCTTTCATTATAACAAGGTTCCACCGTACATCTACAAGGTACATGAATATTGTTTTTAAATGCAAATAAAGTTACAGGTCAAAATTAAATTCAGGTTAACCTGCAATTTATTGGTGACAAAATTAGTTGAGATACTTTGCCTGAAAGGGGCTTTTTGATGCTTTAACGACTTTAAAAAGGGGAAAGTATAGATTTTCCTCCTCCATCCCCTCCGTGTAATGTTGCGCCGCTGTTAGAGCTACCTGTAGAAAACAACAAACACCTCAACTTTGAATGGAGGGGAGGGGGGAGGGGTGTGGTTCTTTTGTTCTCTAAGGTTGCCCCATTTTAGTACAATGTCTCAAGAATTTTCGAAGATTGTAGGTCGATTCTCAGTTTCCTTTGTCTCCTAACCCTAATTCATGAATAATTAGGGCTGGGAGACAAAGGAAATAGAGAATCAACCTAAGTTAAAAATTTTATGCATCAGTAAATTCCGGCTGCACCCACCCTAAAATGCTAATGCCCAGGGGTTACCCGGGGGGGGGGGGAGGGGCTGGGCACAGCTGGAATTGACTGATGCATTAACCTGAAGTTAATTTTAACCTGTAACAAATACATCTCCACCCCACCCCCTAGATCTAGACCCAAACTAATTGGAACGCCTTTGCCGCTCTAACTATGCGTCCGTGCGTATATCTTCACAATCTCGCCCCTGCTTTCCCTCTCTAAAATTTGAAAAATATAAAGGTAGAGTTACAGGGTGACATTCAAGATACTTACTTATTCACTAAAGATAGAGGTATGAAATGCTGCAAGGTGGACATATCCAACGAACAATCCAGCATGATCGATGTTCCCTTGAATTGAAGAACTAAACATGGCGAAGAGCTAGTCCTGCCTAGAGAAAACTAACAAATGCACGACAAGAAATTACAATCTGATCTTTAAACGAACAAGACAGGGAAAGACAATGTCTTGTTATCTTACCAATTTCATATTTTTCTCTAGTTTCTCTAAACAATTCTACTAAGATGAACCTCTTCGACCGCCATTTTGGATTATAGTGCTGAACTTCCTGTCTGAAGGCTCACATTTCGGTAGTTCGGGATGATTTCTTTCAGTATAAGTGACGTATATTGTTTGTTGACGAGAATCCGCTGTTCGATAGCGCAGACGGCTGTGCTGACGTGCAAAGATTTGAGGAGCTGATTTGAAGCGTTAATGCAGTACTAGGGTCGTATCAAATCGTCTTGAATTAGTAGCTGAGATGTCTTTGGTCTTTACAGATGTTCCGCAAGGTATTTCAATGCTTTATGTGTTTTGTATTTCGATCTGCATTCCCGTTACGCAAAGGATTAACTCCTGTGTGCTACTCTGTGATGCCCAGGTTTCAACTCTGCGGTGGAAGCTTTGAATTCATTGCCGCAGGACATTCTGGCTGAAATGGTATGAACTGACTACTTCATTTAGAGACTTGATTTCACCTTGGTAGTTAAGCTTTTATGCTCTAGTAAATGATTTAGTGAGAATATATTTTTGTTACCTTATCCATGATCCATTTTCCTGACCTCTGTACAATAAATATTCTCCCTATCCCTCCTCTTTCTTTGTATAGGTAATAGCATGATTTGTAGTGATATTTGGCATAAATACCACGACTAATGTTTCAAAATTGTTATAGGTAAATTTGAGACAATTTTGAAATATTGCGAGTGGTATTTATGCCAAATGTCGCGTACAAATCATGCTATTATTTGTTTATACTACTACCTGCAAAAGGTCTGTAATTTTCACATGTAGGTATTTCAAATGAAGCTGAAATACCACTGCTCTAAGCCAATCAAATTGCAGAAATTTCTCGTGTAGTAGTATATAATAGTGCAATACCAGTAACGGCCCATTTTGCTATTAATGATAAATATTACAGTTGGAAGTGAGGCTGGAGTTGACCTTGTTTCAATGCAACCCTTCTTGCTTTATTATGTAAATCATGTTGTTGTTATGCAAACTAGTATTTTTTAACCCATTCGCCCCTGAACCGCCTGTAACCGCCCGTGCGGATCCAGGTCCTTTCTACCCTTTGTGACGTCATCAGTTTTAACGGTCAAGGACAACTTTCTTTGCTAACTTGTGTAGAGTGAAGAGATCTTTCAAACCATACCAGAATGAGCACAATTCAGTCAAGGACACCGGAGAAAGAAGCAAAAAAAACATGTGACATTGACCTGAAAATCTCCATGAAAATCTTGTTCCATTGCCCACCTACCTTTCCTTTCACCTAACCCTAAGATCCTAAAAGCTTTCCTAAAATCTCTTCCCACCAAAATGAAGCCTACTAAATGCAAGAGAAAAAAAAAATGAGGCGAGAAAAGCGAAAAAAGAAGGGAGGAGAAAAAGCGAAAAGTAAAAGTCAAGACTGCTGTGTCACTTTTAAACCCAAAAACTATCTCGAAATTTTGCTTTCTGCGCATGCCCGAACTTCACAAGCTGATGTTTTGAGGCCGCCAAGTGTACGACCTGTAAACCGGTTTGTGGTAAGTTTTAGCTCTTTATAGCACGACAGTGACCAGAAAACCACTCGACTAGCTTCAAAACGTGTTTTTGGGCAAAATCTCAAGGAGCGAATGGGTTAAGCAAAATTTCCATTAGAAAAGGTAGGAGGTTTGTGTCAAAACAAGGTTGACCTCAGACTCAAGTTCCCTCAAAGGCTAGGGCACAAGCCCACAGCGGTAAAATGGCCTATTACAACTCCATTAAATATGAAAACATTCAGAATCTGGATGGTTTACTACTTGGCTCTTTATAATATTCTGCTACTTAACAATTATTACGCGAGTGTGCATTGGATATGAGATGGTAGATAGCCAACGAGGTGCGTAGTACTGAGTTGGCTATAATCATCTCATATCCACCAAGGGCGAGTGGAATAATAAATTGTTTTCTTAAAAATGCCCACAAAATGTCAAGAATTCTTCCCGATTTTATTTGTAGAAACAACCAATTTTCAGCTTGTTTTTAATTTTGAGCAGACGTGTACTGTTGCCATATTTGGAGAGCATGGTATAATGACTCATATACCATGATAGCTAAGCCAATCAGAGCTCTAGAATTGCATCATCCAATGATTCAGTTTTTAATAACAGGGAATGTCTCAAGAATCAACCATTGTGATTACAGGTGACAACACCCAATACCCCAAAGCATATTGCCACACGTGCCCAGGAAAAAAACCTGTGGTACCCAGAGTAAAAGTGAGCAAAGAATGTGACAATGATGACTCATGTACTTGTCAAACTTTTGTTGTAGTGTCAGGATGCAGCAGCATTTCTCCAGTACAAGCTGGCATTATATCCTTTGGAGCAATATCAAAAGGTACTGAAACCTTGCATTGTACAATATTTTAAGCCACGGAATAGCCTGTGCCACAGATGAAATGAAACCTCTGTTTTAGTCCATCTGCAAGTCAGCCTCAAAAACCTTGTTCTGGGTCCTCAGCTGGGTTTATGGTCAAGTCGCCCGAAACCAGAGTTGTTTTTTTTACTAATAAGCTTTTTATTCAGAAAGATAAATATTAACAGTTTGCTCTTTTGGGAGTGGGACATCTCGTCTCCACTTTTTTAAAATTATTATCCGCATTGTATCAAAAACAGGTTACTTACAAACAGCAAATTACATAGATGCAGAGCTATATCACCCGAAATGCTGAGTTCCATCGCATGGTATTGGCCTGGATAATGTGAATTTCACGTAAAATATTTTAGAGGTTGCAATGAAGCTGTAATCCAATAATTCTTAAGACATCTGCACATTTTGCTTGATTGTTTGAAACGTCAGCAAGTCCATGTGCGACTGCTTCAAAGCAAACAATGCAGAATATTGTAATGACGACTGTTGAATTCTGATCAATTGACAACACTGAACCGCAGACCTCTAAGGAAACCAACTTCCGATAAATAATTAATCAGAAGTTCAAGTGTTTAATTGGTCTTAAAATAACTTTGGTGAAATTCACACATCCCAAGGGCAAGACTGGACATTTACCTCTCTCTCCCCCATTTAATCTCTTTTTGACCAGGTTCCCATTTGGGCTGGGTCCATAGACCCTCTGTAATGAACCGGGTCCAGTGGACACGGCAAGAGCGTACAACACTGGTCACTTACTTTAACTATGCTCAAAGGTTTCTCAGTTTTTAATTACATTCATTGTTATGATATCTTTTAGTGTCTTCAAAGTGCGGGGATATCATATGATGCAAAACTGATATTTAATGCCATAAGTTATATATTCAGGTATGTGCAAAGAGGAAAAGGCAGTATGGACATTCAGTCTAGCTTGATTGTGATTTTTTGAAGATCTCCTATGTTAAGATGTGGGGCCCTTAGTGCTATTCAAATACATTTCTCTAGCCTGTATAGCAAGCGTTTCCACTCAAGTTATTGCACGAAGATTTGGAGCTAGAGCAAAAAAAATGGAGGTAGGGGAAGGGGGAGGGAAGAGAAAGGAAACCTTCCTTCTCGCCCCTCCTCCTTCTTTTATGTTTTTGTTCTCATTCCAGCTTTTGTTTCAGTGGAAAAAGCATTTTCACCTCACAGCTACTTTTTTGGAGCCACTAAAATAGGTGTTTTTTTTTCCCACAAGCTACTGTGACACTATCAAATTTGATAGTTTCTATGCATGACTACCCGTAAATGCTAAAAGCCATGCAATAAAGAGACCTCTGCTCGTAGGATAATGCATGACTTGATGATTCACCCAGTTAAATAGCAAACCCTACTTAAAAGAGAAAAATTAAACATTATTTTTGTAAAAAGATTATAATTATAAGATTACTATTATGCCTGTACCAGTAGTTTCTTTCTGCTTGAACCACAAAAAGTTAAACTACGAAATCTAGGGTAGTTATTTTGTCACGTGACAACCTTCATTGGAGAAAGTAATAATAAATATTGAATATCACCAACCAATCTCCTTTTCCTTTTGACACATTCAGTGGTTCAACATTTGGTTTGTATGACATCTAGTTTTCTCTAATCTTAGATGTGTTATCACCCCTAGTAAGGGAATCAGGATTCTGGAATCTGGGAAATTATTTTTTGCTTGTGGAATCTGGAATCCTGGGCCTTGGAATCTGGAATACAGCTCAAGGAATCGGGATCCCACTAACAATTGGAATTCGGAATCCAAGTTCCACGGACACTGATTCCGGAATCAAGAACCTGGAATCTGGAATCCACAGCATGGGATCCAGAATCTGAAAATGTCGTGGATTCCCAAACATTGGGCACGCCGTAGATAAAACCTGGCAATAGCAATTGTTGTGTCTTCCTTTATGATGACTGCAACCCTGAATCTCTTATGCCTCTTATGTTTTTGTTAATTGTGTTCTTTTTTTTTTTCTTTCTTAATTTTCTAAGGTCTGCTGCTAAAGCTAAACTACCTGCTGATAAACTGATAACAGAGCTTAAATCATCTCTCTGCTGGAAAGAAGCTACTCTCTCAGTTATAAAACATGTCTGGAATGAACAGGCAAGGGTGTGGTCGATTATTATACATTGTGCTCCCATGAAAAAATAATTTGGGATCTCACCATGATGAAGGCAGGTGCAGCGGGAACGAAAACAGAAAAATTTGAAAAGCAACACAGTCAGTGAGCAAATCATTAGCTCAACGTGTTTGGCGTGTGAAGTTTTTGGCCAGTCAAGTCGCCATTCTGATTGGACAATGTCCGTTATCAGGCCATTATTTTGAACCCTGTTTCCTTTTCCGTGTACTTACTTTTTTGAAAAGTTTTCTTACATTTCTTGTCTTGCAGGGGAAACCTTTATGCAGCTCCGACTTAGCACAGACTTTGAATGTGGGACAGGTAATTAATAGGCTACAGTAAGCATGAACTTGACCCAATAACCATGTTGTACTCCTAGGAAAAAAAGAAACAAGAAACAAAACCAAAGAAGAGTCCTGTTACACCCCTACCTCCCATAACAAGGCCACCCTGTCGCCTAGGTGACTGTTGAGGAGAGGTTCCACTGTAGTTTTTTTTTCTGCTTGAATTAGACAGGTTCAGCGACAGGAAAACTGGTTTTAGTTTGTTTCAAAATGGAAATCACTGTGGCCTGTTTGCTTTTGTTATTTTAGCCCAAAAACTAGGGTGACAATTATTTTTTTCAACACTTCTGACAAAAATCTATATTTTCGTGCAAACTACCTGTTGTAACGACAGAAATTACATCTTTCCCCCAGCTGGTTGACATGAAGTGGAAGCTCTCTGTTGGTGTGAGTTCCAGTGCTTGCCGCAGCCTAAATTCTCCCTACATTACAGCGTTAGTAACAGTCACAGATCCCTCTGGAGCTCTCCTTACAAAGTCCTTTGAAATGACAATTGGTGAATTCAAGGTAATCTACCGTAAAGTATAAGAGGTGTTATCTTGTCCGTTTACACTGTTATCAACCCTCCTACATCTTATAGTAATCAGCGTCTTATTTCTCCTTACATTTGATCAACCATACAGGTCAAGAGAATTAAGTTATTTATGAGTCATGCAAGGGAACTCGTTTTGATTTTAAACCAATTGTTTTTATTTGGGATCAAGATTCTGTACCAATGAAAATGCGAAAACAAAGAAATATTGGGCCAAAAAACTCAAAATTTCACCTGATCTTGGTCTGCAACCACGTAACGAGGCGGCCATGTTGGGGGTCAATACAACAAAATTTTTTCTTGAGGAATTTACATGAAAGTAGAGTTTCTTGACTACCAGCATAGCCGTGGTGACGTCACGTGCACACCAACAATACACTGTAACCAAATGATAGGCATTAGACGCATGAGTGTAGTGATTTTGAATGTTATTTGGACTTACCGCTACTCCGAAGAGTCGTTTTCAGAGGGACACGTGTTTTGATTTGCGTTTCCAGGACATAACTTCTGTCGTTCAACATAAAAAGAGACCAGTTTTAGAATCGTGAGCGATAAATTCCATTCTTCACGCCATCCCGGTTATTAAGTGTAATTCTTTTTCTTTAAAGCACAACTTTCTTGCTTTCAGAAATTCGCCGCTCAGATGAGGGAAATTGCATCCGTCCTAGAAACTGTATAAACAAGATTCAGGACGTAAAGATGTAAGCGAATTAATTTTACAAATCTAAAACGGATGAAGACAAAAAGAAAATAATTCTCCATCGTATCTACGCGCTGAATGAGCGAAACAGAATCTTGAGTCCCGACAAGACGTCACGAAAGTTGGGTGTGTCATCACCGCCAGGCCTTTGTGGATTTTACTGACATGTGAAAAGTCCAGCAAGGATATGTCGAAGAGTGAATATAAATATGTTTTCATTTTGTCAAAAATTACGAATTCAATTACGAATATTCGCGAAGGATGTTTAAAGTAAAAAGTTAATGTAACGTTCCTCGAACAGTTTTGTATAAAATGATTGGAAAAATGGCGCCGAAAGTATCACTAGTTTTAGTTCCCAAACACTTTGAACTTTTAAAGTAAACTTTAAAAAGTTTAGTAAATTGGCAGCGTGTTGATAACGTATAAAACTTTGAAAAGTGAAAATAACAAATTTAGCTTTCACCTACTTTGACTTGTTTTTGCAAATTTCTCCCGTCAACCGCGGTTAACCTCAGGGAGCCGCTTAAGCAAGAACGACGATGACGCCTACTTCCCTTCCCTGGACGGTCTTGGCCATTTAGGGGCTTAAGCAACGACGACGGCGACGGCAACGTGAACGGCAAAACAGCAATACATTTATATTAGCAAAAGAACAACTTTGCACGTGCATCACGCTTTTTTGTACATTTCTTTGCCGTAACTGCGCGATTACAACGTGCAAGTGCCTAATTTCATTTGACGAATCAAACGAATCAAACATTTGACGAATTAAACGAGGTGGAATAAGCGCGATAAAGTTTGAGTCAGCATGAATTCACTTTTTAAGTGACGTTTTTTCGTGGCCGTCGCCGTGGTCGTTGCTTCAGCTCCATAGTTTTAACGGTCAATGCCACCATTGCTAACCAAGCCTTCAGTCATGACAGATGTGATAATATATTCCCTAGATTAAGTCACAATAGGGAAAATCTGTAATACGTTTTTGAATAGTGTTAGAAAGAACGACGTTGAGGGCCAAGTTGAATTATCGTTAAAAGTTACGGAAAGGCCTAGGGTCACCTGTTATTGATGTAAGAGTTACTGTGCTTTTCACAAACATGCGAACCCTAAAGTTCAAAAGCCGCCTTCACAATTGCGTTTTTCGCTGCCGTCAATCATAATTACGATCACAAGCAACCAACTTTGAAACACAGAAACACACAAAACGGATCGAAATCCACCAATCACAAATCACAAACCATGACCTTTTGAACCCGTTAAAGTAAAGTTTTGTTTCCTAAGAGGTTCGTTTTAAAAGATGATTGACGGCAGCGAAAAACGCAATCGTCAAATGGCTTTTTAACTTCAGAATTCGCATGTTTGTGAAAAGCTCTGTAAGAAAGCCAGTTTGCTAGTGTATGTGCTTCAATTTTTCGCAGTTTTGGCGGTTCGGTGTGGTAGTGTAGTGGTAAGGGAAAGAGTTTAAGATAGGAAAGGTCCGAGTTTGAGGTTCGGGTTTGAACCTGGGTTGCGATTTTCTTTCTTTTGATAGAAACGGTCCCAATAACAGGTCAAAAATTTTCTAAGTGTCTTAAAAATGGCAGCGACCGTTTACGAAAGGGACAACTGAGACGGTGACGGCTGTGAAATGTCACTTAAAAAGTGAATACTCGCTGCTTCGATTTTTTTCACCCTTATTCCTTCTCGTTCAATTCGACAAATACTGGCAAAATTTTTCTGGAGTTGAATTCTAAAAGACTGTATCGAAATTCACGAAAAGAAATAGAAAGTCGTTGTCTTGTGTTCTCGTCATTCACAAAACCTAGGCGCTAATAATAATAATGATAATAATAATATATGTATATTTTTTATTTTTATTAAATATATGGACAAACCTCTTAATGTTTGAGAAAAAAAATAATAATAATATAATAATTGATAACATTCTAACTATTAAAATCCTATTTACAATTAATTCACTTTGAAAAAAAACTATTTCGTCAAAACACTATTTACAATTCCTTTCGTTAAAAAAAACACTTAGTTTTGATTAGAAAAAAATTCATTTCATTAAACAAAAATTATTTAAATTAAGAACATTTCATTTCAATTAAAACAATTCGTTTCGAATAAAAAAAGAAGAAACTGTTTTCAAGGTCAATTGCATTCTTACTAAGACAATCAATAATAATAATAATAATAATATAATAATAATAATATAATAATAATAATAATAAAGAAACTGTTTTCAAGGTCAATTGTATTCTTACTAAGATAATCAATAATAATAATAATAATAGTAATAATAATAATGAACTTTATTAAAGTCTCTTGTCTTATAGCTCAGACTAAGAGATGTCGTAGCCGTGCAGTAAAGTGGCGTCAAAGAAATATACAAAAAAGCGTGATGCACGTTCTAAGTTACTGTTTTGCTAATCTAATCAAACCTATTAATTTTTTGCCGTTTTTGTCGCCGTCGCCTCCGTAGTTACTGAAGCTCCCTCCTATCTTCCACGAATCACCTTTAGTTCAGTGGCAGAGTACAAAGATTAGTTCAAAACACAGCATTCTTATTATTCGCCAAGCTTTAAAATTCACCTCACATTAATGTCAAGATAATAGTGGTTTAAAACTTGGAAAGACCCCCTGATATTTGTTGAATAACCTTGCTAATAAACTATAAAGTAAGTAAGGCCTTCTGATTGGACGAGCGAAGTAGTATATTACCAAACTAAAATCGAAACCAGTTAATGACTGGAGCTAAGTAGATCGATGTTTGTTATTTGGTTCCCCATTGTTGAGCCGTTCGTTAAATTGTTTATCAGAAAGACGAGAGATACTTGAAACAAGGCTACTTCGGAAGAAAACTAACATGGTGATCGGATAGTGATTCAGATATTCGGTGTCGGTCTTCTTGCGTGCGTGATGCTTCGGGGTCGGCCGACACGTGGCCGAAGCCACGAGCGGAAACCGCTTCCCTGATACCGGCTGAAACTTGCAAATTTAATGACGTCACGGAACAACAGCTGACTGGTTTCGATATTAGTTCGGCCGAATAAAAAACAAAATGCAAACATCCGAACGTAACGACTTTCGGCTTTTTCTACCATGATAAGAGCTAGGAAAACGACAGTGTTTCTTCTGCATTAGGGGCAGTTTCACGGAAATTTTCTCAAGTTTTTCCAGTGTAAACTATTCTGGAGTCATCTCGAAGGTATGTTCACCGTTGCATTTAATAGCATGTGGCTATAAATTTTTCGGATCGATGGTTATTTTATATTTTGTAGGAACCAATTTTTGCATTTGGCCCTGTCTGATTTTCTCACAAGCAATTCATTTGCACGATTGCTAACAATTGTATTTGAAGTCCTTGCGTTTATTTGAGTAAAAATACAGGCAAACGAACCCTGCGGAAGTAAATATGTCAGTTGGCCTTCTAAGTTGTTCAAGTTGTGGAGTTCTTTTTTTCGATCAAATTTTTGCGGTGGTCTTTTTTAGAGAGAAGTTTTCTTTGCGTTTCTTGGGTAGTGCCGCCCGCACGGTAGCCCTTGAACAACAATAGCGGAAAGTCGAAAAATTATGATAAACTTAAGGTGGCATGAAACGTTATCGGTCGTTTATGAGCGATTATGATTGTTTACAAATTGCACTGACTGTCAAACTAAAAACCGTAGGGCCCGGACATTTTAAAGTTTTATTCGACCTTTACTCTACTCAGCAGTGTAATTCGTCATATTTTGTAACTTAAAATAATAAAATAAAACTAAAAATTATTAAAATTTTGACAAAACGCTTTGGCACCTTTACTCACGCAAGCTTCTTCATTTAGAATATCTTAAAACGTGGACACGGAAAGTGGCCATAGTAATTTTGTTATTTCACTTGTGAATGCATGAATCAGCGCTAATTTGTTACCCACGATATTAAACTTGGGAATACTTTCTTTCCTTTTTTTCTGACACTTAACTTTGAACGCTCAGAGGCTAATATCAATAAAATTGCTTAGCACTTGTTATTTAGAACCAAAACAAGCGAATGCATACGAGTACCCCACTATGTAGCATATAAATACACCTCAATATCTCAATTGTGATTGGTGCAACTAATGATACGACTACTGCCCAGTAAGTATGTTTATATCAAATGTCGTTTTAAAAATTCATAATCAGCATTTCCATATCCTTATGCCTCGTTCATTGTGTCCTCTCTTTTCGTTTCAAAGCATATGATATCAGGGGCACCCAACGAGAATATAGTTCAAAACCGCTTAAACATAGCATTGTTAAACGTATTTTAGTATTTAAACGGTAGATATAGGCATATTTTTATCCCCTAAAAATTTTTCATCTGTTCGGATTTTCTAGCTGAAACTCTAGTGATCCGAAAATTATAGGGATTAAAACTTACCTTTTCGAAAATTTCAGCCAGAAAAAAGGCTCCCGAAAATTCTAGGTGACCTTTTTTGTGTAAAAATCCGTTAAAAATGGGCAACTATAGTAGTTTTTAGATGTTCGAAAATCCTAGGAGAGGCAGACAAGCAAGAAATTTTACCAAAAATGTTCCGAAAATTCTAGATCTCAAATCGTCTTCCGAACAGATGTTTTCCAAAAATTGACGTTGCATGGGTGCCCCTGATGATATGATATATGTAAAGGTGAATCGCCTTTTAATATTCTCTTTCTTTTAGTTCAACGTAGCGTGCTCATGCATTGTCACAACTTCTTTTTGCTATAGTGACAATGCAAAAACATAGCAGAACAATTGTTAAATAGTTTAAATATTTCCTATTTGTATAAAACTCGTTAGCTGTTGCTCCTGTTTCAGCTCGGAGATTTGTCATCTTTCTTCCTGATTCCGCCCAACACACAATGTCATTTTCCCGGAGAATACGACGTTGGGTTCGTTGCCTTGGACCGCGGGCATACTTTATCACTTCTGTGGTGCTGTTCTTGATATCTACTTATATGTTTCTCTCGGTTTATCTCGCAATACCTCAAATTGAGAAACGTGTTGATGTTGATAACGGGCAGCCGAAATCCATTGACCAATTACGGGTCGATGCTCAAGAAACAGAGAGTCGAAAGGGTTCCTCAAACAACAGCAATAGGAGACAAAACCTTATAATTATTGCTCATGGCCGCTCTGGATCCAGCTTTACAGGTACTATTTTCAATCACCATCCTTCAGTGTTTTATTTGTTTGAGCCGTATCAAACCGTGGAACGTCTTCACGGAAGGGTCGATCCGTTCAACAAAGACTACCAAGCGAAAAGCTGGGAGTGGATACGAGATATTTTACAGTGTAAATTCGTATCGCCCAAGCACGTTGCAGACTTGCAGCATTACTATCGATACGTGATGAGAAGAGAGACAAAGGACACCCAGCCAAGCATTGCACTTTCATCGCCGCCATTTTGTCGGTACGAAACTTCTGACCCTAGGTGGAGCCTTGGCGATGCCTGCTCAGACCCATTTGAGCAGAAAATGTTGGAGGAAGTTTGTTCGACGAAATACAAGATGACTGTGATGAAAGCGCTGATGGGAAGAATGCCAAATACTACAATTGAGCAGTTAATTTCCATCTGCGATTCGTCGAGCGAGTTCGACTGCAAAATTTTATTTTTGGTGCGGGACCCTCGGGGAATTATTCCGTCGTCTAAAGCGGTTAACTTTTATCGCGACAAAGAAAGAATTGGTTTATCAGGAACAAGAAAGTTCGCCTACGAGAACTGTAAAAATACTGAGATTAACCTTCGGATCATTAAATCGTTGCCGGTCAGGTGGAAAAGGAGAATAAAGATATTTCGTTATGAAGACCTCGCGCTAAAGCCTTTGAAACTTCTTCCCAGCCTGCTGGAATTTGCAGGCTTACCCATGGATGACAGTTTGAGCAAGTGGCTCTATTTAGCATCGCATAGAGGAAAAACGGCGAGCGAACAAAACGCCGCGCCGTGGAGGCAGGATTCCGCAGAAGGGGCGAACAGGTGGAGATGGAAAGTGGAGCCGTATGAAATTACTCTTATTGAGCATTACTGCAAGCATATCATGAAACAGTTAGGATATAAACCGTTAGATCTGTCGTATGAAGCTCAAAGAGATCTAAATGTCAGTCTGCTTGAAGACGACTTCGAAGCTCTTAGGTGGCTTAGGGTCTAATTAGATTGCTTTACTACTGAAAACAAGATAAATTCGTAAGCGTATTAACCTGTACTCTGCGAGCAGAGGTTTCTTTCTGGCATAGTCTTAGCGTTTACGAAGTCGTCGCGAAGTTGGTTTGTTTACGCCCAAGAGTTTCTCTCGGGGCGTGTACAAAACAACTAGTTACGCGACCGACGAGCCTAGCGAACGCCTTCGCAATTACTAAACGCCATGCCAAAAAGAAACCTCTGCTAGCAGGATAATTAACTTGTGGAAAAAAGAAACCTTTTAACGGATCAATAAATCATGACTAATAAGGCTATAAAATTATAATAATATTTCGGATTGCAATAGATAAGATTTCTTGCTTGGAAACAAGGCTAAAAATTTAACTATTCTTCTACGCCAATTAAGAATCCACTTCAACCCTTAAAAGGGTTGAGTTTAACAGAAACAAAAGCTTATAATATGCTTTTATTTGGGACAATAATAAATCTTGTCCTTAGCCTTAAATTCTCTAGTCTTCGTTAGTTTCTATAATGCTAGGTTCATTATTATTAAACGAGTTTATAAGTACTTCTCAGATAGTGCAAACATTAACCACAAAGGACTGCAAAGGACCGCAAACGAATATGCCGAAGAACGTAGGATCTGTAAAGACCTGATCAGCAAAAATAATAATGTAGACACTAAAGATGTTAAATTCCGCAAGCAGAATACTGCAATGCTGATCGTACTGCGTGAAAATTATCTCTGCAAGACTTCTCAGATACTTAACAGTTCATTTGCCAAAGTTAGATTTAATTTGCAAAAAAACATGTAAGCGATTGTTTTGCCTTGGGTGTTGAATACAAAATGACGAACAAGCTCTGTTCATTCCGGCTGCGACCATTTGTTGAGAATCAAACTGTTCTACTGTCGAGGAGAACGCTTAATTGGGGATGTTTCTCTTCGTGCAACTGACATGAAATGAGATTTCAGGTTTTATTTTAAAATTTATTATTAAAGTGTCTGATGAGTTAACGCTGTCGACACAAGTTTGTTTATTACACTGGAAAATGAACCCATCTAGAAGGTTCACAATCTGTTTTATCCAGGTTGGTTTCCGTAGAAACAATTGTCACTCCCGCGTCAGCGGGGAATTGAAAATGGAGCAACAACAATATTCTTGGTTTGCAACCACTTGACAAGGCGGCCATGTTGGGGTTCAATACAATATATTTTTTTCTGGAAGAATTTACATGAAAATAGAGTTTACTTCCCACAGGAGAGAAATGCTTTTGGTCTTGACCACCAGCAAGCCGCCGTGACATCACGCGCACACCAGCAATAACTAGATGCACAATATTTAACAATTATTCCACGAGGGCGCGTTGGATGTGGGATGGTCGGTGGCCAGTGAGGCGCGTAGCGCCGAGCTGACTATAATCATCTCACATCTAACAAGCGCGAGAAGAATAATTGTTTTATTAAAAACGCCCAGAAAATATCGTGAAACAAAGAAAAGCGTGATAACGTACAGAGCTGTTGTTTTGCTTCACTGTCTTTTCGCCCCCATGTCATTTCGCCCCGGTACCTTTGCCCCCCATTTTAGAACGAGGAACTTTATATTTGAAGCCTGCTTGTTTTGGTTTATGGCTTAAAGAACGAGAAATATCACATATAAAGCGCGCTTGGTTCGCTTTATGGCTTATAGGTCGAGGAATCTTACATTTGAAGCGCGTTAAATGACTCGAAAATAGGGGGCGAAATGACCGATTACCGCTGTTTTGCTCGTTTGTTTTGACGTTCTCGTTGTCGCGGTTGCGAAAGCTCTCCTATTTTATTTCATAAGCGGTATCTCTGTATTTATCTATGGTTCCACAAACTCGTTTTATCAGTCACGCATCTTACACCAAGCCTTTGCGTTTTTGCAATCTGCAGGTAATCTTAAATTTTTTTGACTGCGAACGGTCTCAGATTTTCTTCAGCGTTTCTATGGTAGAAGACTATGGCGGCGAGAACCAAAGAACTTTTAATCGTTTTTGTCACAACACGCTTAATGAAAACCCGACTTATCTAAAGGTCCTGTTTCTAAAGAGAAAAAATTTTCCCAAGTATTAGGGTCACCCCGAGCCATTTTTTCATACATTTCTTTGCAAAACTTTACGAACCGTTAACCTGAGAAACAAAAAGTTGATTATATGAAAGACCCTGAAGAATGAAGGCCGTGCCTTCCGAAATATTGGTAAAAATATATATTAATAATCACGGGAGTTCAGGCTTCAGGAGTAATCATCGATCGTTTATTGCGACAGTGCTGTTTCGTATGGTCCGAAATTGTAGGACCACACTCATCAGGCAACTTCAATGATTGACCGTTAAAATTTAAAGCTGGCAGTAAAATTTGGGTGGTTGTTATAGGGATGCGTTAAGAGATTGTATCTAGGTAACAGATGGATTGTGTCTTAGTTACGTTACTCTAGAGTTCTGAAGTACATATCTGTTTCTGTGAGGGCATCAACTCGCTAGTTCGTTTCGCCTGTTTAGGCTACAAAGCTCTTTTTTACAAATGATAAGGAACTTTTCATAAAGACAAAGATTACATTTTTTGCTAATGTTCCTATAGGGTTTACATTTCTTTAAAACTTTCCATTTTATCCGGAAAGGTTTCTTAGAGTCTTGTGAAGTCCAAATATATTTTGAGAGTTTAAATATATATATATATATATATTCCCGACTGTAAATTAAAAAATCAGCCTTGCTTCTTTTGCAGGTTTATATTTTTCACTTATTGCTGATTAGATTCTTTATTGGGACCCGGTCCTTCTCTTTCGTAAGCTGGTCCTTGCTTCAAAACCTAAATTTGCTTTGTGATGGTAGGGTCACCCTTCTAGCTCAGAGACAGGACATGCGCGAGGGCTGTTGGGGTCACACTTTTTTCTCATGTAGAGAATCAACCGAAATCAAATCAATCAATAACTTTTTTAACATGTCAATTTCTAGCACACCATAATAGAGTACACTTACTCTCTCTTCGGTGGTCGCTTGCGTTGACAACCTACTGATCCTTCTACCCGGCTGGTTTACCCCTTACAAACGGAGCCTAAAGGCTGGTTTTCATTAGCGACGGAGTCGGAGTCGTAATCCGCAGAAGGGTAGAACTTTACGGTCTAGTGAAAACAGCGTTCTGATTCCGCAGCACAAGCGGAAGAACTAAACCAATCACAAAGCGTGGGAAGGTGCATTGTGATTAGTTTATCCCTCCACTTCTGCTTCCGACTTCTACAATCTGTAAGCGGAGTCAGGAGAATTTGGAAACGATCAGGATTCTTCCGACTCCGATTCCGTCGCGCTTATGACTCCGCCTACAAACCGAATTTCACTAGATCATAAGCGCTCTTACGACTCCGACTTCGACTTCGTTTAAGTAGAACATGGCATGGATGTCGACATGCCAATCTTGTGAGTTTCCTGGGTGTGGCACATTGTGACCCCACCTCCCCCTTCCAAAAATCCCAGCTAAGCCCCTGCTTATTAATCTGAAATACTTGCTAGATTAACCTCCAATTACTAATTAAATCTCGATTCCCTCACATAGTATGCTAGGGCTGCCCCTGAATGACCTAGCCTTTCATGTCTCAGTGTGATTAATCTAGTACTTTTTTTTACTTCATTAAAAGATGTGAAGTTAACCAACATTATCAACAAACTAAATTTCGCCATCGTCGTTAGGAAGCGGATATCTTAGGAACAACTTGTGGAGAGATATTCAGGGGTTAATGGACTTCCGCGGCTCCTGGCGGATGTTTGGCGGCGGAAAGTCATTTTCTATACTTTTTGGCATAAAGTTATATCGACATTTATCATCTGTGTTATTTAATAACAAGAACAAACAGTTTAATGACTTTTTTCGTATTTTAGGCATTTTGTTTTCAGTAAAATATGTATATTACAAGAGACTGCAGTGATTGCCCATTTTCAAGAACACGCTACTATGCCTGCGAACTTTATTGGCTGAAATTTTAAATTCGCGAACTGTTCCGGCGGAAGGCGGTTTGATTTGTCAGTTTTCCATGCTCCTGAGTGTTATTATATCTCTATCAACAATAAGTTTTTTGTTTCCTATACTACTGAGCATAACATTCTACCGACCTTTCAATGACATTAAGCACTGCCGACATTGACCTTTAAAGTGTATCATCATGTAACTTTGATTTTGGAGTTTCTGGAATCCAGTGTCTTGGATCTGGACTCCACTTTATTTTGAATTTCGCTTGTGAATTGATGTGAAAAGCCGTAGATCTGAAAACGAAAATGAGTATTGCGGACGCAGAAAACTACCAAACAGGGGCAGCTCTCGGACCGTCAACAAAGACAGCCTATAGCTGCACTAGAATGATCCAGCACGACATTTTAAATGAATAAACAATACAGAGCTCTAGTGAGCCAGGTTTGTCTTACATTTGTCGACTGGCTAAAGCGCGTGCTGGTACCAAATATCCAGAAAGAAACATAACCGAAAAATCGCCAAAGGAACTGATCAGACTGGCGCAAAATGCAATTGACGCACGGAGCCAGGATAGAAAGCCAACAGAGAATTGGAATCCCGAATCCCAAAGCCTCAACCTTCATCAGTTATTCTTTGTTTTGCTTTTTGTTGTTGTTGTACATCTGTGAATTTTGTTCATCGAGTGATGATATCCTTCCAGCTACTCATGCCCAGTATTAGCTTACTTGTTTCAAGTGATGATTCTGAGCATATCTTGCTGAGCTTTAACTGACCGCTGGCTGTTATAAAGGACTTGAACAAATATTGCTACACTAGTACAACAAGTTTGATTTCGCGAGTCACGGCTCTCAAGAAAACCAGACCAGAAGCCTAAAAGACCTCTCAGTGTTGAAGACCGCCAGACCGGTGAGTATAGAGCAATATCAGACCATTGACTCAGTGTTATCTTTATACAAAATACTTATTCACTTCGTTATCTCATTTTCTTTACCGCACTGATAAAAAAGTGCTTGTATTGCGATATAATATTTTTGTTTTTTATCATCTTAGTTTTGATAGAACAACTTTCAAGGCTTGTGATTCACTTGTTCACCCATTTTACACCTGAAGAGAAAACGTTTGACTATATCATGGATAAATTTGCTTCCTTGTTAATATTAACAGCTATCCTCGCATGTACATGTAAGTTGCTGCATGGTTTTGTTCGTTTTTAACGCACAGTCCTTTGGTCAAGGGACTTCTCGAGTCTTTTTCGGTTTTTTTGCTTGTGTGTCAGTTTTTTTAGTGTTTACATTATATAACATGATGTTCGACGTCTTTAATAAGGGCACATAAGGGACCCACAGAGCTACAAGTAGCTAGATAGGTAAAACTTGCATGAGTATATTCGAAGAAATCAAAGTCGCGACGATCGCTTTTGATAAAACGCCGATTCTATATTAGAGATTAGAGCGACGATCGCGGCCATTCTTATCAAGTTTAAAAACGTGAGTCGTGCGGCATAAAAATCTGCCAAAAAGTGTGTTGCTCGTTGAGACTACCTGTTGCTCATAATTTTCTCTCAGCTCGAGGTGAACACAGCAAGCCCATCATCTGCGGACATTATCAATTGTCGCATCGTGCGCGTCACTACTGTAAGTAATGAAAAATTGTAATGCCTAACCTTTTTAAACGTGATTTTCAGGTTCATTTCCAAGCAAAGAACGAGGTATCTACGCTATACAGTAGGCAAATCGTCAATGATTACTAGTCTATATAACATAATAAGGGGTGGGGGGCGGTCATCCAGACCCTGAGAAAAGGGGGCGGGGGGGGGAGCCTGTCTGAAAGAAATTTTTTTTCGGCCCTTCGGGCCTCAGTTTGGTCTACCAATAGGGGGGCGGCCCCCCGGGCCCCTCCCTTGGGTCCGCCACTGTAGAAAGTTACTACAGAATGA
Source organism: Porites cylindrica (assembly GCA_964035525.1). Classification (NCBI taxonomy): domain Eukaryota; kingdom Metazoa; phylum Cnidaria; class Anthozoa; order Scleractinia; family Poritidae; genus Porites; species Porites cylindrica. Next base: position 5,887,386 of record OZ037784.1, read on the forward strand.
AGAAACCCTGAAATTATGATGACATCCGATCGTGATGTCTAACAGATGTCGTTTGAATTGTCACAGTAATGGATTTTAACCGCAGACTCAAAAATTAGTACCACCTAACAAGTGCCATCATCACTCTAGTCTAGGAGTAAATGGGTTAAGGGATGTTTTTGCAATATGTTTAAACGGACAGTTGCAAAACAGTCGAACTTCCATTTATGGCCCCTTCGTATACGATTTTTCAGTAACAAATGTCTTGAAATCTTAGAACAGTTAGGAGGGAGGGGGGATCCAAACCTTCCGTCTCCCGTATCTTGCATCTCCGCTCCTGCCCCTTTTTCTTTTGGTTTGCTCCCCTTCACCCTTTTCCGATTGCGAAATATTAAGGATTGTTGCGTTCTTTCCCTCTATTTCTTCCATTTCCCACCCTTTCAGAACTTCCACTTCCCGTCCTCTCCTCTCCCGTCTCCTGAACCCCTCCCGCCTCCTATTCTTCCGGGCTCCCACACCTTGTCCCCGCTTCAAGAACGTAATGCATGAAATTCTCTTATTTCTTTTTGATCGTTTCTGTCGATCTACAGCTTGTGACGTCGACCTCGGACTAGTCATAGATGACACTAAAGGCAACTTTAGTCTCATAAAGAACTTCACCAAGCACCTTGTCAGCAAGTTCCAAATCTCAGACAACGGTACGCGTGTTGGAGCCATCACGGTCGGGAGAAAAGCAAATCTTCGTCAACAACGCTTAATGTGAGGAAGCTCCTTTTTACATACCATTTTTAGAAGAAAAGGTAACCTCTTTCGCATACCTTGTTTCGAACTTTAGACCTCTTTTGGATATGAACAAACGTCAAATCAAATTGAGAATGTTTTCTCCACTTTTTCACAGCCATAAAATGCATCTGTTAGCCCTGTTGGGCGTTTTTACAGACCAAACTGTTAGATTTCCCTACCCTTTTAAATAATTCAAGTGGTGAGATACATACCTTTTCATATACCTGAAGGCTGATAAAGGTACCCCTTTCGGGCGGAGCCTTCCCGTGTAGGTCATCATAGGGAGCACCCCCAATGACTTTATCGTGTAGCCGGCCCCAGGAATTAGGGAGCTTAAACAACAACGGCGGCGACGGCTCACAAACTCGCGCTTCCTCAAACTTGATCGCGTTCATACCATGTCCGTTAATTCGTCAAATGTTGGCAAATTTTTTCGGAGTTGAGATCTAAAGGACTGTATCAAAGTTCAAGAAAAGAAAAAGGTAGTCGTTGTCTTGTGCTCCCGTCCTCGACAAAACTTAAAATTAGGCACTTTCAAGTTGTAGTCGTGAATGACAGCTAAAAAATGTACAAAAAAACCTGATATGAGCAAAGTTGTTGTTTTGCTGATATAAAACCTATTGCTTTTTTGCCGTTTCCGTTGCCATCGCCGTCGCCGTTGCTTATTCATTCTTCATATAATCTCTTTCTCGTTATCGTATTTATTAACAGAAACAGCTTTCGCGGAATATTTTTCACTCCTTCTTTGTAATATCCAACCAGAGCAGAGCTACGATCATACGTCTCGGTACCAGTGCGTTCTGTGTGTTTGTACTTTGCAGCGGTGGGGGAGGGGGAGGGGGGACACAGGAAAAAACAGAGATACCCCAATCATTCCGACAGCGGGCGTAGAGTGTCATGGGAATGATACAACCCGGTAAAAGGCAGGCAAAGCTCACACAACTTCCAAAGACTTCTTCGTATGCTGTCTCAAAGGAACGGTTAGTAGGGAGAGTAATACACTGGTAATCGGCTCCTGGCGAAACCACCTTGTTCGAGAGTCTCAATGGGGTGATGGCTTTTACGGTTATCGGCTAAGAGTTTGGCTCTTTTACGGCTATCGGTTAATTTTTTTCAGTTACGGTTAACGAAAAAGTTAAAAATTAACTTCTTTTGTTTCAAAAAGTTAAATATTAATTAACCCCTATTTTTTTGTATCTTTAAGTCAAAATAAAGGTCCTCGAATCATCTCGGGATGAAAAAAGCTATTCTTTTGAAAAATTTTAACATTTGATAGATCATACTTTCTATAAAGTATTCCACTTCTTATATTATTTTACACATCGAAATGTCAATAGACAATTTAAAAATAATCTTTGTGAAAAAGCAAAAGCTGACACGCAAACGCCCAACCAAGGCCGGGGCGCGACATTCATTATAACAGAAATGGCCGTTTTCACACTAGAGAAGGATTATTCGCATGAGACGGGTTATTCGTTTGATGATTCGCGTCAGATAGGTAATACGTCTTAATTTGAAAATAGAATGGAATGAAAATGGAATTTTGACTGAACAATCCACCTGACTTTTGACGACGGGATTATCCGTTCCAGATGGCCTGTGTACAGCCGCCCCCTCCCCTCATAAAAAAATCGGAGAAGGGCTGTCTGTGGGGGAGGGGGCGACTGTACACAGGCTAGTCTTGGACGGATGATCCATTTCTAGCTCTAGTGTGAAAACGGCCAATAACAAAATTCCAGTGTCCAGTGCTTTTAATGATAGCGAAAGACTGTACGGAACGACTGTCTGCCGTTGCCTTGTCCGTAGGCCGCATTATTCCGCGCGGCTAATGCGTTTCGGCAAGAGACTCTGGTTTCGGGTCACGTGGTCCGAGCGAGTTCTCCACCGAAATTCGTGTTTCGTGTTTCGAGGGCAAGACCTCCAAAAAATTGCAAATATTAATCCCCAGCAAGAAGCCACACTTTCGCTATGGAAAAAATTAGTTCCCCGAGAGAGCGCCGGAAATGGAGCCTAGGTTTTGGTTAACACGTAAAAGGCGCTTCGCCTAACGTGCGCACGGAGTCGCACTAGCGGGAAATAAAAAACGCAACCATAAGTGAGTTTAGCACCTTCCTTAAAAGTAGCAAATCTAGCTACCAATTTCTTTTACGGTTAACTCATTTGTACCCTGTTTACGGCTAACGGTTACAATTTTTCAATTTTTACGGCTATCGACTAAAGTTTTTGGCCGTTTTACGCCTATCGGTTAACCCCATTGAGACCCTCTTGTTCATGACACATTTTAAACCGCCGTCCGGTTACCGGGCCCCGGGTTAGCTTCTGCCGCATTCAAACCCCATCAGAACGCAGAGTCAGGGCTTCAGGTTTTAGATATAAGCAGGGGAGATATAAGTGAGGAAAATTTTCTGCCCTGATTCTGTTATATCTTCAAATGGTAAGAAATTCTATGCTTCTCGAATATGGATGAACGCCACGTAGCCTGTCGTTAACCCTAATCACCATATAGTCAGTGCTTAACGACTATAGTCAAATCGCTCAATCCTCTATAAGGTCTTACTTTGTTTCAGACATGGGTGGAATCAAATGTTTGTCAAGATCGGATACAAGCAGGTTTTTCGGTTTTAATTAACAGGTACTTGTGATGTTCACAGACGGAAAACAAGACAAGAGAGAGTTACGCAGCAGCGAACCGTTGGAACTACGCAATAAAGGAATAGAAATTATAACGGTGGGCATTGAAAAGGCAGACAAAATTGAGCTGGTAATGATTGCGAGCGGGAAGTTCAAAAACGTGCATTGGCTGAACTCTCCAGACAGGATCAAAAGCGTCGCTTCAGAAATAGTTCAGAGTGTATGCAGTGAGGCCTAAGTTTTGAACAGGAGTCTCTAGAACTTATAGGCATTATATCAGGGCCACCCAACGAATGTTGTCTGTAAAATATGTGTTCGGGGAAGTAAATATCGCATAGAACTTTCTATTGCCTGAGGACGGCTATCTAATAAATTACCTACGATTTTTTAATTTCTCACATAGAAAAAGGAAACCTAAAATTTTCGGATTTAAAAATATGATGGAGAGAGGAATGATAAGAAAATTAAATTGCTGCTTTGGATTCGTAAAACGTTGAATTTCATCAGTAAAATTTTCGGAAAAATAATACTGAAGCCCTTGTAATTTCGAAAGGATCTTCAAGTTCCCCTAGGATAACCGAACCGATGCAAATTTTTATAGCGCCGCTTTGAAAGCATTTCTAGAGGTGAAAAGAGTTTTCAATGTATTTAGGAAGAAACCGTCGTTGGATGCCCCTGTTATATAAATGTATGCTAATCCTCCACTATTAGTCCTCCACAAAAGGTGAAATTTATAATTAGGTGCTTTCAGGTTGTAGTCGTGAAACAACGGCAAAGAAATGCGCAAACGTGCGTGATGCACGTTCAGAGTTGTTGTTTTGCTAATTAAACCTACTGCTTTTTGCCGTTCTCGTTGCCTTCATCTTAGGCTTTTTAAAAGCTCCCTAATGACTTTAGCAAAGAACTGGCCTAAAACAGGAGTATCGTCATGATCTGACGTAGTCCCTCAAACGAGGCAACTGAATTTCACTGGCTAGGTTGGCTAGGGGACCTCACTACTATTCTGGTCATTTTTAAGGATTTCAAACTGCAACAATCGTGTTCTTTTATTGTTGATATATGATCTGTTAAACAATTCGTCGCCATGATTTGGAAGGTACTTAAATATATATTTATCAGAATGCGGGGAGCTAAACGTGCGTTAGGAAAAAGCAGCCATAATTCCTTGGTCATTCCTATTGAAAAGATACAGTTTTTTGCCTAAAATCTTCGCTGCTGAACAACTGATTCAGTTCTCGAGAGGTGTTAAAAGATCAAACTGTATTACGTTCTCTGTATTGGCTTTCATAGGTGTACTTGTGATCTTGAACCCTCTCATTGCGGACGAGTAGAGTATGCCAGAATAACAATTAATTAAGGCAATAAACTAACGGACAAGGGGAAGCACCAGATTATAATGTCATCTTTCCAATGCGATTTTCAGTTTCCCTTTGTATTTCCTCTCATTATTCTGACCTTTCCCGGCCATGTTTATGAACTGATACCCCTGATTCTAAACTTCCTGCATGTTATTGTTTTTATAAGTACAGTGCGCGGGCAAGTGCAGCTTTGCCCGGGTCTCTAAAAGAAAGCTTAAGTAATAAACATGTCGTTTTGATTTACTGAGGGGAAAGTAAGCTGTTCAATAAAACAGCAAAAAGACTCAAATTACCTTGTTATGACTAGGAAGGATGCTACGTGCCTATATAATTCTTAATTTCATTCATGTAACCCTCTATCGTTAAAATTAGCTCATTAAGTCATTTTTCCAACTCGCTTTTCAGTTCCCTTTCTGTTTCCTTCCCTTAGTATATTCTCCGGCCATGTTGATAGCTGAAACGCCAGTTTACAGATGAATTTAAATTTCCTGTTTGTGATCGTTCCTTTTAGTACAGGCGCGGACAAGTGGAGCTTTGCCCGGGTCTTTTTACGGTCCTCCGGGTTTTTTTCCTCCTGTTTCTCTTTTTTTATATGGCATTAGAATTTTCAATAATTGTCTGTTACCTTGCTTCACCTTTTTCTTTCTTTTTGAAACATTTCCCACTTACTATTGCCTTTTAGGGAGGCAAAGCGTTACTAAATTCAACCACTAAATCTGTCACGCCCCTTGGTTAAATCGGAAATGGGTTCTCAAAACAATGCTAGTTCCTGTCTCTGTATTATAACCGGTCTTTTTTTTACCTTCTAAGTCTTTCATTAACTTATTCTAGAGATAAAAAGACCTTGCGATTTCGCTAGGATTTGACTTCTTTATTATAATATCAATAAAAACCGAAGAGTTAATCAAAGCAACTCAAAATCAACGCACTATGGGAATTGCATTACTTTATATAGTATTTTATACCGGGTAGTACCCTTTGTTGAGCAAACAGGAAGTCATTTGTGATCAATATACACTCTAGCTGTGACGTATTGTTATGACAGTATTTAAACAGGCTTAAGACTCGTGAGTTACTTAGTCAAACAGCTCAGCGTAATTCAGTGCATCTTTTGCTCCTTGGAAAAACAAGAAGATGAAGTTACTTCTACTCGTTTGCCTCTATATTGGATTGGGCTGCTCAACACGGCGGGTATGTTCGTGACGACCATATGTTTTTTTTAAGACAAGGTTTTCATGTTAAGTAAGAGTAAGACGCTTCGATCCACTCGCACCGACTGTTAATGATGTAATGATACCTCGTATTTTTTTCTTACTTTCGAAATCCATCTTCGGCAAGATGCCATACCTTTCTCCCCCTATGAATTGTTCCGAGTCTTGTTTACCGAACTGATGAGCATAATTGTGGAATCTTTTGCCTAAAAATTACCTCACTCACTGATCCGATAAAATCCAACGGTCGTCATCGGAGCGTAATCCGGAGTGAGTTTTGTATACCAACCATTTTCAGGTATTCAAGTTTTGTTTTTGTTTTTCCTGCTCCAGCACATGCTAAAAGAGAAAAAGTTTTTGAAACTGAAAAACTTTCGACACTGCACGTTTTAACAGTTTTAACGAACGACTCGGAATACACAATGAAGCGTGACTTCCATTCATCCGTATCCATCCATTAAACTCTGTTATAACAAATGACCGTGACAACTATAGCTTGAATGATTTGATCAAAACACTTCCATAGAATTACGATTATTTTCTTTTGTTTCATGGATCCAAAGCCCTCCTCTTGAAATGAAAAATGCGGCGTATCATTAGGGGTGCCCAACGACGCTGTCCACCTGAATACATTGAAAACACTTCTTAGGCTATCTACAGTATACTTTTAGATCATTGGAAGTGGATTCTAAGCGGTGCTATAAAAGTTAGGGCAACTTAAGTCCTTTCGAAATACAAGGGATTCAGTACTCTTTTCCCGAAAATTTCAGATGCAATTGAAAGCGTTACGAAGTTTATTGTTTTTCCGACTCCTCTCTCCATTCAAATTTCCAATACGAACAGTTTAGGTTTCGTTTGTTTCAAAGTAGAGCTGAACGTGGGGAGTGAAATATCGAAAATTAATCTTCAGAAAATAGTACGGAATTTGTTACGTGAGCTTCGAAAATCGTACATGACGGAACGGTCCTCTAGAAATCTTTCGCCGTCCTCAAGCGGTAGAAAATGCTCACAGATATTTTACAGAAAACATTCGTTAAGTGCCCCTGTATCATGTTCCGTTTATTTAGTGCTTCACAATTCCACTCAATAACTTTCTCAACATGGAATTTCCTTCCCTTTCAGCTTCTTATATTTTGTTGTAAACGCTTGCGTTGATAATGGTTTCAGCCAAAAAAGGATATCCTCTCTTGGTTTAATGAAGGGCATTAAGATCCTTTTTCTTTTCCCCCTTTTTTCTGAGAAAACATAATTGAAATTGCTGGAATCTGGTTTCTATCGGGCGCCAATTTTCACAATGCGCACAATACGTCTTCTTTAGCGCCCCCCAACCCCATAAAAATTGCATAAGAATTGTTTTCAATTTCTCCTGGATAGTACATTCGTCACAGGAGAAAGCAAAATCACCAGGTTTATCAAGGCCAACGAGAAAGCGGCAAAACGCCTGCATTATTTTTCTTTCCTTAGTTAGGCTTGATTGCAAACCCCATTACCCCACATATTGTTGTGTTGTTCTCTTGAGCTGGGAGCATTTGAATGCTCTCACTTAGCTTCGCACTCATCTTGCTAATGGCTTAAATTGAGGCCTCAAATGAGGTTATTCCAGGACCCCCAACACCTCCCCCTGACCTATATTGTCTCTTGATTTTTTTTCGCGGCAGAACGAAACTGAAAATAAGTCCCTCTTACAGCCATCACCAAGTACCAAATATCACACTCTCCTCGTCAGGGACACCCAACGAGAATATAGTTCAAAACCACTTAAACATAGCATTGTTAAACGTATTTTAGTATTTAAACGGTAGATTTAGGCATATTTTTATCCCCTAAAATTTTTTCATCTGTTCGGATTTTCTAGCTGAAAGTCTAGTGATCCGAAAATTACAGGGATCAAAACTTACCTTTTCGAAAATTTCAGCCAGAAAAAAGGCTCCCGAAAATTCTAGGTGACCTTTTAAGGGTAAAAATCCGTTAAAAATAGGCAACTATAGTAGTTTTTAGATGTTCGAAAATCCTAGAAGAGGCAGACAAGCAAAAAATTTTACAACAAATGTTCCGAAAATTCTAGATCTCAAATCATCTTCCGAACAGATATTTTTCCGAAAATTGTCGTTGGGTGCCCCTGCCTCGTCACATCTTTCATTCACAAGTTCTAATTCCTAAAGACCAAAATTTGCCTGAAGCACCAGGGTGCAGTTTGTCTCCTACAGTTTGCCGGAGTTTCGGACTACGATTTATAGAAGCCTGGTTTTCCTTGCCTGGAATCTTCTCAGTTGGCAAATTTTCAATAATAGCCTGCAAGTTTCGTTACGACATTTTTGTATAAATATTATACTTGGGCACATATGGAATCAAACACAGCTGAAATAACATTCAACGTTCCAAGTTCCCTTTTTTTTTATTTAAACAAATTGCACTTTTTCGATTGATGCTCTGATTCACGTCGGTTTTTTTACGGTTTTCGAGTCAAGTCGAAAGAAGCATTTTTTTGAAGTGAGCATAGACCGCCCTGGGCGCTTATTAAATTTTTGGACCTTGAGAGTGGGCGCTTATTCAAGGTGAGCGCTTATTCGAGGCTGGGCGCTTATTAAATTTTCACCATTTTCAGCAAGTGTAGTATGTTTATTTTGCAACAAAACAATAAATGCTAATAACAAAACGCGAAGAAGTAACAAAGCAAGGTTTCTGTAAAATACTCTGAAGAAAACTCCGTCCTCGGGGAAGTCTCTAATTAGAATTTATTCACTCAAGTGGGTGTGGTGGGGGTGAGCGCTTATTTGAGTTTGATTGGGAGGAAGAGGGGGTGGGCGCTTATTCGAGGCTGGGCGCTTATCAACTTTTTCGGCCTTTAGGATGGGCGCTTATTCGAGGTGGGCGCTAATTCGAGGTTGGGCGCTTATTCGAATAAATACGGTACCTAAGGCTGGATTTCCGCTGTCACGTAAATTTAACGCGTGTGAATAAAATAGAAGCAGTCTATGGGAGGGTGCGTGTTAAGGTAAAAATTGAGCAAGGTTCAACTTTTATGTTTACACGCGACCTTCCATACATTGCCTCTATTTTATTTACTCACGTAAAATTTACGCGACAGTGGAAGTTCACCCTTACGAGTGTACAATTTACGTGCGTAAATAATAAATCAGAGACAATGTATGAAAGGTCGCGGGTACTAAAGGTGCGCACAACACTCCATACATTGACTCTATTCTGCTTTATTTCATCAATGTGCCCACCCACGTATAAATTAGGCGACAGTGGAAATCACGCAGAGCCTCTTTTTGGCCTTGTTAATTCTTCTACTATCCGCCGTCCCTGCTTCCTCCGACTTAAAAGATATTTTGTTGAATTGCAGCCGAGAAAGAATATGATCCCTTTTGAACTTCGTCGGGCGATGATCAACGTGACGTCGCTGGATTCTTTCTTCCAATCCTTGTCATTTGAAGAAGGATACATGAGCTCTCTGAGAAATGATGTCAGAAGCTTGAACCAAGGAAAACATTGTAGGTTCTTCACGTTTTTATTTTGTTATAAAATGTGCAAAATGCTTCTCTGAAGTATTAGAATACGCAGTGTATCTTTCCAAATCCAGACGTTTTAGTTATTTTTGTTACCACCACCACCACCACCGTAATCATCATCATCATTATCGCTATCGTTACCGTTCCTGTCGTTCTTATTGTTATAGTTATTATATAGGGATCGGGATCTCGTTCCCATAGTCGCATCGCTTTCTGTCAGGGCCACGTGGCGCAGCTCTGGGGACGAGCATATTAACCCTCGTGTAAGCTCTATTTTGTCATGGGCATAATTTCTGCGCATGTGAATCAGGTTTCTGTGTCAAGCTATGCCATACAGCAAAATCACCACATTTTTAGGTCGTTTTTGTCACTGGTTCTCTCCCTGACTTGGAACGGTTTACCTATACTTTTACATACAGCAGTTATAACTAACAATATAAAAATTTATTTCACTTTAGATACCAAAGGAATCTTGCATGGGAGGTTGTCTGACAATTCCGATGGACTTCCTCTTGTTATCCTTGACAGTGCAGAATGCAAAGCGCGCCCTGTTGCAATTGAGGTTCCTCAGCCTGTGCGCCAAGATGCGCTATATTTTCCATTTTTTGTGACTTTGCACCGTTGTGGGGGAGCCTGCAATGGCAGACCGTTTGAAACAAAGTGTGAAGTCCAAGGTAAACATGTTTCTCTTTAGTACCATACATTCAAATGAAACCTCCTCAGCAGTGTATCACATATGATACTGTAGTTCTCTCATCCCATTTGCTCATTCATAGAAAACAAAAGCACTTTTGCATGGACGAAGTACAAAACCTATAAAAACATGGTCCAGGTAGTCCCCTCTCAGCAATGGCTCACCATCACCGAGGTTTTCGCGTCCAATTCACATGTATATATTAATGGTGGACACTTGGAGAGACTTCTCCCCTGTACATATGGACAACGCGCCAGAAACTCTTAAGGGTATCCAGCGTAAAGATTGTTTACTGAGCCTTCCAAACTATATTGACACTTGTCTGATCATTCGTTTTTCTATCACATTATTACGAAGACCACCAATAGTCGGAGTACAGGGGAAAACTGTTCTTGTTGGCCATTTTGTACCGCATTCTTAGTATTACTTCATATGCACACCATACTTGGCAAAAGCCTTAACTACTGTACCGTAGCTCCTAAGCCCTTCTATGCTTTACAAGTTTGATTTTAATTTGTGAATCGAAGGTTTCCACTGATTCTCTTCTATCACTGTAACATTCCTTCATTTTACAACCGAAAAAGGCCTGGGGACGAGCTTTTTCATTATATGATTGAATTCGTGACATCACGTTTTACAAATTAAATTAAACCGAAAAAAAAATACCATCCACAGTGGAAACTTCCATACAGAGAAGAGACTAGGAACTGGCCATTTCGAGGTTGCCCTCGACTGTTTTGGAAACGATATCGCTTCTTTTGGGGGGCTGTTAATGGGTTGCATTCGAAATTGGGTCTGAGAATTTGTACTCGAAACAATCCCCAACCTCGTTCCCAAGGTTCTCTCCTACCCGCCCTTCTCTCGCTCCGTAGGGCGGGTAGGAGCGAGAGAACCCTGGGAACGAGGTTGAACAATCCCATAGCGCAATTCGACATGACATCGACTCATTCTCCAGCGGAAATGTTTATTACAGGGTCCATTGTATTCTGAGTAATACCCTGGATCTAGAGGTCATTTCTCAGCCTCCGCTGCGAACTATCAGGAATAAACTAAAAAAAAACCCTTCACCCGGGGTATATAAGTGGTGATTTTAGGCATCGAATCTCATCCGTTTTACTCAGGGTTTCGTTACACAGGATCTCTGTTTTCTATGTTTGGTCTTCTTAGAAGTTATTTCTATAGGGTTATATTAACTGTGTTTTTTCCGCTTCAGAATCTGAGGATCTAAATCTTGTGGTAAACAGAGTTGCCTGGTTGTCTGCCTCGGACAAGTTGCACGAGCTATCAAGAGAAATAACAACCGTACGCATAACAAACCACACCAAATGCGGCTGTAAGTGTGCTATAAAGGCAACAGATTGCAACAACAGAACCGAGCGTTATAACGAAAACACTTGCCGCTGCGAATGCAAATCACGCAGTAAACTCTGTCCATTTAATTTCAAATGGGACCCGCTAGAGTGCCAGTGCAAGTGTAACCTTCAGTCTAGCCACAGGTGCAACAAACGATACCAGTTTGACGAGAAATTGTGTAGATGCGTTTGCAGTGGTAAAAAATGCAAGATGGCCAACAAAGTACGCGATCCTAAAGATTGCCGCTGTAAGTGCCGAAAGCTAGTGTGTCCGCGCGGAATGCACCATGATCGCCGGACATGTCAATGCATTGGAAACAGACGCCGGTCTAGTCTGTGATGCTTAAAATTGCAGGGTTGGGAAAAATAGCCGCGAGGATTTCCTTCACAGAGACTAGATAAACAAATGATTCACGCTTAACGAATCTACTTTTTAAAATTGGCCCAGCCGCACAGTTTAATATGATAACTAGTTGTAGAATTTGAGATGGTCCCGGCCGAGGGATGCTCCTTGTTTGGCTTTAACCGGTATAGCTTTCAGCGTCTTAAGTCTTAGTTTGAAATTTAAGCAAAATTTGCCTGCATTTTGCAAGTTGACCGAGGCCAAATTAACGTGATCAAGAGTTTCAACGAAAGCTGAAAATTCAACGACAAATGAAATTTTCGTTGCAGCCGTCGTCTTTGATACCCGCCTAAGCTTCCTAACTGTCAAGTGAACGCCCAATACAGGGCACTTACCATTTTGTCGGAATTGGCCGCCCCAACTACCTCAAACGTAAAGAAAACTCTACAAATAGTCAGGTTTTCACAGCCAGATCAGTCTATTCCCTAAATAGTATGTATTGAGATAATGGGTTTTAGCGAACACTTCAAAAAGATTAAAATGTCGTTATCAATGTTATTCTCCGGCCGTCCAGCTCTGAATTTTGAAAAAAGCAGGAGTAGGTTAACCGTTTTAGTTTGGTTTGGCCACAGGTTACCTAGACTCGACGATAGTACCACTGTATAAATCCTGTAAAATAAAAGCGTTTGGATCGGGATAAAGTTACGACCGTAAATTTTGTAGGAAATACTAAATAAACGTCAATAAAACTTACTCTGCAGTTAGTTTTGTTGTCGCGAATGCTCACACGAAGTTTCGTAAGATATTGTCAAATTCTTCTTCCGTGCAATTAAATCAGGGGAGAGTCTCAAGCGATGAAATCTCAGCCGCCACAGCTCTCTTCCCAACACAACTGTTTCTCGAAATTCAATGAACTCCACTTTACAGGACAATACAGATTTTTTGGGGGGGTGGGGGTTGGAGGGAGTGGGGTTGTTATCAAGTAAAGTAAATTATAAGCAACGCGGAAGTGGTGTGTTGATTATTAAAAGCCAGCAGGATAGTGGGTCAAAATTCTTACCAAAAAGACTCAACATCAATCTACTCACTCAAATATTCAATTAGATTTCCAACTGTATTAATCGCATGTACCTGCAGTATGGAGCCCTTAGAATGAGGTTCATAAATAACTCTTTCTGGGACCTTTATAGCAAAAGATAATCACAAGCGCTTGGTAGAGGTGACAACTTGATGAACTTTTTCACAATAACTATTAAGGGGAACCATTTCCGAAACTTTGTCAGGCGATTACTTAAGAGAGTTTTTATTTTAGCGTTCTCGCCCTATGTAAGGTTTCAAGACAGTCTTAAATCTTGGATTCTACGTTGTGGATTGCGGATTCCAAGTATTGGATTCTGGATTCCTTCTAAGTGGACTTGGATTCAGTATTCCAGTAGTAAGCGGATGATTGATCTGGAATGCGGGTTCCAAATCCCGGGATTCGGGATTCCACAAACAAAATTTTCCAGGATTTCGGAATCCAGGGGAATACCTCTTAGGGGTGAGACCTCATTCACTGGGTTGATTAGTAGTGTCAGCTTCCAATATTCAGTGCTTTATTTCTTGTTATTTTATAGCTTATCACTGGATTACATTGTAAATGAGACGCGGTGTTATGCTTGCACCATTCTTTAAATTACGACAACGCTTTTCAACGTTTAGTTTTTGAATCTAATGGACACGTTCCAAACATCCTTTCAGTTTGTCTAAACAGGACAACATTGAAGGTCCAGGCTTGTGAGCAACGTCGCACTGTTTCATTTTGTCAAAACAGTGTTTCTAAAAAATAGAATTGAGAAAAAAAAAGATGTTAAGACAGTTTTTTCAGATGATTAATATTTAGAGCTTTAAAATCAATGTAATAGGTAACATGAAAAACCAGTGCTACGCCCACCATCAACTGCAAATAAGTTTAGATATACACGTCAAAGTTTTTAAGAGTGAAAGTTAAAGCTACAAGGAATCCAGGTACTTATACAAGCTTCTACCGTTCTGAATCTAGGTTTTCAAAGACCCCAATTTAAACTTCTCTGAAGGCTGTAAAGATACCGATAATCTGAGTATCAGGCTCTACTTGGGGGGGGGGGGGGGGGGGTGGGGAGGGGGGGGTGGGGTAGGAGGTAAGAGCGAGAAGGGGGTTTTCATTTCTCTCCTCCTCGTAATTCCTCAAGAAAAGGAAAACCAAGAAAAGAAAGTCCGATACTTTGGTTACTATAAAGAGAGTTTCACCCCTAATCTGGGCTGCCCTTTGTATGCCTGAATTTTAGACAATTGCATCCCGTCCGTGTTTGGTCGGTTGGTCCTGTTTTTAACATGCATACTTCGGCTCTGAAGCCCAAGTAACAACCCTACATACATTCCTTGTTTCTTCCGTTCGTAACCATTTATTTAAATGCCATTTTTAAATTTCAAATTTCTTTCATGTCACTACTTCAACGGTTTGTTTCATCTACTTTTAACGTTCACTTTTTCTTATTTAAACTTTTCACGTGTACGTTATTATAGTATCATATTTCACGCTATTCTTTATTTTATATTGTCGTCTTAGCTCTAACCCTTTCATTGTATGTAAGACCCTGAAGATGGAAGGCCGTGCCTTTGGAAATATCGGTAAAAGAAATACATATCCCCGACTGTAAAATCAGCCTTGCTTCTTTTATTTCACTTTGATATATACTAACCCATTGGGTACTTAGGCTGGGTTACACTATACATAAAACCGATCTGTTTTGGCCCTTTTGGGTCCGTTTAGTGAGTCCCAGTGTGGGCTGGACGGACACTCGACGAGTTTGTTTTGCCTTAAATTGTGCTTAATTGCTCAAGCAGAGGCTGCATTGGCACTTTAGGCTAAGACAGATCATTTTATTGATAATTTACAGTGTATCAAATCCACAAAATCATAAGCTTTTTTGCTCATTAATTAGAAAGCACGAAAGCAAGTAATACTTACGAATTTTGGAGGAGGATTCACGTCTTTGAAACACTTCATATGTTCTTCTTTCCCTTTATTAGCGTTTTTATTTAGGCATTCAACGAGAGTTTTGACTTTTTTCTAGAGAGAGAAAAAGGAGGAGAGGGAATAAATTATACAACTTGAAAATACGTAGCGTTACTGAATTTTTTCGACTACATTGGTGACCAAACGTACAGTTTTTGCAAACCATTTCCTTATTACCACCTTAGCAAGATTTTTTTTCCGTTTGCGACCTGCGGTCCTCTTGTTAAGGGTATTTTTCCGTCTGTAAAAGCTTGACCACATTTTATTGAAAACTTAGTAAACATTATATTTTAGAAGATTTGTAATCGTTTCATATGGTATACACCTTGAGTGCAACCCACGGCTTTTTGTCTTAATCGGTGGGCCCTTCTCAGTCAAGACCTCATACAGAGTTTTTCTTCTAATAATTTGTACTGTTTATGTCATAAATCTTAATATTTCCAATTGGAATCTGGATAAAAGCTAAGTAAGCATTTTAAGCCTGGTATAACCATTTATTTATGTGATAAATATTCATTTTGTTATTTGCCACCTACTAAAACTACGGTGACTTTTTCTAAAGTTAACAAAACGATGTACACTGTTCTCAGAGCCTCAATTTTCTCTTTAGGGAAAGTCGAACGCGTGTATGAAAATAAAAAACAAAAAAACCGAAAACCAAAAAGCGTCTGCGGAGAGGCTAAACACGATCACAAGAAATTGAAAAAAGAAAACCAAAGTTATAACAAGTTACTTACCTCGACGTCGAACATAATTTTAGCTGGATTTGGTGGATTTGGTGGGTCTTCCAGTTTCGTTTTAACCAGGTATTTGGCAGCAGTAAGAGAGAAACAGAACAAAAGCGCTAAAATAGCCTTCATGACCTTTCCGCTTCTTTGTCGAATGATAACCGTGCGTGTTACGAACGTTTTAATTTCTAACTGTATTATCAAGAAATCTCAGCACAGCGAAAACGTGATATTTATTAACTACGGAATCCTTAGCGTTTTTGTTTGTTCACCTGCGTTACTTTAACGAACGTAGTTGTAATATATATATATTTTTTGAATAAAAGCTTCTGAAAGTACTCAGTAATGCGTAATAAATTCTAAGATTGAAATACTTTGTTTTGGCCGGGTACTTTTAAAACTTTGTGAGGTAAAAGTGCTGGAAGATTTTAAGCTTGAATCTGTCTACGTTTTTTAAAAAATGGAGCAGTATAAAAAAAATTTCCATTGGTTAAGTTCTAGTCATAATTAAGGTGGAGTGTAACGCGTAAAGTTTGCTTTAGCAAATTGTAGTTAATATTGAATAGCTATTGATCTCTTTTACATTAACGATTCAAAGCATGTCAAACTGTAATTTGTTCCTTAAAGCTTGGATTTAGTCATTTAACGACACCCCTTCGCCGACACTACTTCAAAATTTTTGTAAAATATTACTGGAAAGTTTTGTTGATTGTGGGGCGTAGTTTTGCTTTTTCCACTAATGAGAACTCTGCAGCTGTGGCTAGTAATTAGGGTTTTGTTAGATCCTTCAGCTGTTCACGAGCAAATTCAACTCGCGACCATTTTCCTTTGTCCGCGCGCGTCTGGCCATGTCACGTGTTCGTTTAAAGAGCTTGGCCCGAGTTTTTAATGGAAATCCTTTCATTTAGATCTGAAAAAAAAGAGAGCTGGGAAAACAGGGATTTGTGCACGCCCAGTTCCCTTCTTCTTCAGTCTTCAGTCACACTTGCTGGAAGTAGGGGATGTACCACCACCGTCTGTGTCATTTTTACTATCTACAGGCGCGGGCAGCCACGCTGCACAGTCAATTATAATTGCTCGCAGCCATATTGTTTATATTATCATGTTCCTCACAAACTTAAACTAAACATCGATTCCTTGCGTATCCTCGGTTGTCAATTCCCATTCTAAGAAAAATATTTCAGGCAGGTGAATGTCGAAAGGTGAAATACAGTGTGTTGTTTCTGGTAGGGTTTTACGACCCAGTGTTCCTGGACATTGGGCATATTGGTGTCAAGGTGGAAGGAGTTGTACCTTAAATATCGTTTTTCAACAGGGAGGGTAGGAAGTTATCTTTCAGCCGTTATAACGGGGCAAGGGTCGAGTTAACTTTTACCCTTATTTTACTCATTTTAGAGCCTGACCCCTCCCCTCCTGGTCTTTTAGATGTCACTTGAAATTTGAAGTAGCTAATGAAAGCGCAAGGTGCACACTAAGAGCACAGAATCGCTGTGAACTGGCCCTCGAAAGTGTGACCGGTAGATATGACTGCTCGACAGTCAATCGAAGTCAAGCTTGACGATCGAAAGGGATCTTTAGAAATCATTACATCCTGAAGGTTTCATCCAAAATAAGTACAATACACTGGGTTTCTCTAAACAAGTTATCGTATCCATGAGGAATTCTACTGTTTTATCGTCCTCGTCAACGATGACTATGCCCACCATTTTGAAAAGTCACCTAAGTGAGACGTGACGTCATATTGGCACGAGAACTGAACCACCAAATTGCTTGGAGACGCCCCCTCCTTCCTGATATAAAGGACCTTAAGATCCGAGGACTGGGACGCAGAGAAAAGGTCCCTGAAAAAGTGAATTGGCGTTCTTTCAATCTTCATCGCGATTACTCCAAGTCACTAACTTTGTCAAATGTAGGCGAACCCTCCTAAAACTGAATTCCTAAGAACCATATCCAACTTCAGAAAGAGGGAGGAAATTTCGTCGTCGCTTGTGTACTTCCTCTGCACATCCTGAAATTAGGCATTTTCACGTCGTAGTCGTGCAGTGACGGCAAAGAAATGTACAAAAAAGCGTGAGCACGTGCAAAATTGTTGTTTTGCTTATTAAGCCTAATTATTGCTTTTGTGGCGTTCACGTTGCCGTCGCCGTCGTTGGATCTTAAGGTACCTATAAGCATATATAAGGCTGTAGGGCGGGTAAAGCTATTAGGAACCTCTCAGGTGTGCGTCCCTGATCCCGGTATCCTATCAGTTTCAACTCAGTTAGGCCCCGTCCATATTAATGCGTTATTGTTTGAAAAGGCATACATTTGGATGCGTTCAGGCATTCCTTCCACACTAATACGCTGAGCGTTTTCACGGAAAAAGTAACCATTTAAAAACGCTCTTGAAAGTGAATCAAAACGAAACACATACATATCGTATTAGTGTGGACGGTCAAAAACGGTCGAAAACGCATCAAAGTGAAGACAATGATCGAATATATCACAGGCGCGCGTGCCTGTAGCATGCGCCTAGAGACCAACTTACGTCACAACGTGCAATTCTATCGCTTTCGAACGTTCTAGTTTTAGAAAGTCCAAAATCGATCGATCGATGCGTTTTCGATAATAACGAACACCATTATTATGGACAGGGCCTTAGTATGCTTGGGTGATGACAACGTAATCGATATATTTCCAGTAAAGCTAAATTGAAACAATTCAAAGATTTGCTCTTCCACAAAGGATTTTATTTGTTCAAGATTAGCGTGGTTAGTGGTGCCATTCAAAAGGGTATTTAATGATTTCAGCGGAACCATCCTGATCCAGCCATTTCTCCTTCTTCGTAAGGCAAGCATTTTTTAATGGCTTTCATACACTCCCCGAATTGGCGACCCTTCGGTTGTTTGCGGCATGGGCGAAATGCGTCTTTGATGCATTTAATCTAAAAGAAACGGAAAAAAAATCTTTTTACCACATACTCATCACAGAATTCCAAATCAACAAAAGATATAATGCTGTCTGTATTTGATCTTTGTTATGCTTAACTCAAGGGGCACCCTGCCTGCACAGTCTTTCTTTGGCTTGCTTGATTGGTGTCCTCGAGAAAGACTCTGCCTGAATCGAATTTGATCTTTGCTGAGCATGCCCTGCATGTTGCTAGGATACATTTCCGAGCCCAGGCCTAATAGCCGCGCGCTTGGTTCAACGGGCTCAGTTATGACCATCGATCGGTTTATCAATAAACGAATGCTTGCACTCGTAAAACCAGTCTGAAAGAACCGTTTGAAAGAACAAGATTGATTAGTCAAGTTCGTTTCGGCTGCGGCGACCTCAAAAGGCTTGACGCGATTTAGGCAAAGGCCCCTTTTCGCTTTTCTTCCCCTCTTCAAAGAAGACAGAAGGACACTCTGCTCGCGGGGTATTCAAGGGACTACTTTGAAACTAAATGACTAAGGCCAAGCAAATGGTCAGATCCCTATCTCTTTCTCGAAAGTGGTCCTTATAATGCTTTGAGGTGTATTCAACAATTATTCCACGAGTGCGCGTTGGATATGAGTTGGCTATAATTATTTCATATCCAGCGAGTACGAGTGGAATAATTGTTTTATTAAAAACGCCCAAAAAACCAACCGATTCTCATCTTGTTTTCAATTGTGAGCAGACGCGTACAGTTACCATATTTGGAGAGCGTGATATAATGGCTCATATACCATGATAGCTAGGCCAATCAGAGCTCTAGAATTGCATTATCTAATGATTCGATTTTTAATAAAAATACATATGTATCAAACCCGGGGGCACTCCCTATAATAATCGGGGTGGCTCGGCCAGAGGGGGGTTCCTTTTTCACGCTCAAGGTATATGAATGGGTAAGGGTTTCACTAGCTGAAATATATGATAGGGTAAAGAAATCTGTTATTTATTCAGTATTGGTGTCAAGTGAGTCAGAAGGGCTAACAAAGGGGGTAGGGGTTTCACTAGTTGAAAGATACGGTAGGGTAAAGAAATCTGTTATTTACTCAGTATTGGTGTAAAAGGAGTTAAAGGCTAATAAAGGCATTTTATTGCTGTGTAGAAGTCAAGATAACTTCGTGGTTTCGTGGTTTATTCATATTTAAGAGACTGCATTTACAGCTGTAAAAATGGATGGAACGCTCTAAACTAGGAATGTTAAAGGGGTACCATTTATCATAAGAGTGCACATTAAGGAGGCTAAGGTGTTGGACCTCCAGGCAGAGCCTCCCCGTGTAAAACTTCGTTGAGTCCCACCGCCCCCCTCGGGGATATCCTTCACTATTACTGAAAGCCGCCATGTCCTGCTATCTGTTTTCTTTTTTCCAGAGGCCATTTCACTATTAAGAAACATGAGTGGTAATCGGACGACCAAGAGCTGAGAAAATTTGTTTTTTCAGTCCATCGCAGGATCGCATAGAAGGATCTAAGATTATTAAGTTTACGAGAAAATGACCTGTCACGGCCAAGAAGGGTGGAAAAGGCATGCTGTAACTGAGAAAACGTTTTGTCCCCTACAGTTTAGAACTGATTCTTGCACATCCGCCCCTACTATGCAATCCTCTGATCTGTGATAAATCAAAATGATTTCCTAATTCATCTCAGGGTCAAAATTTGAATTCTCATTTGTTGACCACATTCATCTCCTACAGAAGTAGTGGGGAGAGGTTGATAAAATATCAAGTAAATTCATCTTGTGTGATCATGTCCGTAATTCTCATGAGCACTCTGTTTTACAAACATTGATATTGTAAGGAGAAATTTGATGCTGATAACTCTTAGGGCTTAAAGTAGCAGGGGCAACTAAAGATGGTTTCCTCCTAAAGACACTGAAAACTCTTTTTAGGCTATCCAGAGTACTTTTAGATCTCTAGAAATGCATTCTAAGCGGCGCTATAAAATTTGTATTCAGTATTATTTTCCCGAGAGTTTTAGATGCAATTGAACGTTTTACGAAAGTGAGAATTGCTCTTTAGTATTCATTTATCCATCTTATTTTTGAATCCGAAAAGTTTAGATTTCTTTTTTGTACGAAAATAAGCCTAAGATGGAGAGTAAAATGTGAAAAAATTAAACTTCAGAAAATCGTAAGGAATTTATTAGATAAGCTTCGAAAATTGTACCGGAATAGAACGGTAATCTAGAAATTTCTAGCCTCCCTCAAGCAAAGGAAAATTATGGGCAAGTTTGATTCTCCGAACCATGTTAATTCAAAGAAAACACTCACTGGGTGCTCCTGAAATAGACACGATACATGCTTTGGGTTAACCCGCCAGAAGTCACGCCATTGCAGTGCATGCATGCTTATAGCCAAAACTTACAATTTGCTTCCTTTTCATTGCGGGAAGGTGTTGGAGCATCATTCCCACTTCCTTTATACAACGTGGCTTGGCTGTGCCGTGATGTTTAGAAACGCAAGAAGTAAATTCCTTAATAACAACCTACAAGAAAAAAGGTAACAAAATTGACAAGAATATTGATACACCGTACCATTCCCGGAACATGAGGTCTTTTAGTTGTTAAAAGAACTAAAATAAGATGATAAGTAATCATCAGCGCATCAGCGGATGAAAAAGAGTAATTGAAAGTATGGTAATTGAAATGTAAGTCCATAAACTGTATTGTTATTTAATAGTCCCCTTACTTTACCAGTGGCTACAGAACCAGCTACCCGCTAGTAAAAACTTAGCTTTTAAGATCCTCTTAAAATAAAATCTTGCTATTAGACCTTCCATTTACAACAACCCGTTTAGCCTTAAATTGGAAAACGATTCCTACTTTCCAAAATCTATTTAAAATAACGCCTTCTCTGAAAGAGGACTTCAATATTCAAGGGATCAAGGCTTTAACTTTTTTTATTATAGTCGTCTTTTCATAAATACTTTATTTGCCGCAAGTATAGTAGTCAAATAATCGTACGCAGATTTCAAATCAATCAATTTCAAAACGTATGTGTAAGGATAGGTTGAATGGCTCGCTGCGCGACCACATGCATTGATGCTCGCTTCGCTCACTTTTAAGAACTTATGATAGGTCGACTTGTAGCAAGTCTACATAAAAGCTAAGTCGCGCGTGCTCATCATTACGCGCGAGCGAAGATCCTTGCCCTGCGGCGCGCGTTCAGTTCTCGCCTAACCAAACATGTCAATATCGACGCCCAAAAGCGGCAGTTTCTCTGAAAACGTCTGCTTTAAAAAAATTATCGATTTTTTTGGATACATATTCGATTAGAAAATAATTGACATGTAGCACAGAGTTTTCTGAAAGTGTGACAAAAGGATTGTTGAGATTGCCTTTGAAATACAAGTAGGTAGGGTGTTGATTACATAAGTATTAAAAAGATACCCTGAATCCATTAGTATCCGTTTGTAATTCCATCTGATCTAAACAGTAGTCAAATTCTTAAAAAAAGAAATTCTGTTAGCAGTTGTTTCGAGTGCTGAAAGAATGAAAGATGCTAAATTTACAAATATGTATCTATGGTTTTAATCTGTGAATATATCCATGACTAACATGTCCGACCATACAAGTCATGAAAACTAGGAATATATATTCCCAATCATTTTTTTTCTATAAGGTGTACAAGCTGGTGCTCTTAATTTTTTACGGCGCGTGTTCGATCATTATATATTTTAAACAATGATCATTCATGTTGCTGTTCGTTATCATCAATATTACGCAAAGTCCGAGTGCTTAATTTTCTTTGAAATCGCATGAATACTTTATTTTTGGTGTGTTT
This sequence comes from Porites cylindrica, assembly GCA_964035525.1. Classification (NCBI taxonomy): domain Eukaryota; kingdom Metazoa; phylum Cnidaria; class Anthozoa; order Scleractinia; family Poritidae; genus Porites; species Porites cylindrica. The sequence goes on from OZ037784.1 coordinate 5,909,750, forward strand.
TCTAAGCAAAGCACACCTGTTTTCAAGTCTAGTTTATTATGACTTATTCAGGCCTTTCCTTTTTAAAACTTTTGTCGACAGTAGCTTGCTGCTTGCTGCTTGGTGTTTAATTTACTATTTTAAAAGGGGCACCCAACGAGAATATAGTTCAAAACCACTTAAACATTGCATTGTCGAACGTATTTTAGTCTTTAGACAGCAGATATAGGCATTTTTTACCCCCTAAAAATTTTTCATCTGTTCGCGGATTTTCTAGCCGAAAGTCTAGTGATACGAAAATTATAGGGATCAAGACTTACCTTTTCGAAAATTCCAGCCAGATAAAAGGCTCCCGAAAATTCTAGGTGACCTTTTTACGGTAAAAATCCGTTAAAAATGGGCAATTATACCATTTTTTAGATGCTCGAAAATCCTAGGAGAGGCAGGCAAGCAAGAAATTTTACAACAAGTGCTCCAAAACTTCCAGATCTCCGATCGTCTTCAGATATTTTCCAAAAACTGACGTTGGGTGTACCTGTTTTAATGGGTGCTGGGGAGTTAGTATAATTCTGATAAGAATTATACCTTTTTTTCTTGACTGTTATTTCAACAAGTCTAAATGAAAGCCAGGCTTAAATTAAAACTCTCTACGAATAAGACTGACTCAGCACCTACCTCTATATTTATGGGTTTGCTCATGTCCGGTCCCATGTTATCGAAGTCCAAATCCGCGAGCTCAAAGAGCTCCTTTTCGGGATCCTTGGATTCTGCGATAACAGCAACGAAAAAAAGAGCACAGAGGCAAACAACCTGGAAAAATGTCATCGTCTCGGACGACACTAAAGAGAGCAACTGTTTCTTGGCGAGGAAATTCGTCGAACCAAAGGAGCAGAAAGACTTTGCCACGGTGCAGATAAATTTTTGAAAGCAAAGATTGTAAATGAGAAGATTACAAATTGTTCAAACTAGTTAATATTCTGATTACTCAGCTGGTTTCAAAGGCGTCCTATCATATAAATGACCTTATTAAATCCCACGGAAAATATGTTTGTATATTGAAGATGAAACAACAGCAACATGATATTAATTTGAGGAGGACTCGGAAGAAAAAAATGTTTGGGAGCGACTATTTATATTTTTAAGATATACATATGTGCAGTTCAAGTCAAGTCAAGTCCTGAATTCAGTATCATTCAATTCACTTCACAGAAAAGTTGAGATATAGTTCTTATTTTTATTCATTCAAACAATTCATCTGTTTCTGACTGGCTTTATTACCCAGCCAAGTCTTCAAAACCGGCTGATGCTGATCAAATTTGGGAGGTGCTGTGATTATACGTCAGTCACTGAAACGTCAATAGGGAGTTTAAGCAACGACCTTTTTGAGCGACGCACGTCAGTCGGACGTGGACTTTTTGTACTCTTCGGTCGTGATTTTGAAATAAATTCCTGAACAAATTGTCTCTTTAAGAGTAAAGACATTCAGCAATACAAATTTTGTAGCGTCGACACATATTAAAGGAGAAAAAGGCTCACCAAGGGTTGACTCTATTGTACAAATTGTTGCGAGGGAACGCTGCGAGGGAAATGGGTCTACATTTGTTCCTCGAAACAGTCTCATTGGACAATTTGACACAACTGAGACCCAGTCTTACTCAACTGAGACGGTTAACATTATATAACAGCGGGTGAAGCCAGTTTGGACACCTTATGAAGTTTATACAACGCATTATTCTCTTTACGTAACGAGACTCGAACCTTGTAGAATTGCTGAAAAAAAAAAAAACAAACAAACAAACAAGTAAACAAAACTGCACAGCGCCAGTTAAGGAGAGAACATACTAGAGAGTTAAGCAGCAAACCGCGACGGTTAGCTTTCAAGTATTGTAATGGGATGTATGGCATGCGGGATTTTGCAGCTAGTCCTCGATAGTGTAGTGGACGTGGATGTATAGGTTTTGAAGCATTAGCCTTAGCTTCAGTCTTTCACAACTTGCGTTAAACAGATTATTCTTTCTTGCTTTTGACTTTATTATACATATTCTTTCTTTTCTTTTCTCTTTGCTTTTCACTTATTATCAGGTAATATCTGTTTTGTAATTTTAGTGAAAGAAACAATCTGGCGTCAGCCGATGTTACCGAATGCTAACCACACGCCACCCAAATTATAAAGCAAAAAACCTGAAGGAAGAATAAGTGCTCTTACCATAATGACAAAACAACGTTTTCTTTGAACAACGGAAGTAGAAACAACTTATTTGTACTTAATGCTAAATTAAAAAGAAAAGAAAGAAATCAATGAAAATTTATTACAACATGAACAACAGCCGATTAATTACAATCAGGTCAAGATGATAAGTAAATTTAACGCCTATGGTGAAACTTTTGTGTACAGTTCATACAGTGTTAGAGGTAAGCACGCCTTCCAATGGATGAAACCTCACTCTGGTTAGCCAATGAGATCTAGAAGTTTGCACTGAGCGCAAGTTTGACTCATATTAAAATGCCATTATCATTAGTAGCTGTTTTTCAGTAGCAGCGGACAAAGCTGCAGTTAACAGTTTCACCACTACGGCCATTATAAGTTTTTACTTTTTCTTCTATCTAGATCTATCTACTCAGGTAAATTAAGGCTTGGGCCTCAATTTGCCTCAATTTGCTCACTTCAAAAGTGAGGGGGTGGTCTAGATCTAAGAGCTTTAGATGTAGACACATAAAACTTTGCCTGCTGCGCACATTTTTAGTTTGTGCCAATTTCGCGCTTTAAAAGTATGCAAATTAGGTCACGTGACCTGCATCGGCTGAAAAAGCTTGTTCTTGAAACGGGAACACTGTTTCGTGTGTCCTCAATTATTTGACTGGCTGCATAGTGTCAAGGCCGTTTAACATATCACGTCTGTGGTTGGCGTTTTTGAGATATTTAAAAGCGAAGGCGTTAAGATGGGATAAAATTACCTTGGGGGACTGGGTCTAGTTGAAAAAACCGTTTATTTTCTAAAACTTTCGTAGATTCTTGCATTACACTAGTCTCACAACAAAAAGTGTTTCCAGTTTTGTTTATGCTAATGTTGTATTGCATTTGCATAATTGAAAAACACCAAATTGACAGAAACCACACAATCATGTATGTATCTAACAAAGTCTCATCTTTCTAGCTCTTTCTAATGCTTAAGTGCTCAGAGATAGGCCACCCCCCTTACCTTTTGACTGAATAACTGGGGACCCATGTCTTAATCTACCTGAGTAGACAGGTTTGAATCTAAATGAGTTCTACTCGCAAGAAAAGTGCTTTTAATACATCCTGATACATCAACTTTCAGCGAGAAAACGAGGTGTAATCTCGGTAGCAATAGCTACTATTCGCTGGTTGCTCTCTGTGTGTTGCTCCAATAACCAAAATCAGTATAGCAAGCCAGTGCTTTATGTGAAAGTGGAAGAAACTTGCAGTCAAGTTATATGACAAAAAGGGAGCTTAATTAAGGAAAGACGATTGTGACTACGGACGTCAATCAGAGGTGGTCCTTTTTTTATTCTTGGGCAGTGGTTTGCCAAGATTTTCAAAATCTTGGCAAGTCGTTTCTTAAGAGTAAGGACACCCAGCAACAGAAATTTCGCCAACTTTTACCAGTGGGTATATTTTTCTAGACTCTAAAACGACAGTAAATCTTGTAAAATAGACTAGTTACGAAAGACTTATTGAATTAACCACGCCCTTTTCTTAGTTTGCAACCACGTAAGAAGGAGGCCATGTTGGTCAACAAAACAGTGCACTCTTTTTTAGCATAATTTGCATAGCGAAGAAAAAAAGGATTTCAATCTCCAGAAGAGTTCTTGTTTATCAGCTACGAACCAGTAGTACTTGTTCTAAAGGCTGCTTAATCTCTAGGCCTCATGCGCGCGGCAGATGTGATCCGACTCGAATGCATCACCGAAATTTCAGTGTCCAAGGAAAATGCCGTACAGAGACCAGGCAATTCCTAAGCTGTAGAGTTTGGTACATGGTGTATGATTGAGCATCAACAAAAAAAAATGACACTTTACCATGATAGGTATATTTATAACTTTTATTATATCTTGGTTTAGCCTTTTTTCCCCCACTAATTGTTATCAGCAACTCATAGCCATTATTACAATAAACTTGCTTTTGTTCCGAAGAGAAATTCTCTAAACGTTGGTCACTTTGTTTACTTTCTTTCCTTGTTGAGACTCCTGTGGAAATAGCTAAAATAGTAAAAGATATTCTGTTAGAAGAAGGTTTATACCACGTGTATATTAAATCGTGCTTTAAAATTATCGAAAAAGAAATTCACTCTCTTCTTAATTTTAAACAATGCGTCAAAAAAAAAATTGTTCTATATTATTTTAAGTTAAATATTGTTGACTTGCTCTAGCCCGAAATTATGATTTGTTTTTGGTTAACTTTACTTATCTCTTCTTTGTTGTTGTTGTTATTGATTTTTTCTGTACTAGAGATCGAGTTTAGATTCGAGACCTGCACTGTAGCACTACTACGAGAAGAGATTTAACTTAATGTTTTCGCGTATACTCAAAATACACCCCGAAAGCTTCATAATCCATTTTTTACCAGAAAAGTTAGCACGGTCATTTTTTTCTGAAGCAGTTTAAGCCTTCCTCCAATGACAAAATGATAACTTGTTTCTGCCACTACGATAATCTCTCAACAATAACTCGTACCAAGATGAGAGAAAGATGACGCTGGTTCACGCGCGCGCACTACTTGCTTTTGAGAAAATCTGGTCCTCGTAATCATTCTTGAGCCGACCATTTGACTTGGGGGTGGTGGGGATATGGGTGATTTCAGAAAAAAATTTCCTGAAGATTGATTTCGAGGGAAAAAATTCTTGCAAGGAAATACCTGGCGAAAAAAATTCCTACACTGAAAAAACTGGCGTATAATGGCGGAAAAAAATTCTCTCGCCGTTGCATGTCAGGAAAAAATATTCTTTCACCATACTTCTTTGGGAAAAAAAATTCTTACACAAACAAAATCACCCGTACACCCCTAAAAGTCAAATGGTCGGCTTCCTAGAACCTAAACTTCTCTACTAATTTTAGTAATGCATTTGACTAAGTCTAGACGGCGCGTGACGGCAGCAATTGTTCTTTTCTTAGTTGGTTCCACTTATCTCCTTTAATGTAGTTCGTAAGTCCCGGCTATTAAATGGTCAAAGTTTTAAATGAAGAGATCATCGTCGCAATGGTAATTGCAATGTAAGTTTTCAATCAAAGTTTTCTAGACAAAAAAGAAACGCTTGAGGTAGACATGCGCAGGGGCTAGCATTAATCATTTGTGACTATATTTATTCTCCTGTAGTGGCAGAATTTTTTTTGTATTTATGCATTTGAGCTCAAAAAAGACTTGTTACGGGCCTTGTTTGACAAGCAAACCTTGCCTGATAACTTTAAGATAGGCCTAACATGGGAAAGTTATTCATACCAGTTTTCCAGCAATACGTTTGCGTCTTTTTTTCTCAGCAGTTACATCGCCAAAATAGGCTTGTACTGTATTTGTGTTGCACTCAAGAGGATTGGTTTTACAAAACAGAGGAAGTACTGGGCCATTGTTCATGAGATTCAGGAAATTGCCCTTTACTGATGCCTCTTTGTTGGTATCTTTACAGTCTCCAGCAAATTTGAAAAATGGAAAATTTCTCATCCATAAATTGTTCGGGTTCACCGTCTCTGTTGAGAACAATTTATATTTTTGGTCATATTTTAATAACGAATAATAACTACACTTTACTCAAGAGATAAGATAACTTCTCGAGAGGGGAGACTCTTGAGGACTCCCCAAAGTAAAAGATAAAAAATGTAAATCTGAAAACTAAAAAAAGTTATTTACATATCATAGTCGTAACTGCTTACAATCATGCTAATTAATATTTACGGCGTAAAAATCTTCAATCTGTTGCGAAATATACGACTTCTTTAGGCAAGTTATTCCACACATTAACGATCCATACGCAATACGTGTAGCAATATTGAGTGAAAACTTTCACATTCAGTTTACAATCGTGATTGGCTCTAGTTTGCTACACTTAGTAGGCTCAAAAACGACCCGAAGAAAGGCTATCTATTCCAAAAACTATCTTGTAGCACTGAACCAGAGATAGAACTCCCTACGTTTATCCAGAGTTTGCCAATTCAGTGAGCGACAGCAGTCTTTATAGCACATATCACCACACTTTTGCTTTTAAGGCAAACCGGAGGCTCCACTTTGTACTTAAGACCGCAGGATACACCTATCTATGAATAAATTCATAAGGCAAAATTTTGCTCGTGCTTCATCTTTAAAAACGTTTATATCTCGGCTGTTTTATAAGCCCCTCTTCCATTAGGCAAATCTACATGTAAACAGCAGCAACAAAAAAATATACGAGTCTAAGCCCCCTGGATATAAGCCTCTCTCCCCTCTAGCTTGTATGGAAACGACTTCGATTTATTATGAAGTTTTGAAATTGAAAAAAAAAAAAACAGTAAAAATTAAGAACGCATTTTGATCAGCATCGCTGTATCTTGTTTCGAAGCATTTTTTGTATTCCCATTAAAAGCCCCATAGGATATAAGCCCCTCCGTTATAAGCTCTTCTAAAACCCCTAGCGCAAATGTATAATCCCAAGGCTCATAAGCAGCAGGTACAGTTATATGAGAAATTCATCGCACTTACTTGTGCAGCTTGGCCATGGTAGCTTTGGATCGTAAGGACCAATTGAGAACGGGTGCCACTTTCCTCCAGAGCAGTAATAAGCAAAGGGAGGAGTGAACTCAAAGTCATAGCCTTGTTTACATTGAACTTGGCAAGTCGGTTCCGATCCAATGTAGTTGCACACCAAAGCGCCATCCTTTGGTGGAGAGTACAGAGGACAGGTCCCTGAAAAATAAATAGATACTAAGACGAGCAAATTTAAGAAGTCTCAAAACCTTTACAAAGAAAAATGGAAACATAATGTATTATTTACACGTTTGGTCGCCTTTTTTGTGAAAACAATGCTTTTTTCAATCAGTGTCATGTCAGTCGCGCGAGTACTCTCAAAGGAACTGCGTTATACATTCTTTTTTATATATAAGAACCCTTTTTATATGTAAATAAAAAATATTTAATTTTAAGAACATACAAAGAATATTCCCAGATAGAGAGAATCAGTTTTGAACGTCTTGTATTTTGCTATTTTTTTTTTTGCGAGTAGCATAAGTAACGGTAAAAGAGATGTTTATTGCGTGATACACTGGAGAACAACTTAGTTTGTGGTCGAACTTAATCAGTACTTAAACGTCAAAAACTTCAAAAATAAAACTTCACAAAAGAAAACTGAACCGTTCAATTTTTTGAACAAATGAAAGTTAAACATGATCAGGGCGTCATAATCGCGATAATCTCGATATAATCGTAAGAGAAATGAATAAATAATAAAGTCCAGCTTCAGCTCAAAATTAGACGTTCCTATAAAAAACATTGTATGGTAAAGGGCAAGGTAGTTTGTCTGGCTCTGCCACACAATGACTCAATGAAATACTTTTGTGCTTGGATTCCATATTGCATGAGGTCTTTTTACAGGAGTCTATAAGAAACAATATATTACCTGTAATTAAAAGAGCAAACTGATCAACCACTAAAAACAGCACAACAAAACTGAGCAGAGTGGCCTTCATAGTTGTGATCACTAGTTCCGCTGCGCTCGACCAGTGTTTGTATCCTGACGAATCGTTAACCGTTTTGGTTCACCAAGTATCGAAGACTTAAATCCAATATACTAAAACAATTTCGCTTTTGACAGTTTGGTATAGCAGAATTTAAATGAGAAATTATATTTTAACTTAAACGCTAAAGGTATTTATGCAGCTGTTCACAGCTAAAGAATATGTTATTGCTTCACTCAGTCCTAAAAAATGGTCAGTGAAAATCATGCAGACCGAGGGAAGTAAATATTTGACTGAAAACTGCGATTGAATGACCGATATATTTAATCTATACTGAGACCAGGAAAACGGCGTCCAGGGGTTGCGGTAAGTTTGTATGTGGTCAGAGGTTGCCAATCTCGACGCCGAGTACGCATGCATTTTAATCAGCGTTTTAGTACCGCTGAAATAAATCATTGTCAGTTGCTCAAATAATAAAGGACAACAGCAGCCGTGAAATTCACACGATGATTAACAATTATTCACCGAAGGGGAAGTTAATATTGTTGAATAACCCCCTAGACGAAGTCGACGGGATTATTCAACAATATTAACTGAGCCTGAGGTGAATAATTGTTTTAGTATATTCACACGAAGTGATCTCAACAGAATCAAAAAAGAGACGATTAGTTTGATTGACGGGTGAATTCATGCGTGAACACGGCGAAGCCGTAAACAGTGGATGCGCAGTACAGTATCTTTAAACATGGCAATTGATAGTTTTAATCTTTTTGTATCGATTTTTGTAAGCTTCAGCATCAACGGTTCAGCCACTGTTTAAAAGAAAACGCCGAAAATTGAAATTAATACCCAATTATGAGAAGAAAAGTAGAGCTTTATTTGTTTCTGTAAACTCACCGCGAATGAGAAAGTTGTTTATCTGCAGTGTTCTTTGCCTTGTTAAGTTGCTGGCACGTACAATTTCCGAAAATGTTTGCCTTCCTTTTTTCTCCATAAATTAACTTTTATTTATAGGCAAAATTGTTCTTGCGAGAAAGTCCCGAAATCACAAAACAGTGACAAAGCGGCTTCTTTTTCCTCTGTAGTCCGTGTAAACATAGCTTCGAGCGTGCAAAAAGTCAGGTAAAGTAAACCACTTAATAACAAGAATCGCCGAAAGGCGATTTTTAACTGGGCTGCAAAGGGGCTATTTTTTCTGAGGGGAGGGGGCGGCTATACACACTCAGGCTACCATAAAACCTTGTCGGCAACCATTGCACGCAACAGAATCTCATGTGAGACTGAAGCATAAACTCATTCAGAACATTGTACCCTTTTGAAAGACTTTCGTAACCAAAAACAAAGAGTAACATTTTTAAGTGGGGGCTGTATAATAACTTTTAAATTCCACCATTATGAATAAAAATAAACAAGTTAGCCATTAATTCTAAACAGGAAACAAGTTGCATTATTTCCACGCACCCCTCCCCCAATCCCTCTGTGCCCCAAAATATAGCGTGACAGTATAACGTGACTAATTTGACGTAACCGGAAATTCCAAAAATTGTTGTCCTTCTACGAGCAAAAAATGCGACAGACTGAGCTGATTTACACTAGACAGAAATATTGTATTGTATGAAAACCAGAAGTATACTAAAACAGACAGTTAACTGCCCATTGATCCCGCCTGATCCAGGGGCCTCACTGACTGCACGGAGACTTTACTGCGCTTTTCACAAACATGCGAACTCTAAAGTTCAAAAGCCACCTTCACAATTAACGGCGTGTCGGTTTGAATGCAACGCGAGCATTTCTCTGAGTTTCCCAGCGCCAACATCATCTAACTGACTTAAACTCGAACAATAAAAAAATTATAGAGTTACTCCCATGGTCGAATAGCTTCGAAAAACGCAAATGGCCTTCTTCAGGTTCGCAACGCCTTGTGGGTTTTTCAGGGGGAGCGCAGACAAGGTACAAAAAGTATCCGTGCAAGGGTTCATGCAAGAGAAAACCCTATGAAACCATTTGTGAGAACATCGTTTCTACGTACCAGACCCTCGTGTTTTCCCTCCCCCGGATGACCGCTTTGTGACACCGACGACCGAAAACTCCTGCGAAAACCCATTTTATGACTGGGCTTGCCGGGCAGCCCAGTAATAAATCACGCTGTTTAAACATCATGAAGTCTTTACTTACCTTCAAAGTCATCAACACAAAGATATTCTTGTATTTTCAAAAAGTTCTTGCTATGAAACTTTGGCAAAATACTCAGTTCACGACAGCGATTTTTTTGTGCTTTATATTCACCGCCTAGCGCGGTGAATAAGTTGCTGCACACAAATTCGTATCCCCAAGCGGCCATGTAATGTTCTGTTTATTCAGGGGCACCCAACGAGAATATAGTTCAAAACCACTTAAACATAGTATTGTTAAACGTATTTTAGTATTTAAACGGTAGATATAGGCATATTTTTATCCCCTGAAAATTTTTCATCTGTTCGGATTTCCTAGCTGAAAGTCTAGTGATCCGAAAATTATAGGGATCAAAACTTACCTTTTCGAAAATTTCAGCCAGAAAAAAGGCTCTCGAAAGTTCTAGGTGACCTTTTTAGGGTAAAAATCCGCTAAAAATAAGCAATTATACCATTTTTTAGATGTTCGAAAATCCTAGGAGAGGCAGGCAAGCAAGAAATTTTACCACAAATGTTTCGAAAATTCTAGATCTTCAATCGTCTTCCGAACAGATATTCTTCCGAAAATTGCCGTTGGGTGCCCCTGTTTATTTTATAGATACTGATGAAATTCCTACATAAAACACAACTAACTAATGCTGTGTTTACACTCAAGCGTTTACCAAGGTAAACATTAACTGACTAAACCCTGGTACATTTGTACAGTGTTTATACGGGCTCAAATAACTAAGGTAAATCTGTCATCAATCACAACCCAGGAATCGAGATTGCAGCAGCTCTTACTTTTGCAGCACCTAAAGAGGTCCAGGCGAAAGCGATTAATTCTGCTACAAATTGCCCTTCGCAAGACGAGGCGCGTTAGACGTGGGTGGTCGTGGCCGAGAAACCAATTCTGGTTCGAAACTCTATTAAACAAAAATTTTGTTGAAGAATGGTGGAAGGAGAACTTTAGAATATCAAGACGTACGTTCGAAAACGTGACCGAATGAGACTGACACGGCATAAGGTAATTCGTCACCCATGATATCAAAAGTTAATCAAATGGTATACTCCTGAAATTAGGGAATATTTTCACTTACGTTTTGTCCAAATCCCAATAATTTCCCTCACTTAAAGGCTCGGGAAATTATAAGGATTTGGACAAAACGCGCGTTAAATTATTGCCCTAATTTCACTTGTCACCATTTGATTACACACACACTAATTTGGCACGCCACGATTGGCGCTTTTGGCTAACTGTGTGCCAAGACGTTGTACATAATATCATGATAATAAATTGTCTTGTCTTGTCATGTCTTAAAGAAAATGACTCCAGTTCAAAGCATCCCAGTTCTGTTTATCTATCTTATTTTATTGTCGGAATTAAGTTGTTCTTCATGTAATTTTAGTGAAAGAAACAATCTGGCGTCAGCCGATGTTATCTGATACTAACCATGCGCCACCCATATAAGGTAAATACCTGAAGGAAGAATAAGGGGTGAGGACAAAACATGGACCAGGGGTCCATGGACACCCACTTTGGACCAGGTCCATGGACCACTTTCATGGACCGGGTCCATGGACATTTTTTTTTAATAATGAGAAATGAACAAAAACAGAAATAGTGCAAAAATAAGGTTAAAAAACAACAACAACAACAAACAATGCTCGATTGATCAGTAATGTTTAATTGTGCTTACATAGTGTAAAAAAAAGGGGGGGGGGGGAGGTCGGCATCTCATGCCAAAATGCTGCTTGTTCCAATGAATTGTTTTCTCTGATGGGTAGATTAAGCTTCGGAGGAAAACCTTTTGACTGAGCAAATGTGAATTTTTGCCGCTTATTTCATACTGAGAGGTCGTGACACACATATTGATTTTCTACCTCTTTTAAAATGTAAAGCTGTTCATTGCAAATGATTAAAAGGGTTTTAGGTTGTTTAAGTTCTCCAAAGTGCATCCTGGATCTGAATAATTCTAAACCACTTTCTTTTTGTCCATGAATGTCACTTTTTCCTGCAATGTCTTGTCACGCTGGGCCCAGCTCCTCAGCACTTTTAGCAGAACGATTATAAATTCTTACGGATAGTGATTTACAGATCCAGAATTCGAAGAAGAAGAAGTGGCATGCATTGTAGCTTGAACTGAAGCTACATCAGCTATAGAGAATTGCGATGTGACTCAGTCATGATTGCTCTACAAGCAATGAATTCTTAACTCCAGCTTGTTTTTCTAAGGGTGATCCGAGTCTTTGTACTGGAGCGTGTAATTCCTCTCTTGGTGATAACTTTTGAATATTGGCTTAATTTAACAGTCTTGCAACTGCACATGTGCAAGCAGAGTATACGTCATGTAAGCACAACTAAATATTTGTGATCAATCGTGAGCATTGGTTGACAGCGTCTCGTCAAATCTTTTTTTGGCACTATTTCTGTTTTTGAGTGTCCATGGACCTGGTGCAACACCTTCTTATAAAAATAGAAAAAAAACTGTCCATGGACCTGGTCCATGACAGGGGGCCCATGGAATCGGTCCATGAAAGTGGACCCGGTCCAAAGAGGGGGTCCATAGACCCCTGGTCCATGTTTTGTCCTCACCCAAGAATAAGTGCTCTTACCATAATGTGAGCGCCAGGAATGTTTTCCGTTACCTTCATAGTATTTTTATGTTCGCCGCGTTTTTACTTATATTCGTGTTTGCGCCTTTAGTGCTGTTTTTTGGTTTATTAGTTTTTCATTGTCCGCGTAGCTTTGTCGTTCGTGTTAGGTTTTTCTGCATATCGTATTTTTAGCTTTTATTGTAATTTTCGCGTCAGTTCTTCGTTAGTTGCGCTTGGTCCAGTTTACAGTTTAATGTTTGGGTCTTTGCTCGTCCTAGTGTTTCGTCCTTATCTCGCTATCGTCTTGTAATTGGGGTATCTCGTTTGTTTCATTCGCATTTCTTTGCCTTATTGCTTTCGTTCAGTTTGTAGGTTGTTTTATCTTGACTTTGTATTTGTTTAATTGTTATTTTTCAGTACCGCTATACTTTACATCGGTTGACTTGTTACCCTTCACTAGTTGTAGAAGTTCTAGAATAAAGTTTGTGTGTTAAAACCTATAGCGCGTAAAGGCTGCGACTATACGTACATAATGACAAAGCAACGTTTTCTTTGAACAACGGAAGCAGAAACAACCTATTTGTACTTAGTGCTAAATTATAAAGAATGCGAAGGCGTTAAGATGGGATAAAATTGCCTTGGGGGACTGGCTGTAGTTGAAAAATCGTTTATTTTCTAAAACAGTGGAAAAATTCAAAAAAAGGACAAGCACAGTTTTGTAGATGCTTGCATTACACATTATCAACCAGTTCGGTTGAATCACTCACTACAAAAAGTGTTTCCATTTTTGCTTAAAGACTTTTTATTGTTTTCTGGCTGTGTGGAGTCACGTGACAACATTGTTCATAATTGAGAACTACCAAATTGACAGAAACCACACATGTATGTATCTAACAAAGTCTCATCTTTCTAATGCTTAAGTGCTCAGAGATAGACTACCCCCCATTACCTTTTGACTGAATAATCGGGGACGTATGCCTTAACTTGCCTGACTGGACAGGTTTGGATCTAAATGAGTTCTGCTCGCAAGAAAAGTACCTTTAATACATCTTGATGCATCAACTTTCAGCGAGAAAACGAGGTTATATTTCGGTAGCAATAGCTACGATTTGCTAGTTGCTCTTTGTGTGCTGCTCCAATAGCGGAAATCGGTATAGCAAGCCAGTGCTTTATGTGAAAGCGGAAGACACATGCATTCTAGTTATATGACAAAATGGGAGCTTAAGGAAAGACGATTGTGAGCTACGCACGTCAATCAGAGGTGGTCCTTTTTTTATTCTTGGGTAGTGGTTTGCCCAGATTTTCAAAATCTGGGCAGTCGTCTCTTAAGGGTAAGGACACCTAGCAACAGAAATTCCGCCAACTTTTACCAGTGCGTAGATTTTTTTTAGACTCTAAAACGACAGTAAATCTTGCAAAATAGACTAGTTACGAAAGACTTGTTGAATTAACCACGCCCTATTCTTAGTTTGCAACCACGTAAGAAGGAAGCCATGTTGGTCAACTAAACAGTACACTTTTTTTTAGCATAATTTGCGTAGAGAAGAAAAAAAGGATTTCAATCCCCAGAAGAGTTCTTGTTTATCAGACTGCCGAACCAGTAATACTTGTTCTAAAGGCTGCCTAGTCCCTAAGCCTCATTATTGCGCGCGGCAGATGTGTTTTGGGTCAAGTGATCTGACTCGAATGCGTCACCGAAATTTATTGTCCAGGGAAAACGCCCCAAAGAGACCCGGCAATACCTAAGTTACAGAGTTTGGTTCATGGTGTATGATTGAGCATCTCCCAAATAATGACACTTTACCTTGATGGGTATATTTAAAAGTTTTATTATATCTTGGTTTAGCCTTTTTTCCCACTAATTGTTATCATCGACTCATAGCCATTACAATGAACTTGCTTTTGTTCCGAAGATAAATTCTCTAAGCATTGGTCACTTTCTTTATTTTCTTTCCTTGTTGAGACTCCTGTGGAAGTAGCTACAATAATAAAAGATATTCCGTTACAGGAAGGTGTATACCACGTGTAAATTAAATCGCGTTTTCAAGTTATCGAAAAAGAAATTCACTCTCTTCTTAATTTTAAACACCGCGTCAAAAGCTGTATACCATTTTGATTTAAATCTTATTGACCTGCTCCAGCCCGTAATTATGATTTTTTTTGTTTAACTTTTCTTATCTTTTCTTTGTTTTTGTTATTGATTTTTTCTGTACTAGAGATCGACTTTTAGATTCGAGACCTACATTGTAGGACGACTACGAGAAGAGATTTAATAACTTAATGTTTTCGCGTATTCTCAAAATACACCGCGAAAGCTTGATAATCCATTTTTTTTTACCAGAAAAGTTAGCTCGGTCATTTTTTTCTGAAGCAGTTTAAGCCTTCTTCCAATTACAAAATGATAACTTTTTTCTGCCACTACGATAATCTCGCTTAACAATAACACGTACCAACAGACGATGGTTTCCGAGTTTTCGGGCGCTGACGCTGGTTCATGCGCGCGCATTACTTGCTTTTGAGAAAATCTGGTCCTCGTAGTCATTCTTGCCTTAGGGCCAACTGTTTGACTTTATAGGGGTGGGAGAGGGGGAGGGTGGGATATGGGTGATTTCAGAAAAAATATCGTGAAGACTGATTTCAAGGGAAAAAAATTCTTGCAAGGAAATACCTGGCGAAAAAATTCCTGTACTGAAGAAATTGGCGTATAATGCCGGAAAAATACATTTTACACCTCTGTAGCTCTTTGTATGCCAGGAAAAATGTTTTTTCACCCTAGGTTTTGGAAAAAAAATTCTTACACAAACAAATCACCCATACACCCCTCAAAAGTCAGATGGTCGGCTCCTTAGAACCTAAAGATCTCTACTAATTTTAGTCATGCATTTGACTAGGTCTAGACGGCGCGTGACTGCAGCAATTGTTCTTTTTTTTTAGATGGTTCTACTTTTCTCCTTTGATGTAGTTCGTAAGTCCGGGCTATTAAATGGTCAAAGTTTTAAATGAAGATATGATCATCACAGCTGTAATTGCAATTTAAGTTTTCAATCAAAGTTTTTAGTTAAAAAAAAAAGCTTGAGGTAGATCTGAAAAGCATTTTCATTAGTGACTATATTTATTCTCCTGTAGTAGCAGAAAATTATTTTTTCGTATTTATGCATTTGAGCACAAAAAAGACTTGTTACGGGCCTTGTTTGACAAGCAAACCTTGCCTGACAACTTTAAGATGGGCCTAACATGGGAAAGTTATTCATACCAGTTTGACAGCAGTACGTTTGCGTCTTCTTTTCTCAGCAGTTACGTCGCCACAATAGACTAGTACTGTATTTGTGTTGCACTTAAGAGGATGGATTTTACAAAAGATTGGAGGTACGTAGCCACCGTTCACGAGATTCAGGAAATTGTCCTTTACTTCTATATGTGTGTTGGGATCGTAACAGTCTCCAGCAAAGTTGGAAAATGGAAAATTTCTCATCCATAAATTGTTCGGGTTCACCGTCTCTGTTGAGAACAATTTATATTTTGGTCATATTTTAATAACAAATAATAACTACACTTTACTCAAGAGATAAGATAACTTGCTTGGGACTGTCTCCTGAGGGATGATGACGTGTTCGAGTACAATCAGTTGTCCGCTCGAAAGGGAAGACTCTTGAGGTTAACAATAAGGAAGTGACTCCCCAAAGTAAAAGATAAAAAATGTAAAATCTGAAAACTGAAAAAAGTTATGTACATATCATATTCGCAACTCCATGCTTACAGTCATGCTAATTAATATTTACAGCATAAAAATCCTCAATCTGTTGCGAAATATACGCCTTCTTTAGGCAGGTTATTCCACACATTAACGATCCATACGCAATACTTGTAGCAATATTGAGTGAAAACTTTCACATTCAGTTTACAATCGTGATTGCCTCTAGTTTGCTACACTCAGTAGGTTCAAGAAAGTCCAAAAAAATAAAGGCTATCTACTCCAAAAACTATCTTGTAGCACTGAACCAGAGATACGTTTCTCCAGAGGTTACCAATTCAGTAAGCAACAGCAGTCTTTATAGCACATATCACCACGCTTTTGCTTTTAAGGCAAACCGGAGGCTCCACTTTGTACTTAAGACCGCAGGATACACCTATCTATGAGTCAATTCTTAAGGCAAAATTTTGCTCGTGCTACATCTTTAAAAACGTTTATATCTCGGCTGTTTTATAAGCCCTCACCCAGTAGGCCCATCTACATGTAAACAACAACAACAACAAAAAAGTATCCGAGTCTAAGCCCCCTGGTTATAAGCCTCTCTCCCCTCTAGCTTGTATTGAAACGAATTCGATTTATTATGAAGTTTTGAAATTGAAAAAAAAAACAGTAAAAATTAAGGACGCATTTTGATCAGCATCGCTGTAGCTTGTTTCGAAGCATTTTTTTGTATTTCGATTAAAAGCCCCATAGGATATAAGCCCCTCCGTTATAAGCTCTTCTAAAACCCCTAGCGCAAATGTATAATCCCAAGGCTCATAAGCAGCAGGTACAGTCATATGAGAAATTCATCGCACTTACTTGTGCAGTTTGGCCATGGTAGCTTTGGATCGTAAGGACCAATTGAGAACGGGTGCCAATTTCCTCCAGAGCAGTAATAAAGAAAGGGAGGAGTGAACTCAAAGTCATAGCCTTGTTTACATTGCACTTGGCAAGTCGGGTCCGATCCAATGTAGTTGCAGACCAAAGCGCCATTCTTTGGTGGAGAGTACAGAGGACAGGTCCCTGAAAAATAAATAGATGCCAAGACGAGCAAATTTAAGAAGTCTCAAAACCTTTACAAAGAAAAATGGAAACATAATGTATCATTTACACGTTTGGTCGTCCTTTTTTTGTGAAAACAATGCTTTTATCAATCAGTGTCATGTCAGTCGCGCAAGTACTCTCAAAGGAACTCAGTTATACATTCTTTTTTTATATATGAGAAAGCTTTTTTGTATGAAATTAGAAATTTAAGAACATATTAAGAATATTCCCAGGTAGAGAGAATCAGTTATGAACGTCTTGAATTTTGCTAATTTTTTTTGCGAGTAACATAAGTAAAGGTAAAAGAAATGTAAAATTAATCTGTATTCTGACGGGACAATTTACTCATTACAGGAGAACAACTTAGTTTGTAGTCGAACAACGTCAAAAACTTCAAAATTAAAACTTACGAAAGAAAACTGAGCTGTTCAATTGTTTGAACAGTTCGCATTAATTATAGAAGAGCCGTTCCAAAATAAAATAAAAACATGATCAGGGCGCTATAATCGCAAAAAAGAGAAATGAATAAATGATAATGTTCAGCTTCAGCCCAAAATTAGACGGTCCTCTAAAAAACAATGTATTGTAAAAGGTAAGGCAGTTTGTCTGGCGCTGCTACACAATGACTCAATGAAATACTTTTGTGCTTGGATTATATATTGCATGAGTCTTTTTATAGGAGTCCATAAGAAACAATATATTACCTGCAATTAAAAGAGCAAACTGATCAACCATTAAAAACAACACAGCAAAACTGAGCATAGTGGCCTTCATGGTTGTGATCATTAGTTCCGCTGCGCTCGACTATGGAACGCCAACACTGTCACATGTCTTCCGATGAGTATTATATGCATTCGGGACACCATTATATCTAGTACTCATACCTTTATGAGCGGTCCATCAATGAATATATTGACATATTTTCCTTATATACGGAGTCCATTAACAAATATATTGCGTGCCTACTGTGATATACGCAGTGTATTTTTCATTATATCGCGTGCTTTTGTCGATATGTACAGTGCACGTTTTACTATGTGTTGTCAAAACTTCGTTATATGTGGTTCATTTTCTTATCGTTTGGCATTAAGTTCACTACGGTTGACTGCTTGTTGACCTTAACGCAACATTGACCTCAAGCAGCAATGTTATGAGCAGTACAAAAAGTTTGATGAGCAAACTTTCTGATGATATACCCACAATTCATCGCAGGAATGTTAGTTTCCAAGCTCCCTCGTTTCCTTTGATCCCGCCATTTTTGGAACAAAATGGAGTCCATCCTTCAAAAAGTTGGACTTTCAACGCTTTCCGAGCGCTTTGCAGATGAAAAAATCGACCCACACGTTATTCTGGCGATGTCAGACAGCAGTCTGATGCGTCTGGGTGTAGAGACTTTAGGGGACCGCGTCCGCCTCAAAGAAAATTGCAAACAGTTCGCTGATGGAGAAAGGCGAACAAATGTGGCTTCCACGAGCTCTGTCGGCTCTTCTCAAGCTCAGCAGTTGATCGAGGAAAGAAGGAGGCTTTTTCAGCCGTACAGCAGCCGCCGTGAAAAAGGTTCTGGAACCTCAAAGTCTGCTAAGAGGAAAAATCCATCCCGACGCACATGGACAGGTCAATTTGTGTGTTTAGCAGATCGACAAGCATGCAGAGTGCCGTCTTCCTCGGAAAAACAGATCTTGCAGCAGGCTGGCCTTGGCCTAAAAAAGATCAAATTTTTTGTTGATGAAAACGAGGAGGAAGTGGTGGAGAAGCTTACTAGTGATATGCCAGGCGACGATGGCCATCCAATCGGCTTCCCTCAGCTAAAAGAAGGCAAGGGCTTTGAAATTATGAGTTGTGTAACAAATTCTCGTGATTTGGCAGTCATAAAATCGTCCTGGTCTGTAGAAGGGTTGAAGTCTCTTTTCACGCCTCAAACAAAGATTTATCTCCGGCCTATTCAGAAGAGCCTGCGTGTGAAAGGAGGGCAAGGAAACAGGCTGACATGCAAGTTGAAAGAGAAGTGTATGTGGTGTTCTAAGGAGATCCCTCTAAACGAGCTTCGATCGCACTTGGTGACTTGTAACTGTAATGTGTTTGATGACAACATTGAAGATGAGGTCATGGTGTTATCTGACGAGTCAAGAAATGATTTGAAAGATTATATGGCTAATGCACTGTCAAGTGCCACAGTTTCAACAAAGGAGGTGGAGTCTATTGGTCAAGGTGGCAGTGCCTATCCATCTCCCAGTGTGCCACTGGTGGCATCAGACAGTGACAGTAGCCCCATGCTGACCTTCCCTTCTTCATGTGGCAATGCCAACCAAGCTGAAGCTGGTTGCTCTTCCTCTCAAGGCACTTCTACCGTATCCGAAACCCACTTCATTGGCAGTCAGACAGAGTCGAGTGACAGTAGCCCCATGCTGACCTTCCCTTCTTCATCTGGCAATGGCAACCAAGCTGAAGCTGGTCCCTCTTCCTCTCAAGGCATTTCTACCATATCTGAGACCCACTTCATTGGCAATCAGACAGAGTCCAGTGACAGTAGCCCCATGTTGACCTTCCCTTCTTCATCTGGCAATGGCAACCAAGCTGAAGCTGGTCCCTCTTCCTCTCAAGGCATTTCTACCATATCTGAAACCCACTTCATTGGGAGTCAGACAGAGTCCACAGCTCATCCCTTGGAAGGCACTAGCTTGGGACCTCTAACCAATAATGACCACATCACCATGGAGAAGTTTGATGTTGACATTGCACTGATAATGCCAAAAATAAAAGAGCACATCTATTCTACAGGTTGGATTCATTTATATTATTTTGACCATGTAGTATCAATTTACTGCAAAACTCAGAAAATTTGAACACCAGAAATATTTCTGAAATGCTCTTTTAATTGCAAAAGAAAAATAATGCCAATAAGGCATTGAAAAAACAAAATTAAACAGAAGCAGCAGAGGTGCATAAGATAGCTTTGTGGTGGTTTGCTTGGCCAATACATAACCAACATGCATAAAATATTTTCTAGGCTTTCCATCATTTTCTGAGTTTTACAGCTACTGGGGCCTTGTATCAATCCCACATCAAATATTTTGTAGGAAATTGTATAATACTTTAGAATAGAGTTGTAACTGAGTACTCAAATTAGCTTATATGAATTAATTTAAAGAAAAACCTTATGGGTTTGACCTCCGGTTTTATTGGCCTCTCTCATTCAAACCTCCCCTCCCCCCCTCACCCTTCCTCGATGATCTAGCAGTAAAATAAGACTGACAATTGGAATAATGATGTTGATAATATAATAATAATAATAATAATAATAATAATAATAATAATAATAATAATAATAATAATAATAATAAGATTAGTATTTAGCTGAGAGGTTATTCTCACCATAATAGCTTCCTGGAAGGTTGTTTACCTCCTTGTCACCATCCCATTCATTACAATATTGTGAAAAATATGCCTTTCCATAGGCGACTTTATATGTAGGAAAACTATTTGTATTAAATTTGTAAATAGGGGATACAAATAATTTTTAAATAATTATACTTTATCCTTAAATTGACAGACATCTTAAACAATCCTGTGGAGATACTGAGGTATGTCCAAAGCCAGCTTGTTCGAGGGAGGACTCTGGACGTGCTGGATGAATCGAGATGTGAGGTGGGCATTACCAATTACATACTGGTGGACAGATTGCATTTGCTGGAAACAGCCTTTGATGAAATTTCCGATCTGGAAAATCTGTTCCTTACTCTGGAAGTACAGTTTTATGGGGAGGTATGTTCTCAGCTGGTGTAGATCATATTAAAGATTTTGTTGATCTATGTAGATGTCATAAGAATGATTTGCCACTAGTTATAATAATATTTTAGTAAAAGCTATATAATTTTTCTGTTTAACGTTTTGAGATACATGTATCCTTACTTCCCCAGGTTGCTGAAGATTTTGGAGGGCCACGGAAAGAATTCTTTTCCCTATGCGTAAAAGCAATAAAGGAAAAGTATTTTGATGATGGCCTTCTGAACCACCAAGCAGAGGCATATTACTTAGTTGGAGTCATATTAGGTATGTTGTTGTTTCATTCAAGTCTGAAAAATGAATGACCTTTATAGAAATCTTAATTTGAGAGACAGAACTTTCTTATTTTGCTGTGACATGCATTATGCTAGGCTCTTCTGTTTAAGCCTAAGAAGTGTTTCTAAAGCTGTGTATGAGGTTTTTTTTCCCTCTGTTTCACAATTCTGAGTTCAAAGTGGTTCCTTGCGCCACCCCCATCTCCCAAACTTCTTAAATGTATAGTAATATTGGGTATCAAAAGAGTGCTATCATGTGCACAGTGTATCTAAGAAAAAATATATTTGCTTGGATGCTAGAATTGATCATCAATGATTTTATTGTATTTCCTATTATGCACAGGACTCAGCATTCTTCAAAATGGAGTTTTGCCAAGATTTATTGGTGAAGAGAATCTCCAAGAAATATTCTTCAGTCCTAATCCCAACCAGTGTGCAGAGCAACTTAGGAATGGATTCTCCAAGCTAGGAATTGTTCAGGTATATTTTAATCATAATGTTATTGCTCTTTGAATGAAAGCATTATCAACAGAGGTACAACAGGACCATTCATGCGATCTTTTTCTCTTACAGATTGCGAATGAGTTTCCCATCTTTCTTCATCTTTTACGCCCCAACCCCACTAGTGTCTTGACTTTGAAAAAGGTGACTCATCTTCTTCAACCCGAGTTTAGTGTGGAGGGGTCTAACAGAAGGCAGTTTGAGGATGCAGTGTACAGACAATTTGTGAAGTATTTGCGTAGGGCTGCAGGTAACTTGTAACTTCACAGACAAAAGTTATAAGTACATTTGGGAATGGGTTGAAATCATTAATCAGGAACAGATTGCCTTGTTGGAATTAACATTCCACTCTGTTTATTGAATATCATGATACATGTATTCCCATAGTGGTCTCTGCAAAGAAAATGATGCTAAGCCAAAAAAAATGGAATGCAAAGTAGGCAAATTATGTTGCACATGTGGCTTTACCCATTCGAACTGTTGAACAAACTGTTCAAAACGGTTTTTTTTCTTATTATTATTACTTTTACTATTTATGTTGTGGTTGTTTAGGATTGCTAAAGTTTGACCCATTTCTATTCTCTTGACAGCTGGACAAAGAGGGAATGTTACCCTTTCACACATTCTCCAGTTCGCAACTGGTGCAGAAGAAGAACCGGTTCTTGGGTTTTCCATTCACCCCTCCATTGTTTTTGTTGATGCAGAAAATGGTTTTGTTCCTACAGCCAACACATGCATTAATTCCCTTAAGCTTGTGAGGCCCACAATAAGTAAACCCCTACCATCTGAGTATGCTCTTTTCAAAGTTTTTGATTATGCATTTCTAAACTCATATTTTGGTAACATGTAAATGAAAATAATGATATAATGGCATACAGAGGCAATTTTACGTCATGAAGTAGCACGTTGGGTTAATGAAAGCCATACATCTTTTTTATGCTCAGTTGTCCATCGGACATTATTATCTTTGTTGTGAATTTCATTTCCTTTGCTGTTAGGCATAATGGCTTTTAACAAAGGAAAATAAAATTTCAATAAAAAAATAGGACATTATAACTTTACTGGAAGCTAAAACCAGTGGTTTCTTACATGTCAAACCCTCAACCATTTTGTGTGATGTGCTCTTTACCATTTTCCTTAATTGTGTTCTTTGTAAGAAAGGTTTTGAGAAGCCGTGGAAAGCATTTGCATTTATTTAAAGATTGGTTGAAATGAGGGGGAATAAAACAAGATCGATAATATGGACTGACTGATTTGTTTGTGATGTTATTGTTCTTGTGTAGATCGAAATAGAAATTACATTACCATTTCATAACATAAATATAGTTCCTTGCAACACTATTCTATTAGAGTTTTATTATTTACCTGCACGACTAAGGTTTGGCATTTACGGTTAAACGTTTAAGTTTTAATAAAGTCAACTTTCTTGACTACGGTAAACAAATTTTGATTTATTTTGTCACCCACATCGTGGGACGGTATCATATACGTTGGGGTAAATAACGTTCTTAACAATGTCCATAGCTTACATAGGAAGAGTAATTTCAACCGTAACGCGAAACGCTGATAAAAACTGAGAACTATCTATATACAATTGTCTTCAACCGAGAAACTTAAAGTGCATTTTATGATTTACAATGATAGACAGGTATTCCAATAACACACACACACACACCCACCCACCCTAAACTAACTTGGCACTACTCAATGAATCTGATGAAGTACCTGATAAGGCAATGGTTGTCATATAATCTGTTTTTACAAGCACGGTCACATAAAAATTGAATAGGGGTAATGATAGTTACTTCAGGCGTTTGCCAAGCACTTTTTGCTAGTAATGCAAACCTGTGTCATTTTTATGATTTTCCTTACCCGCTAACCCTAGCACAGTCTCCTCCCCAGCTTTTTAGCATGAAATGGCTAAGACTACACTTTGGTCCTCTTATGTGCTTTGTACTCGCAAATCATCTGCCATTTGCATCTAAATTCTCAATAATGTCCAGCACCGTTAAATATACATCTATCCCATAATTTGAAGATGTCCAATTTGAAGGGACTTGGTTACGTAAAATCTCAAAACATTGCTCACTCAAAGCACCTGGGACCTCAAATATTGGGCGTCTATCCTCAACTCTCTCTTCGTCCAACACTCCCTCAGCACCATAAGATTGGAGCTCAGCACTTGACAGCTCAATGCCCACCGGATTTTGTAGCTGGCCAGAAACCCAAAGGCGAATCGGAGAAGATTTTACTGTTCTCATGCGATGTCTGGACCATGCATTTCTCCACAACTCTAGTTTTTCATTAATCTTCGGTAGGTATACATAGTGGAGTGCAGCAATATGAAGGGTGTTAAATGGGTCTAGCATCCCTTCGTCTTCAAGAAAGTAAAACAATTGATAATACATGCTTAGAACCCCCTCATAAACACCCCTCCACAGTCTTTCGATTCTCTGGTTGTGTGTGCTTTTGCCAGTGATCATGCTGCCCCTATTTATACCCCTTCTCGTTAACATGTAATCAGTTACTAACACGTTTTCCCCTCCTTTATCTGACCTCACTCTGCTTGGGAGGCCGTAGTTTTCCACACCTTTCAAAAAACATTCAAGCACAGTCTCAGCCTTGTTATTGTTTCTGCATTCTAGTGCTACTGGCAGACGACTAAATCCATCAATCGCACCAAAAACTACAAAGTACCACCGCACCAACTTGTGATTCGTGTCTATATGCCAAAGGTGATTAGGTCCCTGTACATCGTAGACGCGTCTATGCAGGCGCCCTTTTTTCCTAGCCTTTACTCCATCTCCGTTCACTCGGTGCAAACTATCTCTAATACGCATCCTTTGCACTATAATCCCTTTCTCGATCAGGAATTGCTTGATTAAACTTTCTCCGCAGTATGGAAAATCCTCAGTAATGTTTTCAATATGCTGATCTAGTTCCAAATCTGAAATGTCTGTGAAATCTGACCTGCTTAGTCCAAAGAGACTCATCCTGCGGTAAATAGTACTTTCAGAAACAGACACTAGTAGTAGAAATTTCTTTGATAGTGAAACCTTCCCCTAATAGATTCTCAAGAACACACTTAGGAATGGAGAATGATGGTGCTCCACAAGTTGCTTTGACTTTCCTTGGTGCTTCTCCTCCAAACGTTGCACACTCGATTCTGAGAGCCATCATGTCTCTTCGAGAGGTTAACCCTAGACTTTCTAGCTCTTGTACTGAGAGTTTACAAACAAGATCGGGTGTTATTTTTTCCTGCCGAAATTTCTCTTCTAGATATCCCAGATTCACTTTCTTTAACACAGATGACATCATGGAAACGGCCATTATGAAAAAAAACTCACGTATTTGAGACAGATTCAAAAATGGCGCGGGATCAAAGGAAACGAGGGAGCTTGGAAACTAACATTCCTGCGATGAATTGTGGGTATATCATCAGAAAGTTTGCTCATCAAACTTTTTGTACTGCTCATAACATTGCTGCTTGAGGTCAATGTTGCGTTAAGGTCAACAAGCAGTCAACCGTAGTGAACTTAATGCCAAACGATAAGAAAATGAACCACATATAACGAAGTTTTGACAACACATAGTAAAACGTGCACTGTACATATCGACAAAAGCACGCGATATAATGAAAAATACACTGCGTATATCACAGTAGGCACGCAATATATTTGTTAATGGACTCCGTATATAAGGAAAATATGTCAATATATTCATTGATGGACCGCTCATAAAGGTATGAGTACTAGATATAATGGTGTCCCGAATGCATATAATACTCATCGGAAGACATGTGACAGTGTTGGCGTTCCATACTCGACCAGTGTTTGTATCCTGACCTGACGAATCGTTAACCGTTTTGGTGCACTAAGTATCGAAGACTTTCCAATATACTAAAACAATCTCGCTTTTGACAGTTTGGTATATTAGAATTTAAATGAGAAATGATATTTTGACTTAAACGCGAAAGGTAGTTATGCAGCTGTTCACAGCTAAAGAATATGTTGTTGCTTCACTCAGTCGTAAAAAATGGTCAATGAAAATCATGCAGACCTAGGGAAGTAAACATTTGACTGAAAACTGCGATTGAATGACCGATATATTTAATCTATACTGACACTAGGAAAACGGCTCCAGGAATTGCGGTAAGTTTCTCTGAGGTCGCCGATCTCGACGCCGAGTACCTTTTACTGAAATCAGCTTTTTATCACAGCTGAAAAATCATTGTCGGTTGATCAAATAAGAAAGGACAATAGCAGCCGTGAAATTCACACGATAATTAACAATAAATTATTCACCTCAGGCTCAGTTAATATTGCTGAATAATCCCTGAGACGAAGTCGAGGGGATTATTAAAACAATATTAACTGAGCCTGAGGTGAATAATTGTTTTAGTATATTCACACGAAGTGATCTCAACAAAATCAGAAAGGAAACCATTAAAAAAAGATTAGTTTGATCGACGGGTGAATTCATGCGTGAACACGGCCAAGCCGTAAACAGTGGATGCGCAAAAGTTAGATCTTTACAGTATCTTCAAACATGGCAAATGATAGTTTTAATCTTTTTGTATCGATTTTCGTAAGCTTTAGCATCAACGGTTTAAAAGAAAATGCCGAAAATTGAAATTACTACCCAATTCTGAGAACTAAAGTAGAACTTGTCCTGTTTTCTGTCAACTCACCGCGAATGAGAAAGTTTTTTTTTGTTGCTTCTTCCAGTGCTGTCAACAGCGACTAAGATCAATATAGCAATACGCAAGGCACCACTGGACGAATAATGATGATGATGATGACGATGATGATAAAGAAGAAAAAGAAGAATATCGATACTCTTTTTTGGCCTCGGCGATCTGGCCTCGATGTGCATAATTTTAGGATAATTCTTACATCATACTCAGCCTCAATGTTCGTGGTTGACGTCGTGCAAGACAGCTGGGCGCGGCAGATTAGCTACTTTCGCACTGGCTTAAGTACAGAACTTGAGAAAGAAGCGAAAGAAATCAAGGTCATGCAAAAACAAAATTATAACTGAATTACATTTCATTAAGTATTAGTATAGGTAATAGCATGATTTGTAGTGATATTTGGCATATCACGAGTGAAATATCACGAGTGGTATTTATGTCAAATATCACGTACAAATTATGCTATTATTTGTTTATACTACTATCCGCAAAAGGTTTGTAATTTTCACTTCTAGGTATTTCAAATTAAGCTGAAATACCACTGCTATAAGCCATTCAAATTGCGGAAATTTTCAGGACGTAGTAGAAATGGAAGAAAACGCACAATTTTACTTTGATGAATGTCAACTGCTTTTTGAGGAATATCCGCAAGAAACAATCATCCATTAGAGAGATTAAGATTCACGTTTACAGCATACGGCAAACGGCAGTGGAGAATTTCTCAGAATAGAAAATAAGCAGTTAAAAAAGGTCCAGAACGATTCTTGTGGACAAAACTACCATAAAACTACTTATTTTTGTGTAGAAGCAATAAACGGCAAACGAAAAATAGGGGGAAAACTTGGTCACGTGGTGCAAATTCACGTTTGCCGTTTGGCGTAAACGTGAATCTTAATAGAGAGATTAAGACTCACATTTACGTCAAACGGCAGACGTGAATTTGTACCACGTGACCAAGTTTTCCCCTAATTTTCTGTTTACTCTTTATTGCTTCTACACAAAAAATAAGTAGTTTTATGCCAGTTTTAACCACAGGAATCGTTCGGGACTGTTTTTATCTGCTTATTTTCTCTTCTGATAAATTCTCAACTTAAGTCTGACGTTTGCCGTTTGCGGTAAACGTGAATCTTAATCTCTCTAATCTCTCTTTTACTACTACTGCCGACGGAACAGTCTAACGTGGAAGTTAGGATGTTAAGAACTTGCTGCAGGCCATGCCTACGCCAAACGTCAAACTTTTCATGAGACGAACCAAACTCTTATTTTGGTCGACCTAACTTAAGTTAAGATCATCCACTGTTAGGTCAGACGTCGATCGATAAACTGAATCTTAAGGGCCCAGTTGTTCGAAGGCCGATTAGCGCTACCCCGGGGCTAAATTTTAAACCGGGTCTCTATTTCTTTTGTTGAAAAGCACTTTCTCGGATAATTTTCTCTATTCTTTGTAGAGCATCCAGTCATCAATTTGTAGACAAAGAAAATTAAACTGACTTCATAGCAAAAACAGCAAAAAGACAACTCGGAGGGCGATATCTCCTATTTGGAGAATATTTGGGGAGTTGGACAAACCTAAACCTATACTATCGAAGATAAATTTAACATAGATGCAGGTAAGCATATTTTAGCTGTGTTTTTAAACTAGGGATTATTTTGAATGAATAATAAAGCAATTAATGAATTCGCCTTTCGTAGGGTATATGTATGTATATATCTCGGAGGGTGTTATCCACCTCGGCCTTCAGGCTCGGTGGATAACACCCTCCTCGATCTGCTTAATTCTTTATATCCTACTCAGCCTCATTCATTAATGGCTAATTATCAAACAAGTTTTTATTATATTAGTTTAGTTCGTCGCATGTGAAGATCGACGTTTGTCCCGGAGGCGATCTCCAGACGGAAGCAGACGGATTGAACGTGTTGGACGATCCAAACCCATCTAGACGAACTTAACTGAGCCTGAGACGTCGAAATGTTCATGAACTTGTCTTACCAAGTTGGGTTCGTCTAACGAAATGTTCGACGTTTTGCCTGAGCCTATTACACTCTCCTCTATCTGCATAATTCTTGAATGATACTCAGCTTTAACAACTATGTTGTACACTTAAGACTTAGACTGAATACAGTGTATACAGTAAAAGGCAAAAAAAACATTACGGTCCCTTAAAAATACGGGTATATTGCGGAGTTTTCATTAAGTTTTAGGGTCTGTTTACATGGAGGGAGGGGGACCCCAGGTAGGTCCGCTCATTTTTACTTGATCACTTTTTCACATGATAGGTGGGGTGACCTGCCAAGGTGGGTTGCCTGGTCTGCTTCGGATATCGCAAACGTCTTCCACAATTAGCCAGCTCTAGCTAGTTATGAAGAGTTTAAAAAAATATTTTGTAATTAATAATAATTTGTCAAAAACAGCAGTTTGCACAAATACCCTAACTTTTACAACTGCTGTAATATACCAGTGAGTGCGACAAATGTTTTTACAGTCTAAAACAAAAACAACAACAACACTCGTAAATTTAAAATTTTGTGGTTGAAACTCCATGAGTTATTCTTAACAGTAGTTTTTACAAAAACACCAAACGTGACTGTTGTTTTTAGACTCTTAAGCAAAACCAAAAATTGTTTTTGAAATATCATCACTTATTGTCAAAAACAGCCTCATTTTTCGCAAATGCACCAACTTTTACCAGTGCAATTTTACACGTTATCGATAATTAAAAACATGTTCTAAAGTAAAGCTTGATATTCTAAGGTAGTGATTTTCTGGAAAAATATAGCTGTTTTAATGAAGTTCTTACCAAACGCCCTAGCGAAGGAATGAATTATGGAAAAATTATCTCAAAATGTCAGTACATTTTACCAATTTTTTGGTTTTATCTGGTAAAATTTAGTACTCAGAGCATAATTCCTTCCAAAAGTGATTCGTATAGTTATTTTTCCTGCAGATAAACGGAAACTTAATGCATAAAAATGAAAAAATTGTACGTTCTGGAAAGGAACATGGGAATTTCAGTGTACCCTACACACATCCACCAAAAGGTACAAGGAAATTGCCATTTACCTTTTAGTTTTCGCAGATAGCATGTAAGTGAACGTGAAAATTTCCTTGTATCTTAGAGGTTGCTAAAGCACTGGTTGGGCAGAACCACTGCTTTATTTTATATTTTATAGTTTGGACCCTAAAGAATGAGGAAATATATAGAACTTCAGACACCACATGGTTTTAACACTAGAAGTTAAGTAGAGGAGCGGGTAACAATAAAATTAATATTTTCCAACGAACGAACCATGAAAGCTCAATGCAAAATCCCAAAGGATTGATCTAAATGATGAAATAAAAACTGAAAAAATAGTTAGGAAACTTACCAAAGCCAGATTGAGCAAACATGTGCACCCGCAAATAAGAACCTATATTATTATATAAACTGCAGTGTTTTACAAGGATTTCTACCACCAAGAAATGTGGTATCTGAACACACGTAAAAATACGATATTTTTACATGTGAAGATATCGATAATTTCACTGACATCAGGTTTGTCTCTTAAATTGTACTTAAATTCGTTGGTGTATCATCGAAACATCTTCGGGTCTTCCTCGAAAGTGCTCGGCAATCTTCGGAAATCTTCGGACATCTTCGGAAATTTTCGGAAATTTTCGGAAAATGTTCGGGAACGTTCGTCTGGTCTTCGGGACAATTTGAAAAATCTTCGGAAATCTTTGGAAGGTGGTCGGAAATCTTCGGAAAATCATCAAAAACGCCGTCATCAGTATGTTTATATAATAAAAAGAATATTACACGTTAGCTCGAAGATATAAATTTTATGTTCTCGTGGCAAGAGCAATATCTCATCACTCGTTCGCTGCGCTCACTCGTGAGATATTGTTCTTGCCACTCGAACATAAAATTCATATCTTCTCGCCACCGTGTAATATTCTCTATATATTTGGCGTCTGGCGAAAAGGGTTCTTTTATTTTGGGGTAGTTATTAGCAATTTAGGCTTAGTAGGTCCCTAATTAAATTCTTAAGAGCGGATGTCTGTAAATATCGACCAGACGTGGGAATTAGAAAATTTTTGAAAAATCCCCCAAAAATCCTGTAGACTACCCTACGTACTCTATTAATGAAAACATAAATTTTAGTTTCATTGGATGAAAAGTTTGGCGATACGGCGAATGTCAAGCTCGGGCGATTTGCGGCCTCCGCCGGACCGCTTTTTCGCGCCGCTAGACCGGGCGGACTCAACTTGACATTCGCCGTATCGCCAAACTGTTTATCCAATGAACTAAAATTTATATTTTCATTAATAGAATTCATTAATAGAATACCTAGGGTAGTCTACAGAATTTTTTGGGGATTTCAATATAGTTGTTGGCTACAATGCAAGAAAAATATAAAAGCTTGAGTTTGGTTCTTAAATATACAATATTTATTTAGAAGTGTACATTTCAAACCTCCTTTATGCAGGGACCATGAAGAAAGTTACAATCAATAGTCTTTTTAAAAACCCTTTTTCTTTGAAGGAATTACAGTTACTGTAATATTTATATTTCTGATTACAGTTTGGTGCAGTACCTTTTCGTTAATTGCCAACGCAGAGATCCGTCGTCCAGAAGGCGAAATCCCGAGGAGGCATCCAGCTCGCGCGCATGTATAGAAAAGTTCTTACAGTTGAAATATATTGTTGAAATACACAGTCAGTATACCAGAAAAAAATCTCGATTTGCTTGATCAGGGGCCGCCAGGAATCATGGGGTAATGGTGACGTTTCTATTGTTCACGTCCACAAGTAAGAGATGCATGGTTAGGACTGACGTAAAAGAGAAAATACCCGAAGGGAACGCTTAGGTTGATTTTGTGACACTTATTGTACATTCATACTTGGATACTCTTGTCCGTTACGTGTTATCAGTGACACTCTGTGGAGCAGCTGTTTCAAAATTATGGACCAAAAGACACTGGATCGTTTGTTATCATTTATAGAGTGTTTTCACTCACGTGGTCAGGATCTATGCAAATTTATTGGAACAAAAGAAAGCGTTTGCATAAGAAAGGAGTTCAACTCCCACAGGACTGGTTTGGGACACCAACATGGCCGCCGTTTCATTGTTTTGGGACATCAATATGGCCGCCGTGACGTCATGTGAAAACACTCTTTAGACAAACAAACTAAAATTAACATTAACGAATTCCTCACTGTTGTCTGACTTTTGTCATTAAAATGTCATGTTTGTCTGTCTTTTGCCATTAAAATGAGAAAAATTACAAAACTCAGACAAAAATTGCAAATTAGTCACTCTGACGTCATTAGCGCCTTTAGGCTATTCACTTAATTACAGAGAAGTTGAGATGCAATTTTTAATTTTATTGATTCAAATAGTTTCTCAGTTTCTGATTGGCTTTATTACCAAGCCAAGTCTTTATAACTACTAGCTGGTGCTGATCATATTTGGGAGGTGCTTTGATTATACGTCAGTCACTGAAACGTCAATAGGGAGTTTAAGCAACGATGTTTTTGATCGACGCACGTCAGTTGGGCGTGGACTTTTTGTACTCTTCGGTCGTTATTTTGAAAGAAAATTCTTGGGAAAATTGTCTCTTAAAGCAGTTAGCAATACAAATTTGGTTGCGTTAAGGCATATTACTAGAGATAAGGCTCACTACGGGTTGACTTTATTGAGCAAATTTTTGCGAGGGAACGCTGCGAGGGAAACTGGGTCTCAGTTTGTTCCCCGAAACAGTGCTATTGGGCAATTTGACGCAACTGAGACTTATTCTCAAGCGCCATTGGTATGCTAATTTTTCTAAATTAAAGCGGACTATAGACACCTCCATGACTAGTACATTTCAGGGTGAATACAGTCAACTCCCTCTAAGACAGACTCCTTTGGGACGGGCAGTAAGTGTCCGTCTTAGAGAGATGTCCGTCTTATAAAGAGTCATATAAAGGGAGTCAAGAAAGGCAGGGACCAACTCTAGGTGTCCGTTTTAGGGAGGTGTCCGTCTTATAGAGGTGTCCGTTAAGAGAGAGTCGACTGTATTGTCAATGTTTTATATACAAAAGATGCGATAAAATAGGCCATTTCCAAGTTCCAATAAATCTCAGTTTCAAAGCGAGGCTAAGTGCGAAGCCATTGAAATGAAAATGATTTTTAATTATGAAGCAAATAAAACTCATTTTCACAGCAAAGGTTTCGCACTTAGCCTCGTTTTGAAAGTGAGATTTTTTGGAACATGGCCTATTCAATATGAAATGTACTAGTCGTTGAAATATGTTTGGTCAGCATTGATGTGGAAAAAATAGCATAACATCCAAACAGTGAATGTTGCAGCGCGGATTTTAGTTCTACTCGCAAGAGAAGTGCTTTTAATATATCTTGATACATCAACTTTCAGCAAGAAAACAAGGTGTAATCTCGGCAGCAATGGCTACGATTCGCTGGTTGCTGTCTGTTTGTTGCTCCAATAACCAAAATCAGTATAGCAAGCCAGTGCTTTATGTGAAAGTGGAAGACACATGCAGTCAAGTTTTATGGCAAAAAGGGAGCTCAAGAAAGACGATTGGGAGAGACACAAGTCAATCAGAAGTGGACCTTTTTCATTCTTGGGTAGTGGTTTGTTCAGATTTTCAAAACCTGGGCAAGTCGTCTCTTAAGAGCAAGAACACCTAGCAATACAAATTCCTCCAACTTTTACCATGGCGTACATTTTTATAGTCTCTAAAACAACAGTAAATCATGTAAAATAGACTAGTTGCAAAGGACTGGTTGAATTAACCACAGGCTCTTTTTAGTTTGCACCACGTGACAAGGCGGCCATGTTGGTTAACAAAACAATACACTTTTTTTTTAGCAAAATTTGCATAAAGAGGAAATCAAGGATTTCAATGCCCAGCCGAGTTTTTGTTAATCAGCTACAAATGAGTAATACTTGTTCCCAAGGTTGCCTAGTCCATAGGCCTCATTATTGCGCGCGGCAGATGTGTTTTGGGTCACGTGATCCGACTCGAATACTTCACCGAAGGAGAACGCCGTACAGAGACCAGGGAATTCCTAAGCTACATGGTGCATGGTACATGGTATATGATTGAGCATCTCCCAAATAATGACTCTTTATCTTGATGGGTATATTTATAAGTTTTATTATATCTTGGTTTAGCCGTTTTTTCCTCACTAATTGTTATTGGCTATTCATAGCCATGATTACAATGAACTTGCTTTTGTTCCGAAGATAAATTCTCTAAGCATTGGTCACTTTGTTTATTTTCTTTCCTTGTTGAGACTCCTGTGGAAGTAGCTACAATAATAAAAAAAATATTTCGTTAGAGGAAGGTGTATACCACGTGTAAATTAAATCGTGTTTAAAAAAAATCGAAAAAGAAATTCACTGTCTTCTCAATTTTAAACAATGCGTCCAAAAAAAAAAAAAAGAATGCTTTCTATTATTTTAAGTTAAATCTTGTTGACTTGCTCTAGCCCGTAATTATGAGTTGTTTTTGGTTAACTTTTCTTACCTTTTTTGTTGTTGTTGTGATTATTGATTTTTTCTTCACCAGGGATCGACTTTTATATTCGAGACCTACACTTTAGGACGACCACGAGACGAGATTTAACTTAATGTTTTCGCGTATTCTCAAAATACACCACGAAAACTTCAAAGTATTTCACCAGAAAAGTTAGCTCGGTCATTTTTTTCTGAAGCAGTTTAAGCCTTCTTCCAATGGCAAAATGATAACTTGTTTCTGCCACTACAATATTCTCGCTAAACTATAACTCGTACTTGAATGACGATGGATGTCGAGTTTTCTCGCCAAAATGACGCTGGTTCACATGCGCACACTACCATGTTGCCATTGAGAAAATCTGGTCCCCGCAGTCGCTCTTGACTTAGGGGCCGACCATTTGACTTTTGATGGGGTGGAGGGGAATGGGTGATGTCAGAAAAAAATATCGTGTATATAGACTGATTTCGAGAGAGAAAATTTTTTCATGGCGTTTAATGCTGGAAAAAAATCTTAAACCGTTGTATCTCAGGGAACCATAGGTTTGGGAATTTTTTTTTTTACACCAACCAAATCACACATACCCGGCCTCAAAAGTCAAATGGTCGGTCTTTTAGATCCTAAAGGTTTTTACTAGAGTAGACGGCGCATGACCTCAGTAATTGTTTCTTTTTTAGTCGGTTCGACTTTCCTTCTTTAATGTAGTTGGAAAGTCCGGGCTATTAAATGGTCAAAGTTCTAAATGAAGATATGATCGTCGCAATGGTAATTGCAATTTAAGTTTTCAATCAAAGTTTTCTAGACAAAAAAGAAACGCTTGAGGTAGACATGCGCAGGGGCTAGCATTAATCATTTGTGACTATATGTATTCTCCTGTAGTGGCAGGAAATGTTTTTTTTGGTATGGGCCTTATTTGACAAGCAAATGCAAGCCTTGCCTGACAACTTTAAGATGGGCCTAACATGGGAAAGTTATTCATACCAGTTTGACAGCAATACGTTTGCGTCTTCTTTTCTCAGCAGTTACCTCGCCACAATAGGCTTGTACTGTATTTATGTTGCACTCAGAGGGTTTGGCCCCACAAAACGAAGGAGGTGCTAGGCCATTTAGGACACTCAGGACATTGCTCTTTATCACTGCTTCTGCGTCGGTATCTTCACAGTCTCCATGAAAGTAGAAATATGGCATAGTATTGATGAATGAATTGTACGGGTTCACCGTCTCTGTAGAGAACAATTAATATCATTGGTCATATTATAATAACAAATATTATTATTCATTCAAAATATTTCTCCATTTTTGATTGGCTTAAAGGACACCCATAACCAGCTACTGTTGACCAAATTTGGAAGAATTTTGCGATTAATCAACCCATGAAGTCAAAATTGCAGCCCAATTGCAGGTTAATACACCGTTAACCAAGTAGACCTGGGGACTAGGTTGAGTTGTTTTGGCTGTGAAAAGAAAAATGGCCGAACAGTCGGCGGAACATTTTACTCGTTTCTCGACGAAGTATTGTCTTAAACATACAAAGCAGATCTCGAAAGATGTTATCCACCTCGGCCTTCGCCCTCGGTGGATAACACCCTCCTCGATCTGAATAATTCTTTATACCCTACGAAAGCCGAATTCATTAATTGCTAATTATTATTCAATCAAAATATCTCCCCGATTCTGATTGGCTAAAAGCACACGCATAATTCACCATAGCCAGCTAGCTAATGACCAAATTTATAGGAATTTTGCGATTAATCAACTGATGACGTCAAAAGTGCAGCTTCCTTGCAGGTTAATGCACCGTTAACCGAGAAGACTTGGGGGACGAGGTTTAGTTGTTTTGGCCTCGATGGATAAATCCCTCCTCGATCTCCATAATTCTTCATAAGATACTCAGCCTCATTCTTTAATTGTTAAATAACTGACTATACGTTATTCAAGAGATAAGATAGAGAAAGGAAATACTTCTCGAAAGAAGAGACTCTTGAGGTTAACCTATGTAAGTGACTCCCCAGAGTAACAGATAAAAAATCTAAAATCTAAAAACTAGAATCTAAAAAGTTATTTACATATCATAGTCGTAACCGCTTGCAATTATGTTAATAAATATTCACCGCATATAAATCCTCAATGTTTTGCGAAATATATTAATTCAACGATCCTGCATGTACAGCTCCATTAGACAAGTTATTCCACACATTCACGATCCGTACGCAATACTTGTACCAATATAGAGTGAAAACTTTTACATAAAGTTCTTTTATCGTGATTGGGTCTGGTTTGCTTCACTTGGAACGCACAAAAAGACCGAAAAAAGACGGCTATTTATTCCAAAAACTATCTTGTAGCACTGAACTAGAGATAAGACCTCTTTAAGTTTCTCCACAGTTAGTCAATTCAGTAAGCGATAGCAGTGCTCATAGCTCAGTCATTGCACCACGCTTTTCCTTTTAAGGCAAACCGTGAGGCTCTACTTTGTATTTTTTCTAAGGACTGAATGTCCTGAAGACCGCGGGGGACATCTATCTATGAATATATAAATTGATAAGGCAAAATTTTGCTTGTGCTTGATCGTTTAAAACGCTTACATCTCTACCGTTTTATAAGCCCCCCCCCCCCCCTCCAGAAGGCCCATCTACATGTAAGAAAGTAACATAAAAATACATCTGATTATAAGCCTCTCTTCCCTCTAGCTTTTATTGAAACGAATTCGATTTATTATGAAGTTTTGAAACTGGAATAAAAAATAGTAAAAATCAAAGACGCATTTTGACTGGCATTGCTGTAGCTTGTTTCGAAGTATTTTTTTTTTTTGCATTCTGGTGAAAGGCCACCTCGGCCATTAGCGCCTCCGTTACAAGCCCTCATTAAACCCCCAACGGAAATGTATAAGCCCAAGGTTCATAAGGGGTAGATACGGTTTACGAGAAATCTTAGTCGCATTTACTTGTCGTGCAGTTTGGCCATGGAAGTCTTGCTTCAAGAGAGGGGTCAAATGAATAAAAATTCCATTCTCCCTTAAAGCAGTAATAAAGAATGGCAGGATCGAACTCAAAGCCATAGTCCATAGTCGTATTTACATTGAACTTGGCAAACCGGGTCCGATTCAATGTAGTTGCACAGCAAAGCGCCATTCGTTGGTGGAGAATACAGAGTACAGCTCGCTGCAAAATAAATAGATGGTAAGACAAGCAAGTTAAAGAAGTACAAAGAAAAATGGAAACACAATGTTGTATTTACACGATCAGTCGCCTTTTTCATTGTGAAAAAAAAAAATGCGTTTTTTCAATAACGTGTCCATGTCAGTGTCGCGCGTACTCTCAAAAGAACTCTGTTACATATATATATTTTTTTACACTAAAACAACTTTTTTTTGTACAAACACTGAGATTAACCAAATATAATTTAAGAACATAATAAGAATATTCCTAGGTAGAGAGAGTCAGTTATAAACGTCTTGTATTTTGCTCATTATTTTTTTGGGAGTAGCATAAGTAAAGGTAAAAGAAATAAATTAAAATTGATCGGTAGTCTGTTAGGACAATTTACTCACCTTTTTTTTATCCTTTTATTATTGCATGGTACACTGGAGAACAACTTAGTTTGTAGTCGAACTTAATCAGTACTTAAACGTCAAAAACTTCAAAAATAAACTGAACTTCATGAAAGGAAACTCCGTTCAATTCTTTAACAGTTCTTATTGATTATACAACAGCTGTTTCAAAATGAAATTAGAACATGATCAGGGCGTTATAATCGCATAAAAGATAAGTAAATAAATAATAGAATTCAGCCTCAGCCCCAAAATTAGACTTTCTTATGAAAAAGAATGTATGGTGAAGGGCAGATTTATATTACGGCTGTATAAGTCATTATCAGTTGATCAACTGAATAATATAGGACAATGGCAGCCGTGAAATTCACACGATAACTGACAGTTAAACGAAATGTCCTGAGATCAGGTCAATTATCCACGCGCTTTGATGGACTTAAATTAAAATGAAAATTTCATTATCATTCTAGATCATTATTGACTCTTGAAATGAGGAACAGAATGGGAAATTCAGGAATATTACTAAATGATACTTATCCGTTTTTGGTTGGCTTATGCACTTATCAATTGAAACCCCGACCCTCCCCCACCCCGGGCCAAGGTGGGGATTTGACTTGACATCATTACAAATCTTAGCAAACTCCCACCCTACTGGGGCATATTGACAGGTAAAACCCCCACCCAGGTGGGGAAACCTTTTTAATTCCCTGACTGACTTTATTAATATTTCGTTCGAATTTTCAACTTCTTAATATTGACAAATTTACTAGAGCAAAAAGGCAAATATGATAACAGACCAAGATATAAATACAAAAAATATTTGACAATAAGTAAACATAATGACCCCTACCCACTTATAAAAAAGTCAGGGTACAAAATGGATGATGGAGTAGCACATTGCTATAAAGTAAAAGGAAATCCGTACCATCTCCATTGAAAGTAATATCTGCAATGATAAGTTTAATTGAAAATAGCAGCCAACATACCTTAACCTTCACAAGCTGATGTTATAAATAGACTGCATAAAATAGTTCCTAGGAGCTATATTTTATAGCCCGAATATAGAACTTCAGAAACCACATGGGTTTAACACTAGACGTTAAACGAGCTGTGTCATGAAATTTACCAAAACGTAGGCTGTGGGAACTGCCACCAAATTGAGTGAAACATAAAAATAACCGCTTAAGACATTAAAAGATGCCAAAAGATGGTATAAATGACTCAGCAAATACAAAAGAAGGTACAGATGGGAAAACATAAAGAAGATTAAAACGGATTGAAATTTTGGTTTTTGAAAGCTTGTTAACCTAACAGTTTTTCAAAGTTCATTGTTTTCGTCCGTAACGCTTGATATGCTTGGGAGAAACATCTGTTTAAAACGAAGCTTTCATTTCATTTTTTTTCCAACGTAACGCTTAAAAGCGAATAGGGACCACGTAATAATATTAACAAAATGAACCAGATAGCCGTGACACAGCATCTTTTATAATAAGTAGAGGAGTTTGTATCTGCATTGTTTGAGAAGTTTTGAATAACAATAACAATTTCCAGTCAACGAACCATGAAAGCTCAAGGCAAAATCGCAAAGGATTAGTCTCAGTGAAGAAATGAAAGGAAAAACAATTAGGAAACTTACGGCCGAGCCCGGGGGTGGTACTTTAGGAATTTCTGGGTGGGGATGTGCCGCTGGGACTCTGGAACCCTTAACCTATACCAGAGCTAGTTCAGCTGAATTTTGCTACCCTATACTAGAGTAAACTCCCCAAATCCCCCTATCCTAGAGTAGCTGTTTCCCTTGTCTAGATAAAATCTTCAACCAACTGATCAGTTTCCTGAAAAATGATACCCTATTCTAGACCCAAACGCTCTGATTTACATACCCTATCCTAGAGTAAACTGCCTGAAAACCATACCCTTCACAGCAGCACATACCTATATAGCCCATATATGGCAGTACCCCCCCCCCCAGGCGGCCGAGCAATACATCAAAATACCAGTGATCACGTGAAGAAATTACCGTGAGGAAACTAGGCACGAGTCAAATCCCCACCTCGCTCCCCGACTTCCATGGACTGCCATGAATATGCTAAGCAAATCCTGAGAAATCCCCCACCCCCACGGGCTAACCATGCCGTCAAATACCATAACAACCCCCCACATTGCCCCACATAGGCCCGGGGTGGGGGGGGGGGGGTCGGGGTTTCAATTGATAAGTGCATTATAGCCAAATTCGTTGCATCGCGCTGCGCGTTTGCAAACTTCGAATGGGATTTTCTGCTCCGTCAATGATTTGAGTGGGGTGGAGTTAATACAAATCACAATGCAACGCACTTGCTCAGCTTGGCCGGCAAAAACAAACTGAGAATGACTTTGGACTGCTCAAGAATAGCGAAGAAAATCGCGATGTTGAAAGGAGTTTTTGCCGGGGGCAGGAGGCAGACATTGCTTTATTCTTCCAATGCGAGAGACAAGTATAAGAAAGTTCAGAAAATCTTTAGACTGCAAAACAGTCCGTATTTTTGCGTATTCAAGTACGCGCCAGCAGTCAAACAAAAGGTCTGGAATGAGGCTGAAAACAGAGAGCGGGACTGGGGAGAGACGCTAAAAATAAGAAAACTTGTCGGTTATTGCCCGAAACAGGGCGATCACAGAAACAAAAACAAAGTGGATCGAAATACACCAATTACAAGTAAACATGTGTCTCCTAAGAGGTCCGCTAAGATGATTGACGGAACTGGAAAGCCCAAAATTCCTCCGAAGTTTGCAAAACGCGCAGCGCGATACAACCGATTTGGCTATAAACCCTTGGGCTAATTCTTCATAAGCTAGGAGCGACGACCGATATCAATAGAATTTTTTTGATCCCTGTATTCAATGTGGGTTGGATTAACTGTGCATACTTTTTAAAAACTGGAAAAAAGTGTTTTTGTTTTTGATTTCTTTTACATTTTGTCACATCTTTACTGTCTGGAGAATTAAGGTTGGTTCCAGTCTGTTCTTTCGAGTTAGCATAATTTCTATTATAATATGTTCCACTTATCGAGAGCTCTCATTACAATATACCTTATAATGAACTTTTCAGTTTAGTGCCCTGTTCGTGCCATTTACGCCCTTTTTTTAAAAATGTGATCAATTCCGCAATTCGCCTGCAACACAAGCAAAAGAAAACATCAACCTAGTCTAAAGTAAAAGGCGTTTGCTCTACTTGTACACAGAGCACCGGTTGACCAACTAAGTTCAGGTGCCTATGGTGAAACTTTTGTGTATAGTTCATACAATTTTAGAGGTAAGCAGGAATTCTCATACATGAAACCTCACTCTTGTTAGCTAATAATGAGATCCAAGATTTTTCGTTGTGCACGAGTTTGAATATTAAAAGGCTATTATCATCAGTGATTACTTTCCGACAAAGCTGCAATTAACAGATTTAGTAGTCACCACTACGGCGATTATCAGCTTTTTCTTTTCTGTCTCTCTAGACAGGTTTGGATCTAACTTAGTTCTCCTTGCAAGAAAATTGCTTTTAATATATCTTGATGCATCGACTTTCAACGAGAAAACGAGGTGCAATTTCGGTAGCAATAGCTACGATTCGCTGGTTGCTGTCTGTTCGTTGCTCCAATGACCGAAATTAGTATAGCAAGCCAGTGCTTTATGTGAAAGTGGGAGACACATGCAGTCAAGTTTTATGGCAAAAAGGGAGCTCAAGGAAGACGATTGGGAGCGACGCCCATCGATCAGAAGTGGACCTTTTTCATTCTTGGGCAGTGGTTTTGCCCAGATTTTCAAAGTCTGGGCAAGTCGTCTCTTAAGAGTAAGGACACCTAGCAATACAAATTCCTCCAACTTTTATCATGGCGTATATTTTTTAGACTCTAAAACAACAGTGAATCGTGTAAAATAGACCAGTTGCGAAAGACTGGTTGAATTAACCACGGGCTTGTTTTAGTTTGCACCACGTGACAAGGCGGCCATGTTGGTTAACAAAACAATACACTTTTTTTAAGCAAAATTTGCATAAGGAGGAAATCAAGGATTTCAATCCCCAGCCGAGTTTTTGTTCATCAGCGACAAACCAGTAATACTTGTTCCCAAGGTTGCCTAGTCCATAGGCTTCATTATTGCGCGCGGCAGATGTGTTTTGTGTCACGTGTTCCGACTCGAATACTTCACCGAAGGAGAACGCCGTACAGAGACCCGGCAATTCCTAAGCTACATAGTGCATGGTACATGGTGTATGATTGAGCATCTCCCAAATAATGACTCTTTATCTTGATGGGTATATTTATAAGTTTTATTATATCTTGGTTTAGCCTTTTTTTTCCCACTAATTGTTATCGGCGATTCATAGCCATGATTACAATGAACTTGCTTTTGTTCCGAAGATAGATTCTCTAAGCATTGGTCACTTTGTTTATTTTCTTTCCTTGTTGAGACTCCTGTGGAAGTAGCTACAATAATAAAAAAATATTTTGTTAGAGGAAGGTGTATACGACGGGTGAATTTAAATCGTGGTTAAGAGAAATTCACTCTCTTCTCAAGTTTAAACAATGCGTCCATAAAAAAAAAAAGAATGCTTTCTATTATTTTAAGTTAAATCTTGTTGACTTGCTCTAACCCGTAATTATGATTTGTTTTTGGTTAACTTTTCTTATCTTTTTTGTTGTTGTTGTGATTATTGATTTTTTCTTCACCAGGGATCGACTTTTAGATTCGAGACCTACACTTTAGGACGGCTACGAGACGAGATTTAACTTAATGTTTTCGCGTATTCTCAAAATACACCACGAAAACTTCAAAGTACTTCACCAGAAAATTTAGCACGGTCATTTTTTTCTGAAGCAGTTTAAGCCTTCTTCCAATGGCAAAATGATAACTTGTTTCTGCCACTACAATATTCTCGCTAAACTATAACTCGTACTTGAATGACGATGGCTGTCGAGTTTTCTCGCCAAAATGACGCTGGTTCACACGTGCACACTACCATTTTGCCATTGAGAAAATCTGGTCCCCGTAGTCGTTCTTGACTTAGGGGCCGACCATTTGACTTTTGATGGGGCGGAGGGGAATGGGTGATGTCAGAAAAAAATATCGTGTATGTAGCACTGATTTCGAGAGAGAAAATTTTTTCATGGCGTTTAATGCTGGAAAAAAATCTTACACCGTTGTATCTCAGGGAACCATAGGTTTGGGAATTTTTTTTTTACACCAACCAAATCACACATACCCGGCCTCAAAGGTCAAATGGTCGGTCTCTTAGAACCTAAAGGTCTTTACTAGACTAGACGGCGCGTGACTGCAGTAATTTTTTCTTTTTTTAGTTGGTTCGACTTTCCTCCTTTAATGTAGTTGGAAAGTCCGGGCTATTAAATGGTCAAAGTTTTAAATGAAGATATGATCGTCCCAATGGTAATAGAAATTTAAGTTTTCAATCAAAGTTTTCAAGACAAAAAAGAAACGCTTGAGGTAGACATGTGCAGGGGCTAGCATTAATCATTTGTGACTATATGTATTCTCCTGAAGTGGGCCTTATTTGACAAGCAAGCCTTGCCTGACAACTTTAAGATGGGTCTAACATGGGAACGTTATTCATACCAGTTTGACAGCAATACGTTTGCGTCTTCTTTTCTTAGCAGTTACATCGCCACAATAGGCTTGTACTGTATTTATGTTGCACTCAGAGGGATAGGCGTTACAAAAGAAAGGAATTACTGCGCCACTGTTCATGAGACTCAGGAAATTGCTCTTTATTACTGCCTCTGTGTCGGTATCTTCACAGTCTCCATTAAAGTGGAAATATGGCAAAAAACTGATGACTGAATTGGAAGAGTCCACCGTCTCTGTTGAGAACAATTAATATTTTGGTCATTTTATAATGACAAATATTATTATTCATTCAAAATATTTCTCTGTTTTTGATTGGCTAAAAGCACACCCATAACCAGCTACTGCTGACCAATTTTGGAAGAATTTTGCGATTGATCAACCGATGAAGTCAAAATTGCAGCCCAATAGACCTTTTTACCGATACGGCGGCCATATTGAATTAATTCGATTTAAGGAGCATTATAGGATGCCCAGGGAGCATGAGCACATTTCGTTTGTATTTACGAGCGTTTTTCGGGACATTTTTTCCTAAAGTTTTCTTAGAATAAGATTGTAATGGGAAGAAAGATCCTTGTGCCGTGTTTGGATGTAATAATGATCGCCTTTTACCGAGAAATATGAAGGAAAGACCATATTTCTAATACTGAACTAGAAAAAGACGATCATTATTACATCCAAACACGGTGCAAGGATCTCTTTTCCCATTACAATCTTATTCTAAGAAAACTTTCAGAAAAAATGTCCCGAAAAGCGCCAGAAAATACAAACAAAATGTGCTCATGCCTCCTGGGCATCAATACTCCTTAAATCGAATTAATTCAATATGGCCGCCGTATCGCTAAAAAGGTCTATTGCAGGTTAATACACCGTTAACCAAGTAGACCTGGGGACTAGGTTGAGTTGTTCTGGCTGTGAAAAGAAAAATGGCCGAACAGTCGGCGGAACATTTTACTCGTTTCTCGACGAAGTATTGTCTAAAACATACAAAGAAGATCTCGAAAGATGTTATCTACCTCGGCCTTCGCCCTCGGTGGATAACACCCTCCTCGATCTGAATAATTCTTTATACCCTACGAAAGCAGAATTCATTAATTGCTAATTATTATTCAATCAAAATATCTCCCCGATCCTGATTGGCTAAAAGCCCACGCATAATTCACCATAACCAGCTACTAATGACCAAATTGGGAAGAATTTTGCAATTAATCAACTGATGACGTCAAAAGTGCAGCTTCCTTGCAGGTTAATGCACCGTTAACCGAGAAGACTTGGGGACGAGGTTTAGTTGTTTTGGCCTCGATGGATAACACCCTCCTTGATCTCCATAATTCTTCATAAGATACTCAGCCTCATTCATTAATTGATAAATAAGTGACCATACTTTATTCTAGAGATAAGATAGAGAAAGCAAGCAAGGGAGAAAGGGGACAGAGAAGGCATCCCCCATACACACCCTATTCCATAAGTAATTCGCCTTGAGTTATTTTTAGAATCGGGATAAAGTTA
Organism: Porites cylindrica; assembly: GCA_964035525.1. Taxonomy (NCBI): domain Eukaryota; kingdom Metazoa; phylum Cnidaria; class Anthozoa; order Scleractinia; family Poritidae; genus Porites; species Porites cylindrica. The sequence goes on from OZ037784.1 coordinate 5,954,329, forward strand.
CCTCGCGTGCTGCGTGGATGTTTCGTGGAGGTTTCGCATGACTAAACGCCGTGCAAAACATGTCGGGCTAAAGGCAATGAAAGTGTAAAGAGATCGAGAGCATTCTTGAATATTGAAGCGAAATGAGTCGGCGCTCACCTGAGAAAAGGGAATCGCTCCATCTCTTCTTCCGAAAGACTCTTGTTCCGTTTATTCGTTCTTCGGCGCCTTTTTGCTTGATTTGGTGACGGTCGAACTCCAAGGCACAGGTTTAGGCTTCCCTGCACTTTTCATCCTCTTCGCCTCATCTGCTGAACTATTATCGGAAAGTCGGAATAGGAGCTTTCTACGTTTTCTTGTATTTCATTGGCACTCTCCATTTCGGTTACAGCTTCCTCCTCGCTTGCCCTGACTTTTTCATCTTCTTCGCTAGAACTTTCAGCTAGAAACAATCCAGAAAGGGCGACTCTTTTTTAATTTCCGTTTCGCTGACACAGCTTTAGCAGAAATCTCTCTGTAGTCGTTATCGTCGACAAAACGAATAGCAATTTCGCTCTCCATGTCTCCCGCCATTTTGTTCTGCGCCAATTCGTGAAGGACGCGTGGCTCTGAGCATGGGTCATCCACGCGGAACACATTCGCGCTATGTGGTTGGCTGTTGTCTAATCCCCCTTGGGATATGTGGTCTTAAAAATAACTCGAGACGAATTACCTATGGAATAGGGTGTGTTTGGGGGATGCCTTCTCTGTCCCCTTTATCCTCTCTTGAGAGAAAGGAAATACTTCTCGAAAGAAGAGACTCTATAGGTTAACCTATGTAAGTGACTCCCCCAGAGTAAAAGATAAAAAATCTAAAATCTAAAAACTAGAATCTAAAAAGTTATTTACATATCATAGTCGTAACCGCTTGCAATTATGTTAATAAATATTTACGGCATATAAATCCTCAATGTTTTGCAAAATACATAGAGTCAACGATCCTGCATGTACAACTTCACAAGTTATTCCACACATTAACGATCCGTACGCAATACTTGTACCAATATAGAGTGAAAACTTTTACACAGAGTTTATAATCGTGATTGGTTCTAGTTTGCTTCACTTAGTACGCACAAAAAGACCGAAAAAAGACGGCCATCTATTCCAAAAACTATCTTGTACCACGCTTTTCCTTTTAAGGCAAACCGTGAGGCTCTACTTTGTATTTCAGTTTCTAAGGACTGAATGTCCTGAACACCGCGGGACATTCATCTATGAATATCTAAATTGATAAGGCAAAATTTTGCTTGTGCCAGATCTTTTAAAACGCTTACATCTCTGCCGTTTTATAAGCTGCCCCCCTCTTCAGTGTAGGCCCATCTACTTGCAAGAAATAACATAAAAATACATCCGATTATAAGCCCCCTGGATATAAGCCTCACTCCCTTTTTTTATTATGAAGTTTTGAAATTGAAAAAAAAAACCAAACAAACAAACAAACAAACAAAAACAAACACAAACAAACAAAGACAAAAGAAAACAGAAACAGAAAAAAAACAGTAAAAATTAAGGACGCATTTTCATCAGCATCGCTGTAGCTTGTTTCGAAGCATTTTTTGTATTCCGATTAAAAGCCCCATAGGACATACGCCTCTCCGTTATAAGCCCTTCTAAAACCCCTAGCGCAAATGTATAATCCCAAGATTCATAGCAGCAGATACGGTGATACGAGAAATTCATCGCACTTACTTGTGCAGTTTGGCCATGGTAGCTTTGGATCAAAAAAACCAATTGAGAACATGTGCCAATTTCCTCCAGAGCAGTAATAAAGCAAGGGAGGAGTGGACTCAAAGTCATAGCCTTGTTTACATTGAACTTGGCAAGTCGGGTCCGATCCAATGTAGTTACACACCAAAGCGCCATTCGTTGGTGGAGAGTACAGAGGACAGGTCCCTGCAAAATAAATAGATGGTAAGACAATCAAGTTAAAGAAGTCTCAAAAACTTTACAAAGAAAAATGGAAACAAAATGTATTATACACGATCAGTCGCCTTTTTTATTGTGAGAAAAAAATGCGTTTTTTCAATGACGTGTCAGTCGCGCGCGTACTCTCAAAAGAACTCAGGTATACATTCTTTTTTTTTTACGCTAAAACAACTTTTTTTTTTGTAAATAAGCTGAAATTAACCAAATATAATTTTAAGAACATAATAAGAATATTCCTAGGTAGAGAGTCAGTTATAAACGTCTTTTATTTTGCTCATTTGTTTTTTTTGCGAGTAGCATAAGTAAAGGTAAAAGAAATAAATTAAAATTGATTATTCTTTTATTATTGCATGATACACTGGAGAACAACTTAGTTTGTAGTCGAACTTTATCAGTACTTAAACGTCAAAAACTTCAAAAATAAAACTTCACGAAAGGAAACTCAGTTCAATTCTTTATCACGGTTCTTATTAATTATATAACACCCGTTCCAAAATGAAATAAGAACATGATCAGGGCGTTATAATCGCAAAAAAGATAAATGAATAAATAATAAAGTTCAGCCTCAGCCCAAAAATTAGACTTTCTTATAAAAGAGAATGTGTGGTGAAGGGCAATTCAGTTTGCCTGGCGATGCTACAAAATGACTCAATGAAATAATTTTGTGCTTGAATTCCATTTTTCATGACTCTTTTACAGGAGTTCTTGAGGAAAAATATCGTACCTGCATTTAAAAGAGCAAACTGATCAACCACCACAAAGAAAACAGCAAAAATGATCAGAGTGGCCTTCATAGTTGTGATCGTTAGTTAGGCTGCGCTCGACAAGTGTCTGTATCCTGACGAATCGTTTTAACCGTTTTGGTGTACACTGTACTTACTAATATGGCTCAAACAATCTTGCTTTTGACAGATTGGTATATCAGAATCTAAATGGGAAATTATCTCGTAACTTAAGCTAACTTAAACGCTAATGGTATTTATGCAGCTTTTTTTTTTTTTAAATTTTGCTGGAATCATGATAGATTAATCCTTTAACTTAAAGAATCCGCTATAATGTTAAAGAATTCATCTTTTTAACTCGGCGAAATGACGATTTTAGTCACTCTGCTGCGCCAAAATCGCCCGTTTTCTCTATTATTATGCCGCTTTCTTGGCACGTTCATGCCTTATTAGCCCATCTCAATGGCTCATTGATATGCGTAAATGTCCGACCATTTCTCCCGATGACTACTAATTAGAAACAATAAATGTGTTCTTCACTTAGTCCTAAGGAGTGCTTACTGAAAATACATGCTAAGGGAAATACAATTTGACCGATTGATATATATGGAGGGACAGATCTATTCCATAATGGCGTCAGGAAAACGCCGTCTCGGGGTTGAGACCTACCCCGAGTAAGCGTTTCACTGACCAGATTTCTCATACGGCTGTGTAAATCACTATCAGTTGATTACATAATAAAGGACAGTAGCAGCCGTGAGATTCACGCGATAAGACAGTTAACAACCAAAAACCATTGTCCTGAGCATGTTTTTATTTTTTTATTATTTCATTTTATTTTATTTTTTTTAAAATAACATTTATTTGGTTACAACACTTCTTATGACAATCCTTACATTTACATGGCGTTTTGGAGAGACATCCTAAGCTGGCGCCTCTCATCTCTCAGGGCCGCCTTGTAAAACTAACTTCGCGCGCTCGAAGAGAAGCAGCGATAAGTCGATCTTTGTTGCATCAAAGATAATTTCTCTAGACTTCTCAATCCGTCATGATAACAATAAGGCAGTCCACAACCACTAGATCGTGAACGTAAATAGGGTAAACTTTCTGTCAATTTTATAAATTTCGCTGAGAATGTGAGTCACTTATTGGAAAACGAACGTGTAACGTAAAAGTAGCCTAATTTTACTCAAAACACATAGTGATTGCTTGGTCGATACAATGGTAAGCTTTCCGCTTCGTGAGCTGAATGTCCAAATTCGAAACCTCACTTTTGAGACTTCCCATATTGATATAATAAAAATAAAAAAAAAACTGGGTACAGTTTTATCGTTGAGCTGCATTTGTTAATAAAAGAGCATAATCCTGTAAAAGAGAAATCAAACTTTACAATTTTTTTTTGCGTAAAGCAAACGTTTTTCGTTTACAGGAGTAAGGTTTTACGATTTTGCCTGTTTTTTCTTTACGTTTTCCTTTCTCGCCAAATTTAATAACCAGTTTTTCTGCAAGACAAATGGTTCACTCGCCCAATATCTTAAATTTATTTGAAATGCTAATTAACCTTACAAGTCCCAAATGCCCTGAAGTGTATGTGGTAATCAACCCTTGTTCTTGCGCAGAACATAGGCACGTGCAGTAAGAAAATCCAATCAGAAATTATTATTCAAATCAGAACGTTGCTCCGCGCCACATTCAAAACTTGATAGCTTCGGTTGAGAAAGCTGACGAAAGTTGCTCACGAAAGAGAAACAAGACGCTCTCACATAAACCGACTATCCCTCTTTCTCAGCTTCACTACAAGAAAGCTAAGTGAGGAAACATTCTGGGATGTTAAAACCAGCGCCTGAGGTAAATTACTTGTTAAAGTTATCGTCAATTCGGTTGACATTTGTATTACGTCAAGTCCAACTTCAAATTAAGTTATTTCGTTGTCGAATGTCCTTTTTTTGACGTTCATTCATTTGTTCTCAGGGGAGAAATAGCGAGTAGAAATGTAAGCAAATGCTCAAGTAAAATTAGTCCATGATTTTGAAAGCCCTGCGTTACAAGGTCGCACACGTGGCTGTTACTAAAATACACGCAAAACTCAGTGGAGACCTCAATGTCCAGAATAAGGGGCCCAGCTAATTACGTCTTTGTTTTCCTCCAAATATAAACCGGTTACTAAGAAAGGAATTTGATTCATTTTTTTCTCGGTGTACTATACAACAGCGAGATTTTGACTGAGTTAATATCATAAAATGAGGCCACCGCGCCTTTAAAATAATAAAGATCGACCTTAGCTATTACGAAAAGTCTGGACGTAAATGAGATGTTTTCGTGAATTTCTATTGATTTAAAAAGCAGTTTGTATTTAAAAGAATAAATAAAAAGTACCATATACTTAAACTGAAGTGTTGAAGATGGGAGATGTAAGAGGCCGTGGCTGTCGAAGTGTTAATAGGGCATCGCAATTTCGAACAACCTTTTTGTAAAACAATAAAAAATTCCAGCAGGCAAATGCGACAGCCATACGCGTATGCTTCAAATGAATCCACCTAAAGTGATTATAAAAAGTTAAGAATTAGACCATTTACAATTTAATTATTAGATTGATGTTGAATCCAAGAGTGACTTAATTGCGATATAGTAGTAAATTATTGATGTTTTTTCTTTCCATTATTATTCTCTATCGGCCAGATTTCGGATAAATTTCTGTGAAACAAACAACTAACAACATTTGCAATCAAACGTTGATTCACACTCATGTGATATAAGAGAGACACACGCGACCTCTGGCGCGACCTCTCGCGTGAAATTTCGCGTGAATACATTGCGGCAGAGCCTGTATGCTTACTATGATATTGAACATTGCAAATTAATGATACTTATTAGGAATGGAAAAGATTGGCAGAGTTCGTCATCAGAGCCGCATTTCGTATGATAACATGAACTACATCACGCGCAACCTATCGCGTGATCTCTCGCGTAAATAGATCGCGAGAGAGTCTGTATGGTTACCAAGATGTTTGACACCGGTATCATTTAAAAGAGTCGCAGCAATCGTCAATAGAGCCCCGTTTGCAAACCTTATTCAGTTTAAAGCCGCTGGCTTTTCAAAGTTGTAACTGGATTTAAGAATAAAGTATTTCCGTATTTTTTCTCAGTTTCTCTTAAGTCTTTACATAGCTCTCTGACGCTTAATTGAGCCGCGTTTTCCTGCTATTAACTCAGCTTCTTATCTTTTCAATTTCAGCCGTCAGACCAGACCATGTTCCTCAGGCACACCTCCAGATTAGACAATGAAACCAGTCTATCAGACCACCACACCAGACAATCAGATCACAACCCAGATCAGACCACCACATCCGAATACCACACCAGACCATCGTCACGACCCGACCACCAAATCAGACCATCAGATCACAACACCACCGCTTATCCAGACCACCAGTTCAGATCACCCCACCAGACCACAGGATACCATCCTTGACGACTCAGCTTCCAATCGGCACAGCATACCCAGCCTCTTGAAATTATACAGGTCAGGCATTCTTTAGGGGTTGGGTCGAGGGTGGTATATAGAGCTCTGGATGAACCATGCAAAGCACACTTTCCACACACGTTCGGCCTGAAGTTTCCGGATTTTTTTTCGGCTTAAGTTAATTGTAGTTAGATTAGTTAGCGGGTTCCCCGGGCTGGTAAGGGCCTCCCCTTCCCTTTCTCCTAAGATGGGTTCCTTTGCAGGTGTTCAGTCAGCAATAAGAGTTCGGCATTTAGGAATAGGTTCGGCTTTTTGAACTCGGCCCGGCTTCTACGAAACGGTTCGGCTGCATCTTCTTGCACCTTTTTCAGGTGGACGTCGTCACACCGCTGTCTTTTTCGTCGTCGTCGTCTTCACTACAACCTCCCGCTTAGTTGCGCCAAATTTAAATTGATCGATCACACTTCACTTGATAGTCTATGCGCTGGTCAAGTGAAGCTTTCATCCGCAAGGTTCAACCAGACGGTGATTATTCTAAGACATAACTTAGTAAACTAGAGACTTCAGGTCATTAAGCTTCAGTGAGAGGACCTCATTTGGTCACTGCTTACAAGCTTAGTGGTCTCTCTGGTTGCAGGTAGATAGTTGGTATAGCCTCGCAAAATCGGGTCTGCTCCTACAATTTTGGCTTTTGATGTTAAACAGAGCAAGTGTGAAGTGAAAATGTTTTTATGCGCATTTGCAGACTCGAACTTGTGATGGTAGATTAGTTAACAGGTTTAGTCGTACAACAAAGGTAACCTGCGACCAGGCGTTACTTCCCGCGCAGATTCAACACCTCGTTACAGGTTACTAGGGCAACATGGGACAATCCACACACTATAGGCTAGATCGTTTACAAACTGTAAGCGTAGGAAGTCTTCGAGACTAATCTACGACGCAGTTTCATCGCTGGAGGAGCTCGAACAAGATATTACCCTGCGAAGTAATCACAAGAATGCTATTGGACCGAATATTTCGGGGACACACTTATGGAGGCCCACCATACCTTGATATGCGTGCTCCTGAATGGCATTCAGGTGAAAACCTCGCTGGTTATAGATAGTCCTTCAGTAAGTAGCAGGAGAGGATACTCTAATTATGGCATCGTTGACACTAAGACGATTTGATTTGTCTTCCTGTTAATTTTGCCTTGCTGGAGGGTTTTCTTCTTAGGAAGCCCTGCATTGCACAACGCAGGCACAGATCGTCTACAAATGGTAGGCGTACGTAGTCTTCACGTCGACAGTTCGTGGTTATTGGTTTCTTCGTCCTCCAGACGTCGCAAGCATTGTTCTACCTCCAACAGCTCTTGAAGTACGTCATGACTGGGACCACATCCTATGCAGCACATTGCTTCTTCAACGCATTTCTGAATCTTGTAACAAAATGTTGGATATGAGAATAAAATGCATTTTATTACACTGTTTCATATTGTATTGTGCGTCCAGTGCTACATGAAGGGAAGAGGTCGGCCGAAGAAAGAAGAGCATAGAACTTGGAGAGCCTTAGAAAGATAGTCTAGTTACCTAAAGTAGGCAACTTAGCTTTCTTTGCAGCCATGGACGGAGAAGAATGACATCGGACCAAAGTGAACGATGACGATGATGAAGACCACGACAATGATGATGATCGTTTGCACTAAGACGTCATTTTGCTTCTAAAAAAACAGAAGCAGACGACATCGTAGTGTAATCGACTTCATGATTAGGAAGGCAAGGTAAAGTCAGAGGAGACAGCATAGAGTAATAACTTTAAAGAGCTGTCTTGATTAACGTTGAGAATTCCCCCCTCTATCCATGTTGGAATGAATTTGAAAAATTTTTAAACGAATCTAACAATTTTTCTCAAAATTAAGCAATTTGACAAGGTAAATTTGAAACTTTTCCTCCCAGAAGTTAATTTCATCTTATCTCGGATCCCATGTTCGCCAGTTGTTGTTGATGTTACATAGTACAATGTTAGTTGAGACAGCTACTAAAAATTATCCATTCTAATTTTAATCGGCCGACCGGACTTCATCTTTGGAGCAACTCCAAGTCATCTGCAACAACAGCAACAACAACGTCGTGGACTATACATATCCCACGCTTTGGTCTATTGGATTGTTGGTAATAGTGTCCTTGGTCCTTTGGTGGAGGAACATGACGACAAAGTACAGCAGCCCATATAAGGTAGGGCTGATCAATGTTGGTACAAAGTTTGTACAAAGCAGACTCGTTTGGTCTGAAATAGCGTACGGCAGACTGAATTTTCGCCGCACCGTTCTTCGTGTAAAAATGTTCGTAGCTAGTGCAAAGCTTGTACCACATCAATCAGCCCAAGTAATAATTCAGCGTGGCACAAGGTATGTGGATTTTTTTCTTTGTTAGGCGATTAGATTTTCGGTTCGGTCCATTCCTCCTTTTTCCGGTTTTCGATTCGACTTGTGATCTGATTTCGGATTCGGCTTCGAAAAATGTGAAGGCTTGGTATCGACGATGTTTCGATAGCAAGCCGCCAATATCCCTGCGTACCGTCCGGGGGACCCTGGGGTGTTTCATTCGAGGTGACAAGGTTTATGGACACATGTCACACTCCTCGGTCTAGCCAACCCGGACGCCAAATTATTGTAGGAGCGCACCCCATATACTATTTAATTTCTGTAAACGGCTAACTCAATTCAATAAAACCACTTCACCTAATGCGTTGTCTGTGTGATTTTTTTAATACTTAATCATAGAGTAATAAGTTATAAGTACTAATGATGATTTGATTTGCAGGTATCTTACAAAATACTTGTTGCAATCAGACAAATGAAAATAAAACAAACAAAAAACACACTGAGTTGTGAGTTTGGTGTCTTTTACTCGATTACGCGCGTTGACTATAGAGTAATTAGTTATAAGTACTAATGATGATTTGATTTGCAGCTTTCTTACAAAATACTTGCTGTAATAAGACCAAATGAATGAAAATAAAACAAACCAAAAAAAAACTGGGTTGTGAGTTTGGTGTCTTTTACTTGATTACGCGTATTGACTATAGAGTTATCAGTTAAGACTACTAATAACCATTTGATTTGCAGGTATCTCTCAAAATACTTGTTGTAATAAGACCAATGAAAATAAAACAAACAAAAAACACTGAGTGTGAGTTTAGTGTCTTTTACTCGATTAAACGCGTTGACTATAGAGTAATTAGTTATAAGTACTAATGATGATTTGATTTGCAGGTATCTTACAAAATACTTCTTGTAATAAGACCAGTGAAAATAAAACAAACCAAAAAACACTGAGTTGTGAGTGTGGTGTCTTTTTCACAATTACCCGCATTGACTGGCATTATGTCACATCAGTGCGTTTTACTGCAAACACTCAAATAACTAACTTTTCATTTCAGGTACTAGTACGTCGAAAATCATTATTTTTCAATTTTTTGGACTCTACCTCCATTTTTTTATTGAGTGAGTGGAAACACATCTTTTTGGGCGCGCCCTCGCAAGATCGCACCAGCGTTTTTCCCTGCTATTGGACTACTTTTTTGGATGCGTTCTTGAAGAAACGCATGGCAGCACCAATGCAACTTGGAAGTCGTAAGGGAGTGCTAAATGCGGGGAAGAAATTTGTAATTGAGTTGTACGTAATAAGAAGTTGATGAAAAATAAAGTTTAAAAACAAAAAAGAAATTCATCAGCTTGTTTTTTCTCCTTTACACTAGTTCTAAATAATTTAAATAAGATTTGTTGTAACGGAGTTGCTTTTCTGCAATAAACAATAAATGTTTGACCAACACAACGTCGCGTCATCAGTGTATTTTTCTGTTAAAGCGATAATAAGTAAATAAGTAATTTAACAAGTTTTATTTCAGGAACTTCGGACGTCATATTTTTAAACGTTTTTTTCGCTTGAACATCGCCTCCTCGAAGACGTCCGTTTTGGGCGCGCCCTCTCAAGACGGAGCAGCCAAACTGATTGTTTGGCGTATGCTCTCAAGAAGTTCGTTTTGGATGTACTTCTGGCAGCGTTCCTGAAGAAAACGCATAGTGAGACTGGTTACTACTGAAAAACGACTGCAAGTTCTAAAGGTAACACACTGTTTCTTTTTTTCAGTTGTTTTAACTTTTAGATCATCTTTCTGTATTTCAGATGTAGTGCGTGAAGTGAGCTTTTTCCATCGTCTAAGAGGCAAGGAAGAATGAAACGGACCACGAGAGCACTTAATCTGATTCTGCTGTTACAGGCACTCATCCTCAGATGATACTAAAACTTATTCAATAATTCAGAATTTAGTGGGATTCAAACCCACGATCTCAGTTTGTTTGGTTATTGGTAATCATAATCTACCTAAGAGTGCAATTTTGAATACATAGGATTCCAAAAAATGCACTGAATATCTGTTTCATGATAGCTGACAGAAATTGATTGGTTGTCAGCAGTCAATTCCAAGGCCTTTTAAAGGAAATGGAGTTTGTAATCGGCGTTCAACTACTCGACAAAGCCAGTGTTTTGATAGTATTGATTATGTTTTCAAGAAGCATTTCATCTAGGTCAGAGAAGTCCAGCGGTGTTAGTTCAGGCAGGCAGTTCTGAACTCTCATCTTCAGCGATCTGTAACCTGTAAGTATCAAAATATAGGAAGTCTTCTCCTTGCAGAGGATAAACATTCTAAGCCAAAGAGTTCTCGGTTTCGTTTAAGGAATTGGAAAGAGAGTTAAAGTCAGTTGTGCTTCGGCTGCACCAAAAGTCATATATAGGTAAACGGCTGTTCCACTGGGATTCCAACCCGTGAACACTGCTTCATTAGTAAGCAAATCGATATGAAATAGAACTAATATTCAAACGCTATCTTGGAGGAAGCTGTAGAGTTTGAAGTTTATGTTCAACTGTCATGGTGCAACGTTTGCTTTGATAATCTGTGTTTGGAAGCTTTTCATTTAAGTCTGTGTAACTCCAAGCCACAGTCAATACAGCCACGTATTAACCAGCCCAGTGACGTAGCGGAACACGTGACCCTACCTACAAGATCTAAGGTAAGAACCAGAAAGGTTAAAAATGTTCACCCAAAATATTCTGGAACGGCCGAAAAAGACTTTGATCAGTATTTCAAGCCATGAATTTAAATTCCAATGATCATCCTATTGATCTGTACAAAGATGAAAGTAGTGCTTTAATAATATTTAATGGAAAGATACAAATACAAGAAGTCATGTGTTAAGCGGTTAGGATAGCGGTTAGGATACTGAACAGATCTAAACTACAAGGAGAAACGAACATATAGCGATAAAAAGGGATTAATATCAGCATTAAGTTGTAATAACTAAGGGGGAAATGTTGCTTTGTTTCTGAATCCATGTTCTTCAGAAACCTTGCATTTAGGTCCGAAAAGTCTTGATGACAGCGAACAGATAATACAGCCCAGAGGTATCAGGAGTCTCTTCAGATGATACATGGTGATTTGAACAAACCCGCCCGGGAGACCAAAGGTAAGTACAGAAAAAAAAAATAAAAACTGTGCGAACACGTTCGAAAAATGTGACCAGAAGAAAACGGATCAACAAGAAAGCTTATGGCCTTTGCTCAAATTTTGGAACTAAGTACTAAAACTAAAAGTTGTATAGAATGAGGCTCTTTTGGAATTAGAACCTGTAGCCTTTGTTTAGCTGTTCAAGATGGAAAGCATAATTTATCAAGCAACGGGAAATAACCTGACTGCACAGGGGCATATCCTAACTTTCAATGTAATCTTAATGCAGTTTCGTCTCCTTCCGTGGACCTTCTAATCCATGAAGGTTGCTGGATTTACGAGGTGTTACTGGTATTGAAACCCATATATGCTAAGAAGTTGTCGAAAGCTAAATATCTTGTTCTTGAGATGTATTTCATTTAAATCCTAAACGACTGCAGATGTCTCACCCTCAGTCATGATGGAGTCCTAGCCAGCAGTGCGTGACTTGTAAATGACATAAGGGAGCTTGTTTAACTCGGCAGAGGTACGTACAAGAATAGAAAAATATCTAATACTCATCTTTCAACAAGTAATTTGTGAAACATTGGCTGAAAAGAAATTGGGCTGTTGGATCGAGACTGTGGCAGAAAATTCTTAGCGTTTTGAATCGAATTAATTGAACTAAGCATGTGTTGATACTGCAAAAATCTAGTAGAAAAAACGGGGTAGCTCCACCTTTATTCTGTTCAACTTTGACTGAATTTGCTTGTAGTCTTGTTCCCCTTTTCTAGAAAAATGTAGGAACTATCTTATGAGGCAACGTCATGAGTAGAGGGCTGGACAAATGACTGACACCACAGTTATGCATTGATTATGATGATTAATTATCTTGTTGATTGGGATGATGATGACGATGGTGATTAATAAGAAGTGCTGCCAGTTGCAAACACGGACGGCCGTGGGGATGATTATGATGATGTATCTAACCTTCTTCAGCAGGTGAAACGTGCATTGAAATATAACTAGAAATGTGTGTATCGCAGACCCTCATGAGGTTCGGGGAAGGATAACCCGTCCAATGAGTTAAGTATCGGAGGGTACTGGAGAGAAATAGAGTATAAAATTGTCCATGCAGCCAGGAGCCCCTGATGCAGCTCAAGACCTATATTAATAAAAAGGCAAAGGGAAAAGGGACATAAGTTTTGCCGATAGTTTGGATGGTCTTGGCGTTCTTCTCGGAGCATTTTCAAAAGGCCAGTAGGGATAAAACTGAATATAATGACATGCAAATGAAGCACATGATGGACTAATTTGAAGCACAAAAGGAGAGAAAAATGGCAAAAAAGGAAAAAAAATGAAGAAAAATGGAACAAGAATGAACTTAAAATAGGAAATAAATAAACGGAAGAAAATAAATATAAAAGTATATTAGTAAAATAAAAATACTTAATAAGATACGATAAAAAATAACTTCAAAATAAAGTCAAATAATATGAGAATAAAACAAACAATTTAAATGATCAATGATTATAACAATGACAGTAATAAAAGAAAAGGAAATAATTGCAAGAGACTTGATTGATTTTTGAAAACGAAACTGCAAGGACTTAAAGGCAGTAACGTTTCAAAAATCAGGCAAGAAGCATTTTTATATTTTTAAAGTCTTTTTAGTTGCCACCTTTAAGGCTTTTCTTTTCTATTACTGTCGTTATAATCATTATTATTATTATTATTATTATTATTATTATTATCATTTTTAAGTTCCTTTTTGTTCCATTCTTCAGATGTTTTTACCTTTTTCGTTCTTATTCTTTTGTGCATAAGTCATTATTTTTAACAGTTTTATCCCTATTGATTTATGAGTTTAAAACTGTTACATCAAATTTTCAACCGAGTCGATTTCTTAGTATATAGGGACGGCCTGATCATGACTATCCGAATTATCTGGAAACGCCAAGTCTCTTTTGTCTTTTGCCTTAAATGCTTTGATGCAATGAAGGAACAAGTGAGGGAAAACTTAACTTCGAAAATTTAAACCAGTGGTCTTTATTTCATTTCTTGAGAGATATAGCAGCAACGAACGTTGACATGCTGCGCAGCCTGATGAGGCGCCGTGATGTGAAGAGGCTACACGTAGACAACTGACACCTGTTGCATGGGTGATAATCATTATGATAATGATAATGACGATTATGATGACTGACGATGATGATGGCAATAATGATGATGATGATGATGTTCACGATGATGCTAGTGATGATACTGACAATGACAATGACGTCGCTGATGATGACGATGATGCTGACGATGCTGACGATGATGACGATAATGACGATGATGATGATGATGATAATGATAATGAAGATGGCGTTGCTGACGATGCTGATAATGATGACCACGATCATTCTGACGATGAGGACAACGATGACGATGATTATAATAACGATGATGACGACGATGATGATAATGACAATGAGGCAAAAAATGATGATGATGATGATGACGTTCTTAAAGAATTTGTTCTCTGATAGAGAAACTCTGAAGCTCAGTAATTGGCCGGCCATGGCGACATTAAAATTGGTGAGTAGCAGGACAGTAATCTTTGTTCTTCTTCAATACTCGACTGCTCCCCAGTCGTCTCTATTTCCTCACTCAAATATCAACGATGGAGGCCCGTGGAACATCCCTTCCCTGCATGCTGTAATAGTCTGTCTCCCTCAACCGTTCCGTTGCTAAGAGGGACACGAGAGACGGCTAGGAACGGTTCAGCTTCGATAGGGTAAACAGAAAGACCTAAAAACTGCAACAGGAGGAGTGAGGGTAGGCTAACCTTTAAAAATGTTTCTCGCGTTAAACTAGAGGTTTTGACTTGACTCAGTCATCAGCTTTCCCTGCTTTACTTATTAAAGCTGTGGACTGCAAAAGACGGACAAAAAACGCAGTTCTAGACTAAGACACCTTGCAATTCAAAACTCCATCAAATGGATTATTGTGCCATTTATCGCACTTGCCTCTATGACAAAATTAACGCTACATCCTGAAATACACGACAAAAATACTCTGCAGCAAAAGCAAAAAATAAACTTTGGAGATTTTTCTTTAAAAGTCAAGCAATTGAGGTATCTTCTGTTTTCGTCCCAACAGCTTCCAGCTTGGGTGTATTCATACATCATATTGGAGGATGAGTGTTGATGTACGCTACCTTTGCTACTACTCTACGTCACTGCAGCACGAGAAACCAATGATAATGATTAATATGTAAGACCCACGTTTAAACAGACTGCTTTTCGCCAGCAAACATCATTAAAAAAATCGGATTTCACTTCTATAAGGTTTCACTTCGACAATTTGTTCATCTCCTAAGCTTTTATGCTATATTTAACTCTGTAAACTGGCTATTTCTAAACCCCAGTGAGTTTGAACTTGGCGATCTATATACTGAAGATGAACTTTATTTAAACTCGAAATTTAGAGTAGCCTGAAAGGCTATAATATCTTTAAGAAATCGATAACTCGAGTTTAACGTGGTGTATATACAAAATGATTGAAATCTTTCAAAGCCTTAAGGAAAAAGAATTATAGCTCTTACCTTAAACTGCAAGGAGCAAATCCTATGAGGTCACAGACAAATAAAATGTTATTCACGTTTTAGCAACACATATTTCTACATTGAGGATTTTACGAGGTAAAGAGAGTAAATAGATATTTATGAAGTGTAGTTCTTAAGACAGGGGCGGATCCAGGATTTTTGTCAGGAAGGGGGTGCACCACTAAGCAATGGCGTAACTGACTGGTGACATAAACAAATTTTATAAAGCGAAAATAACAATAATGCAATAACATAATGCGAACTGCTGAAAATACATATCAAACGATACAGCAGATTTTGTGTATAACTGTAGTAGAAAGCCGCAGGTCATCTCAGGATCGGGGTTGCGCAACCGCTGCACCCTCCCCCTCAAGATCCGCCTCTGTAAGACGCTTTTTAGAGTGAAAGAGTTAACCCAAGACCATAAAAAGAGGCCGTTTTTCGTTGTTTTCATTATCAGTTTAGTGATAAATGAACTTGAAATATATAGCAAATGTAGGAGCCATTATGTAAAGGAAGAAAGCTTGATTTTACAAATGGAAGTTTTTGCATGCAGTTAGTGTAATGTTGAATTTATCAATTGGGCTATGAAAATTAGACAGTAACTTGGAACTTCTGAATTCTTAATTAATGCCACAAACGCTGATTTTATAGCTTAACATGTAACATAAATTGCCATAACCTTCTAATGCATGAAGATTTTCAGAGGTTCCGAGCAAGTTTTTTGCCTGATCTGAATTTGTCTCCAAAAAAAAAAACTTCATAACGTCAGTCTGCTTAGTGAAAGGCAGGGATTCATAGCTTTCACCCTTTACATTGATCCAATAAACAATAATTTAATATCTGTATTGCGAGCGAAAGCACTTTAATTAATATCATTGCTGGAGCACTTTAAAACGGCGACAAATATTCAAATTGCGCTATTCTAGAGCACAGCATCGCCAACTATCCACTCCTAGAATAATTTTTCTTTTTGTTTTCTCTCTACTTTCAGCCGAGCGAAATATTCATTTATACACCTTAGCTTTACTTTTTTTATATACAGTAGGCCTTTAAATAAAACTCCAAAGACGTCACCATAGCACTGGTTGGGGGTACTTGGTCCCTATTTTTCCAAATTAGATTGGTTTTCGTCCGGCTATGGTGTAATTTTATTTTTGGTCGCATTTTAGTTGTTGTATTTCTTAACAATAAAGTATGATGGTGCTTGTTGAAAAACTGCGTGCTTGTTTCTGTAAGGTTGTTTTTTTGTAAAGAGAACACCAGAAGTCGCAACCGCAACCCAGGGAAAAACCGTTACCTCGAAGCCGGACCTTTCGTATCCTAATCTCTCTCGGCCTTACGACTACACTACCACTCACTAGCACACTGACCCAAGGCGATAAGGGGGCGCAAAATATTTTTTGTCAACAGACTTGACCCTCAATACAACGTTTTCACTTACGTGGCCAGCACATGTACAAAACTGAATTTTATGTATTGATTTTTAATTTCTGAGTTTATGTATTGACAAATATATATGGTCGGATAATTCGCATCGCTGATAGTCATTTCTAATTTTAGATGATTCTATAACGACTCACTTCTTACCTTGTCGAAAGCTGACGTTTCAAGTTATTTACCAGCGTTTGAAACGTAGTATATGGCACAGCGAATTAACCTGGGCAGGAATACATGAACACCGACGACGTCATAGCTTTTGACTACTGACTTTTTCATGAATTGAATGTGGGGGAATTTCATTAAGATTAGGTCACGCGCGATTTTAGGTGGTTTATCCGGTCTGACAGGGTTTCTCGATTTTTTATTTGAAACCCTGTAAAACCGGTTAAAATACCAAGATAATAACATGTGACCTTATATGCATGATATTCCACCCCCCCATTTTATTCATGAGGTAAAGTCAAACGCTACGACGTCATCGATTTTCATGTACTCCTGCCATGGTTGATGATATTCCTTTTCACTAAAATAGGTTAAAAACTGTGCGCCCTATTCTACTCAGTTCAATCAACAACAGTTGTCCTATATACACATTTCAATTCAGACCTGCGTCAGTCTGCCTTGCGCTACTACTTTAAAAAATCATTTTTAAGCCTGAAACCTCCAAGTAGATAATAAGTATTTCCAGGAACAGTGGATGATTTCAACTTGATCAGGAAAGTGTCAATCATGGAGATTTTACTCGTTATTGAAGAGATTTGCAAAACGAGGGGACCAAGGGTGCCTCTTAGAGTTAACTGTTAAACTGGATTGTGCGGACGATTGTGAAAACAACGAATTCGCTTAAAACGGACATCTTAAAGAAAAGTCAAAGTCTTCTAGCTGTGGTGCTTAGTTATATGGGGATTTAGCAATGACGACGTTGACGGCAACTAGAACGTCAAGCAAAAACCAGCAGAACATTGCACGTGCAGCAAACTTTTTGGTACATTTCTCTTTGCCATCCCAGCAAAACTACGACGGCTAATGCCCTTATGTGACGTTTTATGGAAGACGTAAACACAGGCCTCTGGCATCCTAATTGATAAACCCTCTACTATCCCCAAGTTCCCTAGAAAGGTTAGCAACACCAGCTCCATCTCATTGGCGCCAGCTATTCGGTGTTTTGTATCACTCAAACACTGAAAAGCTCGTTGTGTAGGTATATTTGTAATTATCAAGCTTGTATTGCCCATGTTTTATTCCATTACTTCTTTCCAACTACCCTTATTTTTACACTAAGAAATTTCCATGGTTGTCTTGACTGTCGTGTACTCTAACTCAAGGTGTCGACCATTTGTTTACTTTCTTTTCTTGCCTGGAATTTCTGTACAACAACAAAATACATTGAGTCTGCGCATTCAAACCCCTTAGGCTAAATATATGATTATTATGAGTATAAGGAAGCTCCGCTCTGTAAGGCAGAGGACCTGAAAAAAAAATCTACCTAAATAAAATGACGTGAATCGCAAAATCTCGCTACCGGGGAAAGGCGAAGGGAGATGATATTCTTTCTGTCTCGATCAATAATATCATGGTGACTATCGTGAGAGATATGGAGCCTGTTATAAAAACACCACAAAGAACATTTTTTATTATACCGAAATTATTAGTGACACTGATCAGGGTTGTGAACTTACTGCGACATTTTGCAATCTGTCCTGAACCCACGTATCCCTCCTGGCACATGCATCTGTGAGTTCCGGATAGTTTATGACAGACACACCCCTCTTTTTAAATCGCACTGGTAATGGCAATGGTGGGAGTGTGCAGGCTGATATGTTGAGGCAATTGGCCTCGATTCGTTAAGAAATTACGCTTAGTAATGACGGAAAACAAAGAAGAGGGTCTGAATTTCACCGTTCGCTCAATATCAGTGTTTTTTTTAACATTATATTTTGCAGTGTATAGTTGTGTTGGACGTGGCTGCATATCAGTGCTTTTTCTAACAATTAACTATCAACCATTTTTATTTGTTTTTATTCTTAGAGCACCCCCATTTACACACACCCTCCCTCCCCACCTTACCCACTATTTTAGTGGAGACTTGGGAACCCTTTCATTAGGGATTCCATACTAAACTTGTAATGCCACAAAGGTTGCTAGATAAATCTACTGTTTTAATTTGATTTAATTGTTTTTGTTACGACGCAATGCAATACTGAGGAATTAACTTTAGTGATGACGGAAAACAAAGAAGATGGTCTTTAGTTAGAGTTCGCTGACTTTGCACCCTTCTTAAGAATCGGCGGAGGGGGGAAGGGGGGTTGCTCCAGTATAGAGGGGATGGGTATACTCGTCGGAATAATCGGCTCCTGTCGGGAAATAGAACTTAGCCCCTAAAGGACACTGAAAGGAGATCAATCTGGGCGTGGCTAATGCTTCATTTGACCCCTAAAGGAGACCATACTCTAACACGTTATGACGGCATTTGATTTTCTCCATTCATCATTTTCACATAGATCGACCATACTGCACTTATTTATTTTTGCATTTTGCATAATCATTGCTTCAATTTCTCCAGGGTATTATAGTCGTCCCAAGAGAAAGTGAAGACATTGGTTTTAGTTTTGTGAAAATGGTGAATAAGGCTATTTTTTCACGAAAAGCCTTAAGGCACCTACTGCTCTTGTACCGGGAAAATTCTACGTTCGTGACGAAAATGCAAACAGCAGCCATTTAGCGACCTCAACAGTTTTTTGCGTAGAGGAAAAAAACGCAAAAGAGTTCTTTTAAGAGTATAGAACAAACATGTGCACCTGCTAATAAGAACCTATAATTTTTGGCGTCTGGCAAAAAAGGTTCTTTTATTTTGAGGTAATTAGTAGCAATTCGGGCTTAGTAGGCTCCTAATTAGGTTCTTAAGAGCGGATGTCTGTAAATATAGACCAGAGGTGGAAAAAATAATTTAGTTTTAATTTTAGTTTCATTGGATGAAAAGTTTGGCGATATGGCGAGTGTCGAGTTCGGGCGATTTACGGCCTCTCACCAGACGTTTCTATTGTTCACGTCCACAAGTAAGAGATGCATGGTTAGGACTGACGTAAAAGAGAAAATACCCGAAGGGAACGCTTAGGTTGATTTTGTGACACTTATTGTACATTCATACTTGGATACTCTTGTCCGTTACGTGTTATCAGTGACACTCTGTGGAGCAGCTGTTTCGAAATTATGGACCAAAAGACACTGGATCGTTTGTTATCATTTATAGAGTGTTTTCACTCACGTGGTTAGCATCTATGCAAATTTATTGGACCAAAAGAATACGTTTGCATAAGAAAGGAGTTCAACTGCCACAGGACTGGTTCAGGACACCAACATGGCCGCCGTTTCATTGTTTTGGGACACCAATATAGCTGCCGTGACCTCATGTGAAAACACTCTATAGACCCGAAACTCAGACAAACAAACTAAAATTAACATTAACGAATTCCTCACTGTTGTCTGACTTTTGTCATTAAAATGTCATGTTTGTCTGTCTTTTGTCATTAAAATGAGAAAAATTACTAAACTCAGACAAAAATTGCAAATTAGTCACTCTGACGTCATTCGCGCCTTTACGCTATTCACTTAATTACAGAGAAGTTGAGATGCAATTTTTAATTTTATTCATTTAAATAGTTTGTCAGTTTCTGATTGGCTTTATTACCCAGCCAAGTCTTTATAACTAGCTGGTGCTGATCATATTTGGGAGGTGCTTTGACTATTATACGTCAGTCACTGAAACGTCAATAGGGAGTTTAAGCAACGATGTTTTTGAGCGACGCACGTCAAAGAAAATTCTTGAGCAAATTGTCTCTTGAAGCATTTAGCAACACAAAGTTGGTTGCGTTAAGGCATATTACTAGAGATAAAGGCTCACTACGGGTTGACTTTATTGTGCAAATCGGGGCGTAAGAAGCTAGCCCTAGCTTCTTACGCCCTGGTGCAAATTGTTGCGAGGGAACGCTGCGAGGGAAACTAGGTCTCAATTTGTTCCCCGAAACAGTGCTATTGGGCAATTTGACACAACTGAGACCCATTCTCACGCGCCATTGTTATGCTAATTTTTTTGTAATTAAAGCAGACTATACATACCTCCATAACTAGTACATTTCAGGGTGAACATTGTCAATGTTTTACATACAAAAGATTCGATAAAACAGGCCATTTCCGGGTTCCAAAAAATCTCACTTTCAAAGCGAGGCTAAGTGCGAAGCCATTGATATGAAAATGATTTTTAATTATGATGCTAATAAAACTCATTTTCACAACAAAGGTTTCGCACTTAGCCTTGTTTTGAAAGTGAGATTTTTTGGAACTCGGAAATGGCCTATTCAATCTGAAATGTACTAGTCGTTTAGATATGTTTGGTCAGCATTGATGTGGAAAAAAATAGCATAACGTCCAAACAGTGAATGTTGCAGCGCGGATTTTAGTTCTGCTCGCAAAAAAAGTGCTTTTAATATATCTTGATACATCAACTTTCAGCGAGAAAACAAGGTGTAATCTTGGTAGCAATGGCTACGATTCGCTGGTTGCTCTCTGTGTGCTGCTCCAATGACCGAAATCGGCAGATGTGTTTTGGGTCACGTGATCCGACTCGAATACTTCACCGAAAGACAACGCCTTAAAGAGACCCGGCAATTCCTAAGCTACATATGGTGCATGGCACATGGTGTATGATTGAGCATCTCCCAAATAATGACTCTTTATCTTGATGGGTATATTTATAAGTTTTATTATATCTTGGTTTAGCCGTTTTTTCCTCACTAATTGTTATCGGCGATTCATAGCCATGATTACAATGAACTTGCTTTTGTTCCGAAGATAAATTCTCTAAACATTGGTCACTTTGTTCATTTTCTTTCCTTGTTGAGACTCCTGTGGAAGTAGCTACAATAATAAAGGAGAGGAAGGTGTATACAACGGGTGAGTTAAATCGTGTTTAAAAAAAATCGAAAAAGTAATAAATTCACTGTCTTCTCAATTTTAAACAATGCGTCCAAAAAAAAAAAAAGAATGCTTTCTATTATTTTAAGTTAAATCTTGTTGACTTGCTCTAGCCCGTAATTATGGGTTGTTTTTGGTTAACTTTTCTTATCTTTTTTGTTGTTGTTGTGATTATTGATTTTTTCTTCACTAGGGATCGACTTTTAGATTCGAGACCTACACTTTAGGACGACTACGAGACGAGATTTAACTTAATGTTTTCGCGTATTCTCAATATACCTCACGAAAACTTCAAAGTACTTCAGCAGAAAAGTTAGCTCGGTCATTTTTTTCTGAAGCAGTTTAAGCCTTCTTCCAATGGCAAAATGATAACTTGTTTCTACCACTACAATATTCTCGCTAAACTATAACTCGTACTTGAATGACGATGGCTGTCGAGTTTTCTCGCCAAAATGACGCTGGTTCACATGCGCACACTACCACGTTGCCATTGAGAAAATCTGGTCCCCGTAGTCGTTCTTGACTTAGTGGCCGACCATTTGACTTTTGATGGGGCGGAGGGGAATGGGTGATGTCAGGAAAAAATATCGTGTATATAGACTGATTTCGAGAGAGAAAATTTTTTCATGGCGTTTAATGCTGGAAAAAAATCTTACACCGTTGTGTCTCAGGGAACCATAGGTTTGGGAAAATTTTTTTTTACACCAACCAAATCACACATACCTCGCCTGAAAAGTCAAATGGTCGGTCTCTTAGATCCTATAGGTTTTTAGTAGAGTAGACGGCGCATGACCTCAGTAATTGTTTCTTTTTTAGTTGGTTCGACTTTCCTTCTTTAATGTAGTTGGAAAGTCCCGGCTATTAAATGGTCAAAGTTCTAAATGAAGATATGATCGTCGCAATGGTAATTGCAATTTAAGTTTTCAATCAAAGTTTTCTAGACAAAAAAGAAACGCTTGAGGTAGACATGCGCAGGGGCTAGCATTAATCATTTGTGACTATATGTATTCTCCTGTAGTGGCAGGAAATGCTTTTTTTGGTATGGGCCTTATTTGAAAAGAAAACCTTGCCTGATAACTTTAAGATGGGCCTAACATGGGAAAGTTATTCATACCAGTTTGACAGCAGTACGTTTACGTCTTCTTTTCTCAGCAGTTACAGCGCCACAATAGGCTTGTACTGCATTTATGTTGCACTCAGAGGGTTTGGCCTTACAAAACAAAGGAGGTGCTAGGCCATTTAGGACATTCAGGGAATTGCTCTTTATTGCTGCTTCTGTGTCAGTATCTTCACAGTCTCCATTAAAGTAGAAATGTGGCATAGTATTGATGAATGAATTGTCCGGGTTCACCGTCTCCGTAGAGAACAATTAATATTTTGATCGTATTATAATAACAAATATTATTATTCATTCAAATTATTTCTCCATTTTTGATTGGCTAAAAGCACACCCATAACCAGCTACTGTTGACCAAATTTGGAAGAATTTTGCGATTGATCAACCGATGAAGTCAAAATTGCAGCGCAATAGACCTTTTTAGCGATATGGCGGCCATATTGAATTAATTCGATTCAAGGAGCATTATAGGATGCCCAGGGGGCATGAGCACATTTCGTTTGTATTTTCGAGCGTTTTTTGGGACATTTTTTCGTAAAGTTTTCTTAGAATAAGATTGTAATGGGAAAAAAGATCCATGTGCCGTGTTTGGATGTAATAATTAATGATCGCCTTTTTCCAGAGAAATATACAGTGAAAGACCATATTTCTAATACTAAATTAGAAAAAGACGATCATTATTACATCCAAACACGGCGCAAGGATCTTTTTTCCCATTACAATCTTATTTTAGGAAAACTTTAAGAAAAAATGTCCCGAAAAGCGCCGGAAAATACAAACAAAATGTGCTCATGCTCCCTTAGCATCAATACTCCTTAATCGAATTAATTGAATATGGCCGCCGTATCGCTAAAAAGGTCTATTGCAGGTTAATACACCGTTAACCAAGTAGACCTGGGGATTAAGTTTAGTTGTTTTGAAAAATGGCCGGCGGAACATTTTACTCGTTTCTCGACGAAGTATTGGCTAAAACATACAAAGAAGATCTCGAAAGATGTTATCCACCTCGACCTTCGCCCTCGGTGGATAACACCCACCTCGATCTGAATAATTCTTTATACCCTGCGAAAGCAGAATTCATTAATTCCTAATTATTATTCAATCAAAATATTTCCCCGATTCTGACTGGCTAAAAGCACGCGCATAATTCACCATAACCAGCTACTAATGACCAAATTTGGAAGAATTTTGCGATTAATCAACTGATGACGTCAAAAGTGCAGCTTCCTTGCAGGTTAATGCACCGTTAACCGAGAAGACTTGGGGACGAGGTTGAGCTGTTTTGGCCTCGATGGATAACACCCTCCTCGACCTCCATAATTCTTCATAAGATACTCAGCCTCATTCATTAATTGATAAATAACTGACCATACTTTATTCTAGAGATAAGATAGAGAAAGCAAGAGAGGATAAAGGGGACAGAGAAGGCATCCCCCATACACACCCTATTCCATAAGTAATTCGTCTTGAGTTATTTTTAGAATCGGGATAAAGTTATCTCGCGTCCTGCGTGGATGTTTCGTGGAGGTTTCGCATGACTAAACGCCGTGCAAAACATGTCGGGCGAAAGGCAATGAAAGTGTAAAGAGATCGAGAGCATTCCTGAATATTGAGGCGAAATGAGTCGGCGCTCACCTGAGAAAAGGGAATCGCTCCATCTCCTCTTCCGAAAGACTCTTGCTCCGTTTATTTGATTTCTTCGGCGCCTTTTTGCTTGATTTGGTGACGGTCGAACTCGAAGGCGCAGGTTTAGGCTTCCCTGCACTTTTCATCCTCTTCGATTCATCTGCTGAACTATTATCGGAAAGCAGGAGGGCATTTTGTTTGCGCATGCGTCAGTATGGGCTGTTGAATAGCCATTCACCGGCGAAAAATGTCTGCGCATGCTCTACTACAAATGACACGTGATCTATTTCGGGCAATGTCATTGGCTCTGAGGCAAAAATGCCGGTTGAGATGAAAAAGATAATGGCTGTTTTTTTGACAGTGATAGCGTTGTGGTTTTCTTGCCATAGTAAGAGATCAAAAAACATTTTGGTGAAAGTTTTGAGTGGAATGTTTTCTCTAGAAAATGTAGCGCCTTGGAAACGGCGGACAAACCCAGTGGTGGGTATTTGTCGGAGATATTGGCTTTGCAATCGCCGGCATGGGTGCGAAAGGCATGCCAAAAAGGTGGGTAATTTTGACTTTCTATGCTTACTGTTAGTTTCGTGCACATCGGTACAACAGGAAATTGTAAAGAAGTGAAAGAAAAATTATTGGGCTTTGCTATGTATATAAATTAGCTTGTACCGATGTGCACGGAAGCGACAGTTCTGTTAAACGTGTGGACCGTGTTTGTACCAAATATCGACTTGCATCTTTGAAGTTCAGGGACCCTCTGGAGGTCTAGTTCAGTGTATCCTCAAACATTCGAATTTTTATTTATTAAGCTTCGCTGGCATTTTATGCTCAGGTTAAAGTTTCTCGCCCCACAGTCCAACACAAGAGAAAATTGAAAGGTACAGCTGGTGGAGGGCCGTTTGAGCTACAGAATAATAATTATTATAATTATAAATAGGAAGACCGCTAAATCTAAATCAGCGCGTTTTCTTTTTAGAATGTGTGTCAAATGGGACACGATTCTCATCGATCGAAAGTGAAAAAATAGTATTTTCCCTAGAGACCGTACATGCATTATGCGTGCACAAAGTTTGTTTTTTTAACTGAGAACAAAAATGGCCCTATCATGTTTGGCACCTTATATTACAATTTAAACTATTTCCGGAACGTTTGCTGGAAGTTACTCTGTACTTGTACTTAGACATCTTGTTTAATCAGCCATGGCATTAATGTTTTCAGGTGGATTGTTCCATAATAATTTGCCCCTCTGTATTTCACTGAGAATTCTTTGGCTGTTAATCTATGTATACATGTATGTTGTGCACAGTTAAGGTGGCTCCGTAATTAATACAAGAGCATTTTGCTGTGACAAATTTTCGGTGATAACTTTTTGGTTTTTAACGCGATGGCTGCGAAACTTTGCAAAAAGCAACAGATATCATTCGGCAATAATACGAAATATTCCGATTTCATTGATGGTAAATATTTCGTGAGAAATTAGCGCTTAAAAGAACCCTACTGTTCAAAGAAAATCGCGTCTAGTAAAAAAATTTGCTGATATTTTTTAGTGAAATTTCTGGTATCGGCTTTAATTGATATAATAAATATGCCAGAGGAATTTCAGAAAAATCGTTGGAGCAGAAGTCCGTAACTAAAAGTCGCTCAAAATTCAGCTCTGAAATTGTTTTGGAATTTCAAAAATAAATTACTATCAGGTAGAAGGAGCCACCAGTTTGAATTTCTGGTGTAAATTGGTGTGAATTTCAGTGCAAGCAAGGAGGAAGCTGTAACCGAAAAGGAGAGAGCCAATGAAATACAAGATAACGTAGAAAGCTCCTATTCCGATGAAACAGGAGGGTATTTTGTATGCGTATGCGTGCATCCGCTGTACAAAAATAGCGCGGTTGCGTCAAATCTGATGGCGGGAAATCGAAAACTCGCGTAAAGTTACAGTCCTTTTAAAAGCCATTTCGTTGGTGCTTTGAATACCGTACTTTCCTACAAAAAATATTCTCCATGAAAAAAATCGGACGTTTTCTACGCGGGTTTTTCACTTATAGATTTTTCAGCAGTAGGTTTTCTTGGCTCTTTAAAGACTTTCAAGAGTCAACGCCAAAAAGTCATTTTCCTGTATAAGTCTGATTTTCACTGGCAAAGTAATGCATTTCTATGGTTTGATTTCCAAACTCGTGGTTTTACTTATCAAGGAGGAAATGCATCGTAGCAATGTTGAGCTACTTTAAGAAAAGTGAAAAAAAAAATTTACTACGCGAGGTTTATTTATTAGCGCGATGTCTCATGTTAAACTGATCACGAAGACACGCGTTTATATATGCCGCAAAAACATGAAATCTATGTTTCTTTTTACAGTTTTTCGAAAGTTTTTGCGGAAAAATTTTTACAAAATATTCTACAGGAAATGAAGAATGGAATGAGTTTGAGACAGCAACAATTACAAGTGATTATGTACTACATAATCATTTGTCATGAGCATTTCATAAGCTCAGTTGCAGACAAACGAATGCACATACCCCGAAAAAATGAACAATGCTTTTATTTTTCTTTAACTCTAAAAGATACAGAAATTTTTCCCAAGCTACTATTTTGAAGCCACTCTTGAGCAACAGCTCCTGTGTACCACAATCGATTTCTTGCTATTAATTTATATTTGATGACAGTAGTGATCCATTCAAAACAGAGAATGGCCATCACTCCATAAATCTAACTGACGATGTTGTTCACCTTCAAAGCCTGTTTAAACATAAGACAGGAAGTTTGTTAAAGGGGTGCATATAATGCTGTTTCCTCAAAAAATGAATACCACTGCTAGAGGACCCAAATGAGCTAGGATGCGACAACAAACATGACACAAATGGATGGATGAATTTGTCTGTTATAATGTTTCTGTTGGGAGCTTTTTACTGTATCCAGATGAACCCCTTATGTAAGTTGTACATCATGGAAGAATTATCAAGCAGAAACTGATGCATTAAACAAGAGGAGAAGCTAGTCTCATTCAACATCATTTGTGAACGAAATGTCTCACAAATTAGCATATCAACAAATGTAGTATCCACAAAAATGGTATCATTTAATTAGGAATAAATGCAATTTTTTTGCAACAGAAGCCAGGATTTATTTAAAAGGTGTATTGATAACGTTTCATTTCGTTCTATTTTGGGGTTGGGGAGTTAGACTAGATTTTCTTTAAGACGCCAAAATGTTATATTTATTTGCATAATGTAATGTAAACAAACAGTGTACCATCAAAATAAGGTGGAAAAAAATCAGAATTCAAACCGATTGCTGTAATTTCTTTTCCTTTGTATAACTAAATGATAGAATATTCTTATTTTCAAAACACAATCTTACTGGCATCAATATATTGATTTAAATTTATAGTCAAAGTGCGTGTATTTAATTTCTCAACGAGGACGTACCGGTGAAGAAAGCTAAAATTACTGAAGAAGGCGATTTTTCACAGCCTTCCTCAAAGCGCCATTCATTCGCGGAAGTATTCTTAGTTTCATTAATCATTAACTTAATTTGGGGAGAAAGGTAAGATTTCGACATAACCAAGCCAGCGAAAGGGTGAAAAACAGTTTCACGGCAGAATAGACACTTAATTAACCACTGTATTCCTGAAACGGTTAAGTTCGATTTTAGAGTTATACTATTGAGAAGAATTAAGTATCTATAGGATAATTGTTTAATTCTCACACTGACCTTTTCCTTCTGCTCAAAAAATGTGCACGAAATGTTAGGTCGTATGAACATTCAGCCGCCATCTTGTCTTCGATATACTGTTTTACGAAAGGAAATACTGTCCTGTCAAGGTTCACAGCGAGGCTACAATAAACTCACTTTCATCGTAGATATACCATGCTACCTTAAAGAACACGTTTGTGGAACGTAGCACCCAATACACGTCCTTCAACTCCAGAAAACAGCCTGCAAATATTGGTACTGAACGTAAACAATTCACAGACAAGAATCGCCGAAAGGCGATTTTTAACTGGGCTGACAAGGGGCTATTCTTTCTGAGGGGAGGGGGCGGCTATACACACCCAGGCTACCATAAAACCTTGTCGGCAACCATTGCATGTGACAGAACCCAATGTGAGACTGAAACATAAACTCATTCAGAACATTGCACCCTTTTGAAAGACTTTCGTAACCAAAAAAAAAGAGTACCATTTTTAAGTGGGGGCTGTATAATAACTTTTAAATTCCGCCATTATGAATAAAAATAGACAAGTTAGCCATTAATTCTAAGCAGGAAACAATTTGCATTATTTCCACGTACCCCTCCCCTAATCCCTCTGTGCCCCAAAATATAGCGTGACAGTATAACGTGAACTAATTTGACGTAACTGGAAATTCCAAAAATTGTTGTCGTTCTACGAGTATAATGAGCTGATTTACACTAGACAGAAATATTGTATTGTATGAAAACCAGAAGTACAGTAAAACAGACAGTTAACTGCCCATTGATCCCGCCTGATCCAGGGGCCTCACTGACTGCACGGAGACTTTACTGCACTTTTCACAAACATGCGAACTCTAAAGTTCAAAAGCCACCTTCACAATTGTGTTTATCGCTGCCGTCAATCATAACTACGATCACAAGCAACGAACCTTGAAACAGAGAAACACACAAAACGGATCGAAATCCACAAATCACAAACCATGACCTTTGGAACCCGTGAAGTAAAGTTTTGTTTCCTAAGAGGTCCGTTAAGATGATTGACAGCAGCGTAAAACGCAATCGCCGGTTGGCTTCTGAACTTCAGAGTTCGCATGTTTGTGAAAAGTGCGATCCTAATTTGCGGTCCACAGTCAACAAGAAAACGCACTATTTTTTCCACATGAAGAAAAATATTCAGTTTTAAGATTTCCCTTATGGTATTTTTCTCTAACTTAAAGGAATAAAATCCTTTGCATTTTGACACCTAAAAAAGTTTAAAGATTTCTCGCTCGCATGTTGCGTTCACCAGCACGCACTTCAAAAAATGTAAATAGATGAAACGATCGATAACATATTTTTTACCTGATACTGATGCGAGTTAAAAATTCGCTCCAGTTCTGTTTGTCTCACCCAAGACGAACTTTTCTTCATGGAAGATAACTATGCAGCTTTATAACTCGTCCGAAGTTTTTGTGCCAGCTAAACAATATGGAAGCACTATTCACAGTGACTCCTTGGATGTTAAAAAGAGTGAACGTGACGCACTATTAGTCTCGCTTGCTTTAGAAAAGCGAGACTCTTAAAATGCGAGGGTTTTTATTTTTTTTTTCGGTGGGACCTAGTTTGTAGGCCCCGCGTTCCGTGGAAGAAGACCGAAGACCGAAGACCGTGGAAACTGGGGATAAGAATCGTGACGACTTTCATTGTATGGAAATGAGTCTCCTGATGAGAATGCTGTTTATTTCGGCGATGACTGAAATGACGCATGTAAGTTTGGCAATGACGTAATTTTCCTCGAATGGAGGCCCTTGATTTTCGTGTAATTATGCACGACATGCAGGCACATCCCCAAGCAGGATGAGAAAATATTATAGCGGGGAAATCCTTAGGATTTTGTGGCTTTTTAAGGCGTTACGTTTCCCAGAATATTGTCGCAATTACAGGAAATGTACGGTTAAATAGATTCACTTTGTTTTATGTATTTAATTGATAGATTTTCGCAGTTGTTACGATGTGAAGTCGTGTTGCACTTCATAAATACTTGAGATATGAAGTATCCACTGTCACGTAATTTTTACGTGCGCACGTGCGTAAAATTTGCGTTCGCAAATAAAATAAAGGCAATGTATGAACGTCTGCACGTACAATTATGTAAGCGTAAAAGTAGAACTCGCTTAATTTGACGTTTAATCTCAATACTTTATGTCTTACTTCTATTTGATTTACGTGATTAAAATTTACGTGCGTTAACGTGCGGAGCCAAAAACGCATCAGTGGAAATCCACCCTAACGTGTTTAACCGCACACTCTACTTGCAGCACTTCGTGTCCATAGTTAATAGAAATCCCATATCGATCTTTTCCGGAACGGGTTGGTCCAAGAATTCTATGGCTTGAAAGCGTTGATTATTTTGGAACAACTGATCACTTCAGTGGTCGAAAAAAAGAATAATCTTAATGGGCAAAACTTCAAGGTTTACTGGAAAATCAGGATCGAGGATCGAGGATCAAGAAATCAGGGATCAAGGATCGGTTAAAAAGAACTTGAAAATAAAATGAGTAAATAAATCGTGGATCAGTGGTGATGTGGGCCGCAGACTGTAGATAAATTTCACAGAACATAACCCCGTTCGCTGTACTGAACGCTTAATTCAAGTAAACTAATCCGAGTCTGTCTGAGTCAGTGATTGTTTTGACGAGAAAGTGAAATTTTTTGGAAAATGAAACGCTTTATCCTGGTGATACTGTAATACAAGAAAACACTTTTAACAGTTTTTAATTTGTAACTCGTGGGGACGCGCGAGCGTACCACGAGTTATCGCAGGGACAGAGATATGCAAATGAGTCACTCGCTCACTCGTAGTAGACCGACTTCGTAATTAATCGGGTCCGAACTCGAGAGTGCGAAGATCTATCACTTCCGAAGAAGCACGCGCTCTTGAAGTTCGGTGTGATCAAATTCCTCGGTGAGAGCGTGCATCGTTCGGCGTTCGCTGCTCAGACTCAGAGTTTTCTTTATGGCAAATTTTCTACAGCACGGTTAGAGGTCTTACCAAATTTAAGACACGTAGGAGTCTTTCAAATAAGTACGATGGTTAACTTGGGGATTGCATTTCAAGAGCCTTTGACTCGTCCAGGCGTTAAACTTGACGAGAAAATGAGCAATTACTCTTCTGACTCCGAAAGATCACGGGGGATATACAAATTCCAGCTTGCTGGAAAGTGATCTGAAAGTAAGAAAATGTCATGCCATGCTATTCTTAAGAACCTGTATGGGCCCAAAATGGATGTGATTTTGACCATTAGCTTCAAAATAACAGCAGAAATCGAGATAAGAAAACATATGTTTTGCCTCCTACTTCGCTGACGAGGTGTATCGGCTTTGTAAAGCACATGTTATTTTGTTTATTCGTTGCCATGAAATGCGTTGACATTGTTTTTTCACTGTCAATAGCTCGGTTAATGTGGCTCGATCATACTGAACGAATTTGCTGGCGGAAGTTCCATGGATAACGCATTAAGTTAAAGAGTTCTCGCTAATGTGATGTAGTCAGCCTTCGTGGTGTAGTGGTATAGTAAAGTCGCATGTAGGCGAAGGTTTCCGGGTTCAAGTCCTGCTTAGTACCATTTTTTTTTTTATCTTCTTTCTTTCTTTTTTCCCGTTTTTCGCTTGTTTTGTTTGCTTATTTGTTTTGTTGTTTTTCTAAAAATATGTACCTAAATAACCATTATTTAATAAAATGCAATAAACAAAAAGAAAAGTATTGTGTTTGCAGAGCAAAGATAGTATTAAATATATTGTACATGGATAAACAATCTGAATTTCTATCATTTCCTACAATGTACTGTGGGAAAACCAGAGTTGATAACCATTTGATCATTTTCTAAAACAATGTTCCCACGAGTTGACGATAGGCTTTCTTTGATTAAGTGTACATTTGCTTTCAGTACTCCTTATTTTTCTTGTAATTGTTGTATGCACGACCCCACCAGCAATGCTGATCTTTTTATCGTACCATAAACTAAGGTTCTTACCTACCCACCTACCCACCCACCTACCCACCCACCTACCTACCTACCTATCTATCTATCTATCTATCTATCTATCTATCTATCTATCGATCGATCGATCGATCGATCGATCGATCGATCGATCGATCGATCTATCTATCTATCTATCTATCTATCTATCTATCTATCTATCTATCTAAAATGCATGCTGTGTACAACTCTAAACATTTTACTCTGAGACTGTACGGAGATATTAAAAGTAGATACTAAGCAGCTATGGAAAATGTCATTACTTTCATGCGATATTGATATCTTATAAAACGGACAACAAATTCAGCAGGAATACGCACGAACTGAATTTACTGTTAGGCCCCTGATACCGATAAAAATCATCGTTCAATTTTTCGAGTGTAGAATCCCTGAAAGAGTACTCCTCAATGGAGCAATATCAATATGTAGAAGGTTTTCAAAGGTTTCACACCGGTTTGAGGCTAAGATGTGCAGTCTGTCTCTCCTTGCAATTTTTACTTTTTGAGTATTTACATTATGACATACAACACTCGTTTTGTATCCCAAACGAAAAAGAGGTATAACGGCACCGGGGCCTTTGACATTAAAACTCATCTCCAAGCAAGCGAGACTCAACGCTACTAAGAGCGTTCTTGTTATGCCTTTGTTTACTTCCGATCACATCTTCAAGCGAAGTCTGTCTTTTCAAGCGATTCATCTCATTTCACAATAATTGACCCTTATATTAGTTAAAACCCTATGGTTCATTTATGTTAATCAGGGGCGGATCCAGGATTTTTTTAGGAGGGGTGCACTCGTCTCTTGCTCTACTTCAACGCCAATAAACCACATAGTTTTTTTTGCAGAATAGCAGTTGTATTAGAAAACCGCAGGTCATCTCAAGAAGGGGGGGGGGGGCGGGGTGCGCACCCCCTGCACCACCCTCCCCCTAGATCCGCCCCTGTTAATGCTGTTTTTGCCCCTCACATTGACTGTGTTCGTTCGTATTCAAAACACCTTTACAAAAATAAAGGTCGTATAAGTCATGTGTGTTATGTTTCGAGATAAATGGATTATACGCTTTTTAAAGTTTCCATTTTGCGGTGACTTCAGTTAACATCTTCATAAAATGGTAAAAGAAATATCAAGAAACATCACGAGAGCTGAAAACTTTCAAAGGCATGTTTCTGAAACTCGCTAATGCTGACATCAATATAGCGTGCTTGCTGAATGGGCGAAAACACAGAATTGTGATCACAAGATCATGTACAAATTTAATGATAAACGCTTAGCAAGATACAAATACAAACAAAAGCAAACCCCCTGAAACCTCGCCGTGGGCTACACTTGCATGCTCTACTCAGTCACCAAACCTTGTCAGTAATAGTTCCTATTTTCCTCAAGTCGCTCTCTGTGAAGCTCCCGGATGGGATGTCCCGGTGAAGCTTTAAACTTGTGTGCGAAATTCTCAGAGTCCCTATTTTTGTCCGTGTCTTTTTTATCCTCAGTATCCGAAATTTAGACCTCCAAAGTGGCGTGTGTTGCATTAAATAGAAGGAAATATTTATACATGGCAAAGTTGTCACGTCCCTCGCTCATGGACGTGCGTAGTGCCATTCATCGGCAACTAAGTTGTTCGCTTCAATGACTACGAAGGCTTACAATCAAGTCTTCAGCCATTGTGTCGTCAACTGGTGAAATACCTTGCTCATAAATTGTGCTTCTTAATTGCTCATGTACTACATCGATCGATAATTCTCTCTTTGAGTTCACGAAGCGGCCACGGCGTTCCAAACCTGACGCTCACAGTCATCTTTTAGTGTGAACCTACCGTGAACAGCGTGTCGGTTTCAATGCAAGCGATCATTTCTCTGAGTTTCCCAGCGCCAACATCATCTAACTGACTTAAACTCGAACAATAAAAAAATTATAGTGACTCCCATGATCTATGATCGAATCGCTTCGAACAACGCAAATAGCCTTCTTCAGGTTCGCAACGCTTTGTGGGTTTTTCAGGGGGAGCGCAGACGAGGTGCAAAAAGTATCCGTGCAAGGCTCCGTGCAAGGCTCCGTGCAAGAGAAACTCATATGAAACCATTTGTGAGAACATCGTTTCTCGGTACCAGACCCTCGTGTCTTCCCTCCCCCGGGAGGCCGTTTTTCGCCGCAGACGACCGAAAGCCCATTTTATGACTGGGCGCACAGGCAGCCCAGTAAAAATGCCTGTGGCACTTCCTCACCGGCGAAAAACGTCTGATTGGTCGACGCGCGACCACGTGACATTGCCAAATTCAAAATGGCGGCAATCCCTCCATCGTTTGTTTATTCCAGTGGAAAGAAGATTAATTGCGGCTTAATATGAGTTGCAAATGCATATACGGATATTTTTAGAATAGCGTAGACTTTTTATTATCCTTTTTCACTGATTCCTATGGGATTCGTTCCCTGCGATGCTCGCGTTTTGGTCGGTTTACCGGATTTGGACTCTTCACGATCATGAAGGACAACAATATTTTTGATGAAAGCCGGGTCACTAGAAAGAACGGCCTTTGTTCACAGCTCAATGCAGCGGAGAAATAAGACACTATGGGTCCTTTAAAATTGCTTAGACACCTGTAAGTTATTTTATTATTTTATTTTACCGAAAAGATAAAGCAAAATTATGTTTTCTCCAGCAAGACTTTCTAATTTATATAAAAAAGCTTGAACATGAGCTCAATGAATTGTAGTGTCTGCATTCATGTTCTTTCCGTTGCAATTTTAACATCAAAACTTTAAAGCCGTCTATGACTAAGCAGGTTTTTTTTTTCTTTCTTCTTTTCAGTGGTTACTGTGCTTGATCTGAATAAGATAATGAAATTTTTAAAATTAGGGGAATACTATATATAAAAGAAGAGAAATTTGATTGCAAATATGTTAGTTGGAAAAAATACTGATTACACTATATGATCTTTTTACTATATAGGTTAGAAAATTGATGCGTAGTCAAAAGTGCTAAAGGAGTAAAAACCCAGATCTTGCCATTAATAAATTTTATTGACACTGTCAGTGACATATACTTTGCTTGAGTATACATTTGTTCGTCAAAAATGTTGTTTGTGAAGCTGCACTTTGTTTGATTCAGGATCAATCAATCGTTTCTGAAGAGAAATGAACAATAAAGTATGTTAACGTGTCAGATACTTCAACACTGCCTTAGCCAACAACTAAGAAGAAACTCAACTTCATATATAAAAAAAACAAAGTGAAAAATACTTCACTGTGAAACAACAACCCCTTCAAATATGTATCACATTAAATTCATGCAAAATGTAGAACTGATGAGAAATGCTGTAGCAGCTATAACATAACATGTAATAACCTGTGTTGTGTTCCTGTTTCTTTATGATTCGTTTTACAAGGGATTTGAATCAGAGATGGTTAACATTGCCAGTATCAAATGCTTGCTTGTCAAACGAGTCGGATGCGACAGTTACACCTCAAGATAACTATCTTATAAGCTAATAAATTGTTACTACATGTACATCTAAATTCTTATTAAATAATAATTTTATTAGCTAATACAGTGTTTGGGTTCTCTGTGGACA
Source organism: Porites cylindrica (assembly GCA_964035525.1). Classification (NCBI taxonomy): domain Eukaryota; kingdom Metazoa; phylum Cnidaria; class Anthozoa; order Scleractinia; family Poritidae; genus Porites; species Porites cylindrica. The sequence continues at coordinate 5,989,940 of OZ037784.1, forward strand.
AAGGAAACTGTCTGTAATAATGAGCTGTCCATAAAGTGGTGCTTAATTTCATTTACCAGCAGTTCTTTTTATCGTATATGAAACAACTTATTATTTGAAACTGGCTACAGTGTTGATGGGATGCTACAGTGTACAATAATACTTTGAAGGGTCTGCGCTCTTATCAATCATAGTCAATGCCTCCTGTGAGCCAGCTCATGGATGAATTTGATACATGTACAAAAGAAAATCCAACAGTCAACAATTAGAAAGATGTAATACTATGTGACCTCATGATGGAACTTAACTTTTACATGTATTTTCCTACCCTTTTTTAAGTTATGTAAATAGGTCTTCTGTTGAAGAAAATGAAACGATGTCAAAATGTTTTGCTGTGCATGCATCAATCATGCAAGCATGAATTTGACAAAGGTTTGGAATTGAAAACTGGACAAGTTTGTACTTGATGTACCAAATTTCTCATCGGCTGAAACTAACAAGCACGATGTGCCAATTTTTGGCTCTAGCTGACATCTTAAATAAGAAAACCCATATTTTGGAAAGCATTTTTTGGCAAAACAAGAACTGATTATGCGTATATACACCTAATTGCAATAACGCTGTCATAGAAAAAAGCAATAAGTAAAAAGCAGAAAGCCAAATAGGAATTAATTAGCCATGTGATGTACATTTACGTATTTTAATAATTTAACAATTATTTAAGAAGTCATTCACAATAACAAGAAATAATTCTGTAATTCCGCGCTGTAAGATTCCGCACATGAAACATTGATGTGTGTAACAAAAGGGTCCTGACAAACGAGGCTTGGTTTGTGGCGCGGGAGAGGAACTGGCGGAGGAACGCCTCACCCTCTCCGCGATGGAAAGTCCTGCCTACACCCCTGATTTGTTGCTTGAAAATTTTGATCTGATGGTGTTGTGCACTACAAACCATACACAGACTGGCTTTTCTATTTAGCATTAAACGAAAAGACGCGTCGAGTTCCTGGAATTTACCCCAGGCTATATTTATTGAAAAAAAATGGAGCCATTTTTTTCTTTAGTAGTTATGCGACGTACGTTTGTAATTAGAGCACGTTTGAAATCCGCTAGATGAATCAGTCTCAAATTGCATTAGAATGACACCAAGAAACTGATGCAAATGATTTGGCTTTCATATTACGTTATTAATATTCAGCTATAAGCGTGTGTGTTGTGACTGTTGCAAGCAATGATAATTTATGCTAATTAATTCCTATTTTGGTTTTTTCTATGACAACCTTATTGCAATTAGGTGTATGTGGTCTTAAAAATAACTCGAGAAGAATTACCTATGGAATAGGGTGTGTTTGGGGGATGCCTTCTCTGTCCCCTTTATCCTCTCTTGAGAGAATGAAAATACTTCTCGAAAGAAGAGACTCTATAGGTTAACCTTTGTAAGTGACTCCCCAGAGTAAAGATAAAAAATCTAAAATCTAAAAACTAGAATCTAAAAAGTTATTTACATATCATAGTCGTAACCGCTTGCAATTATGTTAATAAATATTCACGGCATATAAATCCTCAATGTTTTGCGAAATACATAAAGTCAACGATCCTGCTTGTACAACTTCTTTAGACAAGTTATTCCAGACATTAACGATCCGTACGCAATACTTGTACCAATATAGAGTGAAAACTTTTACATAAAGTTTATAATCGTGATTGGTTCTAGTTTGCTTCACTTGTTAGGCACAAAAAGACCGAAATAAGACGGCTATCTATTCCAAACACTGTCTTGTAGCACTGAACTAGAGATAAGACCTCCTTAAGTTTCTCCACAGTTAGTCAATTCAGTAAGCGATAGCAGTGTTCATAGTTCAGTCATTTCACCACGGTTTTCCTTTTAAGGCAAATCGTGAGGCTCTACTTTGTATTTCAGTTTCTAAGGACTGAATGTCCTGAAGACCGCAGGGGACATTATCTATGAATATCTAAATTGATAAGCCAAAAATTTGCTGGTGCTAGATCTTTTAAAACGCTTACATCTCTGTCGTTTCATAAGCCCCCCTCCGCCTCTCCAGTGTAGGCCCATCTACATGTAAGAAAATAGCATAAAAATACATCCGATTATAAGCGCCCTGGATATAAGCCTCCCTCCCTTGTAGCTTGTATTTAAACGAATTCGATTTACTATGAAGTTTTGAAATTAAAAAACAAAAAAAAAAAAACGGTTACAAAAAAACGGTAAAAATTAAGGACGCATTTTGATCAGCATTGCTGTAGCTTGTTTCGAAGCATTTTTTTGTATAAGCCCAAGGCTCGTAAACAGCAGGTACAGTTATACGAGAAATTCATCGCACTTACTTGTGCAGTTTGGCCATGGTAGCTTTGAATCGTTAGGAACAGTTGGGAACATGTGCCACTTTCCTCCAGAGCAGTAATAAAGAAGGGGAGGAGTGAACTCAAAGTCATAGCCTGGTTTACATTGAACTCGGCAAGACGGTTGCGATCCCATGTAAGTACACGCCAAAGCGCCATTCGTTGGTGGAGGGTACATAGTGCAGCTTCCTGCAAAATAAATAGATGGTAAGACAAGCAAGTTAAAGAAGTCTCAAAAAATTTACAAAGAAAACTGGAAACGCAATGTATTATTTACACGATCAGTCGCCTTTTTTATTGTGAAAAAAAAAAATGCGTTTTTTCAATGACGTGTCAGTCGCGCGCGGACTCTCAAAGGAACTCAGGTATACATTCTTTTTTTTTACACTTAAACAACTTTTTTTTTTTTGTAAATAAGCTGAGATTAACCAAATATAATTATAAGAACATAATAAGAATTTTCCTAGGTAGAGAGAGTCAGTTATAAACGTCTTGTATTTTGCTCATTTGTTTTTTTTTTGCGAGTAGCATAAGTAAAGGTAAAAGAAATAAATTAAAATTGATCTAAAATTGATTATTCTTGTATTATTGCATGATACACTGGAGAAAAACTTAGTTTGTAGTCGAACTTAATCAGTATACTTAAACGTCAAAACCTTCAAAAATAAAACTTCATAAAAGGAAACTGAGTTCAATTCTTTAAAAGTTCTTATTAATTATATAACAGCCGTTCCAAAATGAAATAAGAACATGATCAGGGCGTTATAATCGCAAAAAAGATAAATGAATAAATAAGAAAGTTCAGCCTCAGCCCAAAAATTAGACTTTCTTATAACAGAGAATGTGTGGTGAAGGGCAATGCAGTTTGCCTGGCGCTGCTACAAAATGACTCAATGAAATTATTTTGTGCTTGAATTCCATTTTTTTAAGACTCTTTTACAGTAGTTCTTGACGAAAAATATCGTACCTGCAGTTAAAAGAGCAAACTGATCAACCATCACAAAGAAAACAGCAAAAATGATCAGAGTGGCCTTCATAGTTGTGATCGTCAGTTAGGCTGCGCTCGACAAGTGTTTGTATCCTGACGAATCGTTTTAACTGTTTTGGTGTACACTGTACTTACTAATATGGCTCAAACAATCTTGCTTTTGACAGTTTGGTATATCAGAATCTAAATGGGAAATTATGTCGTAACTTAAGCTAACTTAAACGCTAATGGTATTTATGCAGCTGTTTTCTTTAAATTTTGCTGGAATCATGATAGATTAATCCTTTAACTTAAAGGATCCGCTCTATAATGTTAAAGAATTCATCTTTTTAACTCGGCGAAATGGCGATTTTAGTCACTCTGCTGCGCCAAAATCGCCCGTTTTCTCTATTATTATGCCGCTTTCTTGGCACATTCATGCCTTATTAGCCCATCTCAATGGCTCATTGATATGCGTAAATGTCCGACCATTTCTCCCGATGACTACTAATTAGAAACAATAAATGTGTTGCTTCACTTAGTCCTAAGGAGTGCTTAATGAAAATACATGCTAAGGGAAATACAATTTGACCGAATGATATATATGGAGCGACAGATCTAATCCATAATGGCGTCAGGAAATCGCCGTCTTGGGGTTGAGACTTACCCCGAGTAAGCGTTTTACTGACAAGATTTCTCACACGGATGTGTAAATCACTATCAGTTGATGAAATAATAAAGGACAGTAGCAGCTGTGAGATTCACGCGATAAGACAGTTAACAACCAAAACCATTGTCCTGAGCATGTTTTAATTTTTTACAATTTTTTATTATTTTATTATTTTTAAAATAACATATATTTGGTTACAACACTTCTTATGACAATACTTACCTTTACATGGAGTTTTGGAGAGACATCCTAAGCTGGCGCCTCTTATCTCTCAGGGCCGCCTTGTAAAACTAACTTCGCGCGCTCGAAGAGAAGCAGCGACAAGTCGATCTTTGTTGCATCAAAGACAATTTCTCTAGACTTCTCAATCCGTCATGATAACAATAAGGCAGTCCAGAACCACTAGATCGTGAACGTAAATAGGGTAAACTTTCTGTCAATCTTATAAATTTCGCTGAGAATGTGAGTCACTTATTGGAAAACGAACGTGTAACGTAAAAGTAGCCTAATTTTACTCAAAACACATAGTGATTGCTTGGTCGATACAATGGTAAGCTTTCCGCTTCGGAGCTGAATGTCCAAATTCGAAACCTCACTTTTGAGACTTCCCATATTGATATAATAAAAATAAAAAAAAAAACTGGGTACGGTTTTATCGTTGAGCTGCATTTGTTAATAAAAGAGCATAATCCTGTAAAAGAGAAATCAAACTTAACAATTTTTTTTTGCGTAAAGCAAACGTTTTTCGTTTACAGGAGCAAGGTTTTACGATTTTGCCAGTTTTTTCTTTACGTTTTCCTTTCTCGCCAAATTTAATAACCAGTTTTTCTGCAAGACAAATGGTTCACTCGCCCAATATCTTAAATTTATTTGAAATGCTAATTAACCTTACAAGTCCCAAATGCCCTGAAGTGTATGTGGTAATCAACCCTTGTTCTTGCGCAGTACATAGGCACGTGCAGTAAGAAAATCCAATCAGAAATTATTGTTCAAATCAGAACGTTGCTCCGCACCACATTCAAAACTTGATGGCTTCGGTTGAGAAAGCTGACGAAAGTTGCTCACGAAAGAGAAACAAGACGCTCTCACATAAACCGACTATCCCTCTTTCTCAGCTTCACTACAAGAAAGCTAAGTGAGGAAACATTCTGGGATGTTAAAACCAGCGCCTGAGGTAAATTACTTGTTAAAGTTATCGTCAATTCGGTTGACATTTGTATTACGTCAAGTCCAACTTCAAATTAAGTTATTTCGTTGTCGAATGTCCTTTTTTTGACGTTCATTCATTTGTTCTCAGGGGAGAAATAGCGAGTAGAAATGTAAGCAAATGCTCAAGTAGAATTAGTCCATGATTTTGAAAGCCCTGCGTTACAAGGTCGCACACGTGGCTGTTACTAAAATACACGCAAAACTCAGTGGAGACCTCAATGTCCAGAATAAGGGGCCCAGCTAATTACGTCTTTGTTTTCCTCCAAATATAAATTGGTTACTAAGAAAGGAATTTGATTCATTTTTTTCTCGGTGTACTATACAACAGCGAGATTTTGACTGAGTTAATATCATAAAATGAGGCCACCGCACCTTTAAAATAATAAAGATCGACCTTAGCTATTACGAAAAGTCTGGACGTAAATGAGATGTTTTCGTGAATTTCTATTGATTTAAAAAGCAGTTTGTATTTAAAAGAATAAATAAAAAGTACCATATACTTAAACTGAAGTGTTGAAGATGGGAGATGTAAGAGGCCGTGGCTGTCGAAGTGTTAATAGGGCATCGCAATTTCGAACAACCTTTTTGTAAAACAATAAAAAATTCCAGTAGGCAAATGCGACAGCCATACGCGTATGCTTCAAATGAATCCACCTAAAGTGATTATAAAAAGTTAAGAATTAGACCATTTACAATTTAATTATTAGATTGATGTTGAATCCAAGAGTGACTTAATTGCGATATAGTAGTAAATTATTGATGTTTTTTCTTTCCATTATTATTCTCTATCGGCCAGATTTCGGATAAATTTCTGTGAAACAAACAACTAACAACATTTGCAATCAAACGTTGATTCACACTCACGTGATATAAGAGAGACACACGCGACCTCTGGCGCGACCTCTCGCGTGAAATTTCGCGTGAATACATTGCGGCAGAGCCTGTATGCTTACTATGATATTGAACATTGCAAATTAATGATACTTATTAGGAATGGAAAAGATTGGCAGAGTTCGTCATCAGAGCCGCATTTCGTATGATAACATGAACTACATCACGCGCAACCTATCGCGTGATCTCTCGCGTAAATAGATCGCGAGAGAGTCTGTATGGTTACCAAGATGTTTGACACCGGTATCATTTAAAAGAGTCGCAGCAATCGTCAATAGAGCCCCGTTTGCAAACCTTATTCAGTTTAAAGTCGCTGGCTTTTCAAAGTTGTAACTGGATTTAAGAATAAAGTATTTCCGTATTTTTTCTCAGTTTCTCTTAAGTCTTTACATAGCTCTCTGACGCTTAATTGAGCCGTGTTTTCCTGCTATTAACTCAGCTTCTTATCTTTTCAATTTCAGCCGTCAGACCGGACCATGTTCCTCAGGCACACCTCCAGATTAGACCATGAAACCAGTCTATCAGACCACCACACCAGACAATCAGATCACAACCCAGATCAGACCACCACATCCGAATACCACACCAGACCATCGTCACGACCCGACCACCAAATCAGACCATCAGATCACAACACCACCGCTTATCCAGACCACCAGTTCAGATTACCCCACCAGACCACAGGATACCATCCTTGACGACTCAGCTTCCAATCGGCACAGCATACCCAGCCTCTTGAAATTATACAGGTCAGGTGCATTCTTTAGGGGTTGGGTCGAGGGTGGTATATAGAGCTCTGGATGAACCATGCAAAGCACACTTTCCACACACGTTCGGCCTGAAGTTTCCGGATTTTTTTTCGGCTTAAGTTAATTGTAGTTAGATTAGTTAGCGGGTTCCCCGGGCTGGTAAGGGCCTCCCCTTCCCTTTCTCCTAAGATGGGTTCCTTTGCAGGTGTTCAGTCAGCAATAAGAGTTCGGCATTTAGGAATAGGTTCGGCTTTTTGAACTCGGCCCGGCTTCTACGAAACGGTTCGGCTGCATCTTCTTGCACCTTTTTCAGGTGGACTTCGTCACACCGCTGTCTTTTTCGTCGTCGTCGTCTTCACTACAACCTCCCGCTTAGTTGCGCCAAATTTAAATTGATCGATCACACTTCACTTGATAGTCTATGCGCTGGTCAAGTGAAGCTTTCATCCGCAAGGTTCAACCAGACGGTGATTATTCTAAGACATAACTTAGTAAACTAGAGACTTCAGGTCATTAAGCTTCAGTGAGAGGACCTCATTTGGTCACTGCTTACAAGCTTAGTGGTCTCTCTGGTTGCAGGTAGATAGTTGGTATAGCCTCGCAAAATCGGGTCTGCTCCTACAATTTTGGCTTTTGATGTTAAACAGAGCAAGTGTGAAGTGAAAATGTTTTTATGCGCATTTGCAGACTCGAACTTGTGATGGTAGATTAGTTAACAGGTTTAGTCGTACAACAAAGGTAACCTGCGACCAGGCGTTACTTCCCGCGAAGATTCAACACCTCGTTACAGGTTACTAGGGCAACATGGGACAATCCACACACTATAGGCTAGATCGTTTACAAACTGTAAGCGTAGGAAGTCTTCGAGACTAATCTACGACGCAGTTTCATCGCTGGAGGAGCTCGAACAAGATATTACCCTGCGAAGTAATCACAAGAATGCTATTGGACCGAATATTTCGGGGACACACTTATGGAGGCCCACCATACCTTGATATGCGTGCTCCTGAATGGCATTCAGGTGAAAACCTCGCTGGTTATAGTCCTTCAGTAAGTAGCAGGAGAGGATACTCTAATTATGGCATCGTTGACACTAAGACGATTTGATTTGTCTTCCTGTTAATTTTGCCTTGCTGGAGGGTTTTCTTCTTAGGAAGCTCTGCATTGCACAACGCAGGCACAGATCGTCTACAAATGGTAGGCGTACGTAGTCTTCACGTCGACAGTTCGTGGTTATTGGTTTCTTCGTCCTCCAGACGTCGCAAGCATTGTTCTACCTCCAACAGCTCTTGAAGTACGTCATGACTGGGACCACATCCTATGCAGCACATTGCTTCTTCAACGCATTTCTGAATCTTGTAACAAAATGTTGGATATGAGAATAAAATGCATTTTATTACACTGTTTCATATTGTATTGTGCGTCCAGTGCTACATGAAGGGAAGAGGTCGGCCGAAGAAAGAAGAGCATAGAACTTGGAGAGCCTTAGAAAGATAGTCTAGTTACCTAAAGTAGGCAACTTAGCTTTCTTTGCAGCCATGGACGGAGAAGAATGACATCGGACCAAAGTGAACGATGACGATGATGAAGACCACGATAATGATGATGATCGTTTGCACTAAGACGTCATTTTGCTTCTAAAAAAACAGAAGCAGACGACATCGTAGTGTAATCGACTTCATGATTAGGAAGGCAAGGTAAAGTCAGAGGAGACAGCATAGAGTAATAACTTTAAAGAGCTGTCTTGATTAACGTTGAGAATTCCCCCCTCTTTCCATGTTGGAATGAATTTGAAAAATTTTTAAACGAATCTAACAATTTTTCTCAAAATTAAGCAATTTGACAAGGTAAATTTGAAACTTTTCCTCCCAGAAGTTAATTTCATCTTATCTCGGATCCCATGTTCGCCAGTTGTTGTTGATGTTACATAGTACAATGTTAGTTGAGACAGCTACTAAAAATTATCCATTCTAATTTTAATCGGCCGACCGGACTTCATCTTTGGAGCAACTCCAAGTCATCTGCAACAACAGCAACAACAACGTCGTGGACTATACATATCCCACGCTTTGGTCTATTGGATTGTTGGTAATAGTGTCCTTGGTCCTTTGGTGGAGGAACATGACGACAAAGTACAGCAGCCCATATAAGGTAGGGCTGATCAATGTTGGTACAAAGTTTGTACAAAGCAGACTCGTTTGGTCTGAAATAGCGTACGGCAGATTGAATTTTCGCCGCACCGTTCTTCGTGTAAAAATGTTCGTAGCTAGTGCAAAGCTTGTACCACATCAATCAGCCCAAGTAATAATTCAGCGGGGCACAAGGTATGTGGATTTTTTTCTTTGTTAGGCGATTAGATTTTCGGTTCGGTCCATTCCTCTTTTTTCCGGTTTTCGATTCGACTTGTGATCTGATTTCGGATTCGGCTTCGAAAAATGTGAAGGCTTGGTATCGACGATGTTTCGATAGCAAGCCGCCAATATCCCTGCGTACCGTCCGGGGGACCCTGGGGTGTTTCATTCGAGGTGACAAGGTTTATGGACACATGTCACACTCCTCGGTCTAGCCAACCCGGACGCCAAATTATTGTAGGAGCGCACCCCATATACTATTTAATTTCTGTAAACGGCTAACTCAATTCAATAAAACCACTGCACCTAATGCGTTGTCTGTGTGATTTTTTTAATACTTAATCATAGAGTAATAAGTTATAAGTACTAATGATGATTTGATTTGCAGGTATCTTACAAAATACTTGTTGTAATCAGACAAATGAAAATAAAACAAACAAAAAACACACTGAGTTGTGAGTTTGGTGTCTTTTACTCGATTACGCGCGTTGACTATAGAGTAATTAGTTATAAGTACTAATGATAATTTGATTTGCAGCTTTCTTACAAAATACTTGCTGTAATAAGACCAAATGAATGAAAATAAAACAAACCAAAAAAAACTGGGTTGTGAGTTTGGTGTCTTTTACTTGATTACGCGTATTGACTATAGAGTTATCAGTTAAGACTACTAATAACCATTTGATTTGCAGGTATCTCTCAAAATACTTGTTGTAATAAGACCAATGAAAATAAAACAAACAAAAAACACTGAGTGTGAGTTTAGTGTCTTTTACTCGATTACACGCGTTGACTATAGAGTAATTAGTTATAAGTACTAATGATGATTTGATTTGCAGGTATCTTACAAAATACTTCTTGTAATAAGACCAGTGAAAATAAAATAAACCAAAAAACACTGAGTTGTGAGTGTGGTGTCTTTTTCACAGTTACCCGCATTGACTGGCATTATGTCACATCTGTGCGTTTTACTGCAAACACTCAAATAACTAACTTTTCATTTCAGGTACTAGTACGTCGAAAATCATTATTCTTCAATTTTTTGGACTCTACCTCCATTTTTTTATTGAGTGAGTGGAAACACATCTTTTTGGGCGCGCCCTCGCAAGATCGCACCAGCGTTTTTCCCTGCTATTGGACTACTTTTTTGGATGCGTTCTTGAAGAAACGCATGGCAGCACCAATGCAACTTGGAAGTCGTAAGGGAGTGCTAAATGCGGGGAAGAAATTTGTAATTGAGTTGTACGTAATAAGAAGTTGATGAAAAATAAAGTGTAAAAACAAAAAAGAAATTCATCAGCTTGTTTTTTCTCCTTTACACTAGTTCTAAATAATTTAAATAAGATTTGTTGTAACGGAGTTGCTTTTCTGCAATAAACAATAAATGTTTGACCAACACAACGTCGCGTCATCAGTGTATTTTTCTGTTAAAGCGATAATAAGTAAATAAGTAATTTAACAAGTTTTATTTCAGGAACTTCGGACGTCATATTTTTAAACGTTTTTTTCGCTTGAACATCGCCTCCTCGAAGACGTCCGTTTTGGGCGCGCCCTCTCAAGACGGAGCAGCCAAACTGATTGTTTGGCGTATGCTCTCAAGAAGTTCGTTTTGGATGTACTTCTGGCAGCGTTCCTGAAGAAAACGCATAGTGAGACTGGTTACTACTGAAAAACGACTGCAAGTTCTAAAGGTAACACACTGTTTCTTTTTTTCAGTTGTTTTAACTTTTAGATCATCTTTCTGTATTTCAGATGTAGTACGTGAAGTGAGCTTTTTCCATCGTCTAAGAGGCAAGGAAGAATGAAACGGACCACGAGAGCACTTAATCTGATTCTGCTGTTACAGGCACTCATCCTCAGATGATACTAAAACTTATTCAATAATTCAGAATTTAGTGGGATTCAAACCCACGATCTCAGTTTGTTTGGTTATTGGTAATCATAATCTACCTAAGAGTGCAATTTTGAATACATAGGATTCCAAAAAATGCACTGAATATCTGTTTCATGATAGCTGACAGAAATTGATTGGTTGTCAGCAGTCAATTCCAAGGCCTTTTAAAGGAAATGGAGTTTGTAATCGGCGTTCAACTACTCCACAAAACCAGTGTTTTGATAGTATTGATTATGTTTTCAAGAAGCATTTCATCTAGGTCAGAGAAGTCCAGCGGTGTTAGTTCAGGCAGGCAGTTCTGAACTCTCATCTTCAGCGATCTGTAACCTGTAAGTATCAAAATATAGGAAAGTCTTCTCCTTGCAGAGGATAAACATTCTAAGCCAAAGAGTTCTCGGTCTCGTTTAAGGAATTGGAAAGAGAGTTAAAGTCAGTTGTGCTTCGGCTGCACCAAAAGTCATATATAGGTAAACGGCTGTTCCACTGGGATTCCAACCCGTGAACACTGCTTCATTAGTAAGCAAATCGATATGAAATAGAACTAATATTCAAACGCTATCTTGGAGGAAGCTGTAGAGTTTGAAGTTTATGTTCAACTGTCATGGTGCAACGTTTGCTTTGATAATCTGTGTTTGGAAGCTTTTCATTTAAGTCTGTGTAACTCCAAGCCACAGTCAATACAGCCACGTATTAACCAGCCCAGTGACGTAGCGGAACACGTGACCCTACCTACAAGATCTAAGGTAAGAACCAGAAAGGTTAAAAATGTTCACCCAAAATATTCTGGAACGGCCGAAAAAGACTTTGATCAGTATTTCAAGCCATGAATTTAAATTCCAATGATCATCCTATTGATCTGTACAAAGATGAAAGTAGTGCTTTAATAATATTTAATGGAAAGATACAAATACAAGAAGTCATGTGTTAAGCGGTTAGGATAGCGGTTAGGATACTGAACAGATCTAAACTACAAGGAGAAACGAACATATAGCGATAAAAAGGGATTAATATCAGCATTAAGTTGTAATAACTAAGGGGGAAATGTTGCTTTGTTTCTGAATCCATGTTCTTCAGAAACCTTGCATTTAGGTCCGAAAAGTCTTGATGACAGCGAACAGATAATACAGCCCAGAGGTATCAGGAGTCTCTTCAGATGATACATGGTGATTTGAACAAACCCACCCGGCAGACCAAAGGTAAGTACAGAAAAAAAAAAAAAAAACTGTGCGAACACGTTCGAAAAATGTGACCAGAAGAAAACGGATCAACAAGAAAGCTTATGGCCTTTGCTCAAATTTTGGAACTAAGTACTAAAACTAAAAGTTGTATAGAATGAGGCTCTTTTGGAATTAGAACCTGTAGCCTTTGTTTAGCTGTTCAAGATGGAAAGCATAATTTATCAAACAACGGGAAATAACCTGACTGCACAGGGGCATATCCTAACTTTCAATGTAATCTTAATGCAGTTTCGTCTCCTTCCGTGGACCTTCTAATCCATGAAGGTTGCTGGATTTCTTACGAGGTGTTACTGGTATTGAAACCCATATATGCTAAGAAGTTGTCGAAAGCTAAATATCTTGTTCTTGAGATGTATTTCATTTAAATCCTAAACGACTGCAGATGTCTCACCCTCAGTCATGATGGAGTCCTAGCCAGCAGTGCGTGACTTGTAAATGACATAAGGGAGCTTGTTTAACTCGGCAGAGGTACGTACAAGAATAGAAAAATATCTAATACTCATCTTTCAACAAGTAATTTGTGAAACATTGGCTGAAAAGAAATTGGGCTATTGGATCGAGACTGTGGCAGAAAATTCTTAGCGTTTTGAATCGAATTAATTGAACTAAGCATGTGTTGATACTGCAAAAATCTAGTAGAAAAAACGGGGTAGCTCCACCTTTATTCTGTTCAACTTTGACTGAATTTGCTTGTAGTCTTGTTCCCCTTTTCTAGAAAAATGTAGGAACTATCTTATGAGGCAACGTCATGAGTAGAGGGCTGGACAAATGACTGACACCACAGTTATGCATTGATTATGATGATTAATTATCTTGTTGATTGGGATGATGATGACGATGGTGATTAATAAGAAGTGCTGCCAGTTGCAAACACGGACGGCCGTGGGGATGATGATGATGATGTATCTAACCTTCTTCAGCAGGTGAAACGTGCATTGAAATATAACTAGAAATGTGTGTATCGCAGACCCTCATGAGGTTCGGGGAAGGATAACCCGTCCAATGAGTTAAGTATCGGAGGGTACTGGAGAGAAATAGAGTATAAAATTGTCCATGCAGCCAGGAGCCCCTGATGCAGCTCAAGACCTATATTAATAAAAAGGCAAAGGGAAAAGGGACATAAGTTTTGCCGATAGTTTGGATGGTCTTGGCGTTCTTCTCGGAGCATTTTCAAAAGGCCAGTAGGGATAAAACTGAATATAATGACATGCAAATGAAGCACATGATGGACTCATTTGAAGCACAAAAGGAGAGAAAAATGGCAAAAAAGGAAAAAAAATGAAGAAAAATGGAACAAAAATGAACTTAAAATAGGAAATAAATAAACGGAAGAAAATAAATATAAAAGTATATTAGTAAAATAAAAATACTTAATAAGATACGATAAAAAATAACTTCAAAATAAAGTCAAATAATATGAGAATAAAACAAACAATTTAAATGATCAATGATTATAACAATGACAGTAATAAAAGAAAAGGAAATAATTGCAAGAGACTTGATTGATTTTTGAAAACGAAACTGCAAGGACTTAAAGGCAGTAACGTTTCAAAAATCAGGCAAGAAGCATTTTTATATTTTTAAAGTCTTTTTAGTTGCCACCTTTAAGGCTTTTCTTTTCTATTACTGTCGTTATAATCATTATTATTATTATTATTATTATTATTATTATTATCATTTTTAAGTTCCTTTTTGTTCCATTCTTCAGATGTTTTTACCTTTTTCGTTCTTATTCTTTTGTGCATAAGTCATTATTTTTAACAGTTTTATCCCTATTGATTTATGAGTTTAAAACTGTTACATCAAATTTTCAACCGAGTCGATTTCTTAGTATATAGGGACGGCATGATCATGACTATCCGAATTATCTGGAAGCGCCAAGTCTCTTTTGTCTTTTGCCTTAAATGCTTTGATGCAATGAAGGAACAAGTGAGGGAAAACTTAACTTCGAAAATTTAAACCAGTGGTCTTTATTTCATTTCTTGAGAGATATAGCAGCAATGAACGTTGACATGCTGCGCAGCCTGATGAGGCGCCGTGATGTGAAGAGGCTACACGTAGACAACTGACACCTGTTGCATGGGTGATAATCATTATGATAATGATAATGACGATTATGATGACTGACGATGATGATGGCAATAATGATGATGATGATGATGTTCACGATGATGCTAGTGATGATACTGACAATGACAATGACGTCGCTGATGATGACGATGATGCTGACGATGCTGACGATGATGACGATAATGATGATGATGATGATGATGATGATGATGATAATGATAATGAAGATGGCGTTGCTGACGATGCTGATAATGATGACCACGATCATTCTGACGATGAGAACAACGATGACGATGATTATAATAACGATGATGACGACGATGATGATAATGACAATGAGGCAAAAAATGATGATGATGATGATGACGTTCTTAAAGAATTTGTTCTCTGATAGAGAAACTCTGAAGCTCAGTAATTGGCCGGCCATGGCAACATTAAAATTGGTGAGTAGCAGGACAGTAATCTTTGTTCTTCTTCAATACTCGACTGCTCCCCAATCGTCTCTATTTCCTCACTCAAATATCAACGATGGAGGCCCGTGGAACATCCCTTTCCTGCATGCTGTAATAGTCTGTCTCCCTCGACCGTTCCGTTGCTAAGAGGGACAAGAGAGGCGGCTAGGAACGGTTCAGCTTCAATAGGGTAAACACAAAGACCTAAAAACTGCAACAGGAGAAGTGAGGGAAAGCTAACCTTTAAAAATGTGTCTCGCGTTAAACTAGAGGTTTTGACTTGACTCAGTCATCAGTTTTCCCTGCTTTACTTATTAAAGCTGTGGACTGCAAAAGAAGGACAAAAAAACGCGGTTTACGTATTTGCAGACTAAGATACCTTGCGATTCAAAACTCCATCAAATGGATTATTGTGCCATTGATCGCACTTGCCTCTATGACAAAATTAACGCTACATCCTGAAATACACGACAAAAATACTCTGCAGCAAAAGCAAAAAATAAACTTTGGAGATTTTTCTTTAAAAGTCAAGCAATTGAGGTATCTTCTGTTTTCGTCCCAACAGCTTCCAGCTTGGGTGTATTCATACATCATATTGGAGGATGAGTGTTGATGTACGCTACCTTTGCTACTACTCTACGTCACTGCAGCACGAGAAACCAATGATAATGATTAATATGTAAGACCCACGTTTAAACAGACTGCTTTTCGCCAGCAAACATCATTAAAAAAAATCGGATTTCACTTCTATAAGGTTTCACTTCGACAATTTGTTCATCTCCTAAGCTTTTATGCTATATTTAACTCTGTAAACTGGCTATTTCTAAACCCCAGTGAGTTTGAACTTGGCGATCTATATACTGAAGATGAACTTTATTTAAACTCGAAATTTAGAGTAGCCTGAAAGGCTATAATATCTTTAAGAAATCGATAACTCGAGTTTAACGTGGTGTATATACAAAATGATTGAAATCTTTCAAAGCCTTAAGGAAAAAGAATTATAGCTCTTACCTTAAACTTCAAGGAGCAAATCCTATGAGGTCACAGACAAATAAAATGTTATTCACGTTCTAGCAACACATATTTCTACATTGAGGATTTTACGAGGTAAAGAGAGTAAATAGATATTTATGAAGTGTAGTTCTTAAGACAGGGGCGGATCCAGGATTTTTGTCAGGAAGGGGGTGCACCACTAAGCAATGGCGTAACTGACTGGTGACATAAGCAAATTTTATAAAGCGAAAATAACAATAATGCAATAACATAATGCGAACTGCTGAAAATACATATCAAACGATACAGCAGATTTTGTGTATAACTGTAGTAGAAAGCCGCAGGTCATCTCAGGATCGGGGTTGCGCAACCGCTGCACCCTCCCCCTCAAGATCCGCCTCTGTAAGACGCTTTTTAGAGTGAAAGAGTTAACCCAAGACCATAAAAAGAGGCCGTTTTTCGTTGTTTTCATTATCAGTTTAGTGATAAATGAACTTGAAATATATAGCAAATGTAGGAGCCATTATGTAAAGGAAGAAAGCTTGATTTTACAAATGGAAGTTTTTGCATGCAGTTAGTGTAATGTTGAATTTATCAATTGGGCTATGAAAATTAGACAGTAACTTGGAACTTCTGAATTCTTAATTAATGCCACAAACGCTGATTTTATAGCTTAACATGTAACATAAATTGCCATAACCTTCTAATGCATGAAGATTTTCAGAGGTTCCGAGCAAGTTTTTTGCCTGATCTGAATTTGTCTCCAAAAAAAAAAACTTCATAACGTCAGTCTGCTTAGTGAAAGGCAGGGATTCATAGCTTTCACCCTTTACATTGATCCAATAAACAATAATTTAATATCTGTATTGCGAGCGAAAGCACTTTAATTAATATCATTGCTGGAGCACTTTAAAACGGCGACAAATATTCAAATTGCGCTATTCTAGAGCACAGCATCGCCAACTATCCACTCCTAGAATAATTTTTCTTTTTGTTTTCTCTCTACTTTCAGCCGAGCGAAATATTCATTTATACACCTTAGCTTTACTTTTTTTATATACAGTAGGCCTTTAAATAAAACTCCAAAGACGTCACCATAGCACTGGTTGGGGGTACTTGGTCCCTATTTTTCCAAATTAGATTGGTTTTCGTCCGGCTATGGTGTAATTTTATTTTTGGTCGCATTTCAGTTGTTGTATTTCTTAACAATAAAGTATGATGGTGCTTGTTGAAAAACTGCGTGCTTGTTTCTGTAAGGTTGTTTTTTTGTAAAGAGAACACCAGAAGTCGCAACCGCAACCCAGGGAAAAACCGTTACCTCGAAGCCGGACCTTTCGTATCCTAATCTCTCTCGGCCTTACGACTACACTACCACTCACTAGCACACTGACCCAAGGCGATAAGGGGGCGCAAAATATTTTTTGTCAACAGACTTGACCCTCAATACAACGTTTTCACTTACGTGGCCAGCACATGTACAAAACTGAATTTTATGTATTGATTTTTAATTTCTGAGTTTATGTATTGACAAATATATATGGTCGGATAATTCGCATCGCTGATAGTCATTTCTAATTTTAGATGATTCTATAACGACTCACTTCTTACCTTGTCGAAAGCTGACGTTTCAAGTTATTTACCAGCGTTTGAAACGTAGTATATGGCACAGCGAATTAACCTGGGCAGGAATACATGAACACCGACGACGTCATAGCTTTTGACTACTGACTTTTTCATGAATTGAATGTGGGGGAATTTCATTAAGATTAGGTCACGCGCGATTTTAGGTGGTTTATCCGGTCTGACAGGGTTTCTCGATTTTTTATTTGAAACCCTGTAAAACCGGTTAAAATACCAAGATAATAACATGTGACCTTATATGCATGAGATTCCCCCCCCCCCATTTTATTCATGAGGTAAAGTCAAACGCTACGACGTCATCGATTTTCATGTACTCCTGCCATGGTTGATGATATTCCTTTTCACTAAAATAGGTTAAAAACTGTGCGCCCTATTCTACTCAGTTCAATCAACAACAGTTGTCCTATATACACATTTCAATTCAGACCTGCGTCAGTCTGCCTTGCGCTACTACTTTAAAAAATCATTTTTAAGCCTGAAACCTCCAAGTAGATAATAAGTATTTCCAGGAACAGTGGATGAGTTCAACTTGATCAGGAAAGTGTCAATCATGGAGATTTTACTCGTTATTGAAGAGATTTGCAAAACGAGGGGACCAAGGGTGCCTCTTAGAGTTAACTGTTAAACTGGATTGTGCGGACGATTGTGAAAACAACGAATTCCCTTAAAACGGACATCTTAAAGAAAAGTCAAAGTCTTCTAGCTGTGGTGCTTAGTTATATGGGGATTTAGCAATGACGACGTTGACGGCAACTAGAACGTCAAGCAAAAACCAGCAGAACATTGCACGTGCAGCAAACTTTTTGGTACATTTCTCTTTGCCATCCCAGCAAAACTACGACGGCTAATGCCCTTATGTGACGTTTTATGGAAGACGTAAACACAGGCCTCTGGCATCCTACATGATAAACCCTCTACTATCCCCAAGTTCCCTAGAAAGGTTAGCAACACCAGCTCCATCTCATTGGCGCCAGCTATTCGGTGTTTTGTATCACTCAAACACTGAAAAGCTCGTTGTGTAGGTATATTTGTAATTATCAAGCTTGTATTGCCCATGTTTTATTCCATTACTTCTTTCCAACTACCCTTATTTTTACACTAAGAAATTTCCATGGTTGTCTTGACTGTCGTGTACTCTAACTCAAGGTGTCGACCATTTGTTTACTTTCTTTTCTTGCCTGGAATTTCTGTACAACAACAAAATACATTGAGTCTGCGCATTCAAACCCCTTAGGCTAAATATATGATTATTATGAGTATAAGGAAGCTCCGCTCTGTAAGGCAGAGGACCTGAAAAAAAAATCTACCTAAATAAAATGACGTGAATCGCAAAATCTCGCTACCGGGGAAAGGCGAAGGGAGATGATATTCTTTCTGTCTCGATCAATAATATCATGGTGACTATCGTGAGAGATATGGAGCCTGTTATAAAAACACCACAAAGAACATTTTTTATTATACCGAAATTATTATTGACACTGATCAGGGTTGTGAACTTACTGCGACATTTTGCAATCTGTCCTGAACCCACGTATCCCTCCTGGCACATGCATCTGTGAGTTCCGGATAGTTTATGACAGACACACCCCTCTTTTTAAATCGCACTGGTAATGGCAATGGTGGGAGTGTGCAGGCTGATATGTTGAGGCAATTGGCCTCGATTCGTTAAGAAATTACGCTTAGTAATGACGGAAAACAAAGAAGAGGGTCTGAATTTCACCGTTCGCTCAATATCAGTGTTTTTTTTTAACATTATATTTTGCAGTGTATAAACGGCTTGGAAACTAAAATTTGATAGCATTTTGTTTTGAATAAGGGTATGGGCATGATTTTCAGTTGAACATGCCTAGCGAGCGCAAAAATCGCATCCAGTCTGAGGATTAATGAGAGAGGGAAAATTTTATATATTTAGGCATGTCAAAATTCAAGGGAACATTGGTACTTAGAAATAACATCTCATAGGCATGGAAAAAAAGGGTTCATGCCCTCGCAGCCCAAAATTGACCTAAATTGACCCAGCTAAACTTAGGTCCCAGATCTCTCGGCGGGTTGATAATTCATTCCCAGTTTTTGCTCCTCTGGTTTGGCATGCTGGGCATGCCGATGGTGAAGCCAGTTGGTTTGGCATGTCCGGCATGCCAGGCAAGAAATTGGCATGCCCAGCGAGACTGATTTTGATGTTCGCTTCAGCATCATATCCCTAGAATCACATATAATCGCCAAATATATCTTAGGGAGCTTGAAGTTACAGGTTTCATGCCTGGCAATAAATGCAGATTATAACAAAAAAAGTCATGTTTGTCACAATGTGTGTCACGGGATCGACTGGCAAAACCGAAGACAGAAGCCTGGATTTATAAATAAAAAGCACAACAAAACAACATTATTCATGCATAAAATAGAATACTTAACTTGCAATCAAAGATTAATCCTTTTATTTCAAACCGATACTGACATTTCTGGGTCCATATTTAAATTTGATCGCGGAAAAGCGTCTTAAACAATAAGATAACAAATCTTCTCAGTATAAACTTATCCATGCTTAAGTTTTATCGCGTCGGAATGTTTCCTGGTCAACAGCATAAAAGACTGGTGAAAATTAAGCTTACCAGGTCGTTCAAGTCAGTACGAGAGTACGACGTTAATACTGCAAAGACGTTCTGATCTGGTGAATTTGGACTGCCTTCTCAGAGAGATTTTGCTTAGTTTTTCAGTGCGCTTCTTGTCGGCTATGCGAATCTCGCAAACTGTTTTAGTCCTTGCTGACGATAGTCCTTTGAGCAACGTCATCTGCGTCATCCGAAGATACCCCGAGCACGCACGAAATCGGCCGAATTTCCGCAGAAGTGTTTTCGGATGACGATGATTCTAGTTTGTTGTAGCGTGGCAGTTGTGGCGTCACGATGTCGTCATGTCTCTTCGCATTTGTTTGTCTTTTTTTTCTGCGGTGCATGGTTGAGATGTTGGTGAAAGCTGGACAAGAAATGGATTCTGCGAGAGACTGTAAGTACAAATTTAGTATTAATTTGGTAAAGAAAAAGCCTGAATATCGACCAAATCCCGTGAATTAGTCTTTTGGCATTCAGTTTATCTTACTGTTGAACATGCCTAAGAACTCCGGCATAAGTGTCATAAGTGGTTGTCAACTCGTTCACTTCGGATTGTTTCTGATTGTATGTCTTGTAATCTTCTTCTGCTGCTAAGAAGACTATAGAGAAAACTTCAAAAATAAAGAAACCAAAGCTAAAAAAGTCAGATCTAATTTTATAGCTCGAGTATAATTATGTTTGGCACCTACGGTCATATTTTTTCACTGTACTGGTAAAGTTACTTATTTTTGCTGCATAGTTTGACTGTTGTTCGAAAGACAATCAAACGGATATTACAATCACTTTTGGAGACAAAATAAAATATCCGTAAGTCAAATGCCAAAATCAGATTTGGATTTCGCTTTATAAAAATGAACACGCTGCAGGTGTCAATGGAAAGTTGTAAACAACTCAATATAAGCAGTCTGAATGTGCGTTTAGGTCCACAAAACTAATTTTTCTTTTGGACATCTTATCCAAGCAAAGACTTGAGGCTTACATTGCTTGTCTACGAGTGTACTACAAAATGCTTTGCTACAGTAAGCCTCTGAGAGGCGATTCTGGTAAATTTATAGGACGCTAAAATGCAAATAATTCTAAGCTTAAACAACCTGGCTGGGTCCGACTTTTGAATTACAAAATGTTCACGTTTGCTGGCTCTACTTTAAATGAACATGGTTTTTGAAATGATTTTGTACTATTTTAACCCGAAAATTATGACTGGGTTATAAAGCTTTTAAAACGGACGAAAACTAAGCTAATAAACATGTTCAATGTGAAAAAGTAAGATTTAGTCGCTTTTTCAACTTTGCTTTGTGGGCCGAAAAATTTACCTTTACGCAAAAACAAAAGCAAACAATGAGGCTTTTATTCGACATATTTTCTCAGAATTTTATCTGATCAATTTAATGTCACTAGCATTGTTTTCGTATAGGAATTTTCCTAATTATATGAGCTTTTACTTTAATAATTTTGATACTCTATAAACTTCTCATTTGATAGCTTCACTTTTTTATACACCGATTGAGAAACAAATTCGGCCTCGTTAAATCCTATTTTATGACCTATTTATTAGAACTCTAGGTAACATACCAAATGGTGTAACCGGACAGGCTTTAACCTTTGGTCCTAATTTATTTTTTCTTCGCATCCCCTAATCAGTTGACGGGCCGTGAGAGAATATCGCCACAAAAAGATGCGAAAAAGTTTTCCCTGAGTTTCCTTTACATATTTCGGCTTTATATGGGTCTACACCTTACCTGCTTAAAAATGAAACTGTTGTTCTATTAAGCCAGTCAAACTCGGTATTATCTTGACTTGCAAATCCAAATGCAAAGGTTTATTTCGCAGTAGAAGAGCGTGTAAACATCATCGAACAACGCAATGTAAATTGGCTAATGTGAAACCACGTTTCTTTCACTTTATTTACCATGCATTTATCTCAATTGCACACTCTTGTGAAATTAGCCTCAGACAATTAGTTGCGACCTTTAACAGACTCAACAAGCCAGTATGAAAATATGTTAAGAGAAGCTGAGCTCTACATGTTCTTTTTCTTTTTTCTCATATTGCCCTTGCATGTGTTAACATTCCATTTCTTTTTTGTTACAGGTAACTTCCAGACATGACGAGGAGATAATTACTTTTCTAGAGAGCAATTCTTTGATACTGTCAGTTATTACTGACTTACTTTGAGTTAAAAACAGAGAAAACAGACACTGGTAATGACACAAAAACATTAATCCCAGGCAAGCCTACAAAACAAGAAAGAGGAACTCAGACTCCTTATCAAAATGTGAAACAAGATAAAAACAGCTTTTCTAACGTAGGGAAATTTGCTTTAGAGAGATTTGTAATTGCAACGTTATATTCAAGCACATTGCATTGTCAAACATCATAATTTACTGAATAATGAACAATGATTTTGGGGCTTAGCTCAGTTTGTAATGAACTTTGAAAGATATTCTATAACCTTGTATTTTTAAAAGCTTCCATGGAACATAGATGCATTTTATTATACAATGAAAATAGTGTCTGTCTCTCTTTTTACTGATTTCAGTCAATTCCATTTTATTCGCAATGTGAAATGGGAATCCTATTAAAGACTCATTAAAAGGGGTGAGGAGTCTTTACAATCCCCCAACAGGTCATCTCCACGATGACGCTGTTTTATCACTACGGCAGAATCCCGCAGGGTTTTACTTTCTTGTGAAAATTAGAGCTTTTGTTATTTAAACTTCGCTGGGACAACCAAATGGAATAGCAATGACGTCATCGTGTAACCGTACATCAAAAGATAAGCACGGTGATCTGTTTAGTTTTTTTTTTAGCCACGCTTAAAATATCTGTAGATTCAAGGAATTATATCCTGTGCGTTGAGAGCATGCCAGAGACCGATTTTGGCATGCCCGGCATGATCCAGATTATGGCACGCCCGGCATGCTAGAGAATTTGTCATGCCGGGCATGTCAGAGAATGTGGCATGCCCGGCATGCCAGAGATTTTGCTGGGTATGAATTACTTATTACTAGAACCTAGGCTTCTCGCGGCCTGGGTGAGAAGGTCACGGAACCTCAAATTGTGCTTACAGGGCATGCGAAATTCTGTTGCATGCCAATTTCAATGCAAAACCACTCTGGGGCCACCCCCTCTATTACCAGTGAGCAAATCATTGACGATAGGCATGGGAAAAATCCTTGCATGCTAACCAACATTGAAAACGTAGCAGAAATGTCCTTAGTTGCTGAGTCATGCCCTAGGGGAGGCTTTAAAATACAGAATTTCCTGACATGGATGAGAGAATTTTCCGTAAACAGCATGTGATCATGCCGGCTAGGACGCATTTCCTCCGTATTGCCCCTTTTTACAGCTAGCTAGGCTCATTTTTAGGTTCCATGGCCTGAAATGACGAAAACTTCATGCCCTGAATGTAAAAAGTCCAAAAACGTCCTCGAAATTTTAGTTTCCAAGCCGTTGTATAGTTGTGTTGGACGTGGCTGCATATCAGTGCTTTTTCTAACAATTAACTATCAACCATTTTTATTTGTTTTTATTCTTAGAGCACCCCCATTTACACACACCCTCCCTCCCCACCTTACCCACTATTTTAGTGGAGACTTGGGAACCCTTTCATTAGGGATTCCATACTAAACTTGTAATGCCACAAAGGTTGCTAGATAAATCTACTGTTTTAATTTGATTTAATTGTTTTTGTTACGACGCAATGCAATACTGAGGAATTACCTTTAGTGATGACGGAAAACAAAGAAGATGGTCTTTAGTTAGAGTTCGCTGACTTTGCACCCTTCTTAAGAATCGGCGGAGGGGGGAAGGGGGGTTGCTCCAGTATAGAGGGGATGGGTATACTCGTCGGAATAATCGGCTCCTGTCGGGAAATAGAACTTAGCCCCTAAAGGACACTGAAAGGAGATCAATCTGGGCGTGGCTAATGCTTCATTTGACCCCTAAAGGAGACCATACTCTAACACGTTATGACGGCATTTGATTTTCTCCATTCATCATTTTCACATAGATCGACCATACTGCACTTATTTATTTTTGCATTTTGCATAATCATTGCTTCAATTTCTCCAGGGTATTATAGTCGTCCCAAGAGAAAGTGAAGACATTGGTTTTAGTTTTGTGAAAATGGTGAATAAGGCTATTTTTTCACGAAAAGCCTTAAGGCACCTACTGCTCTTGTACCGGGAAAATTCTACGTTCGTGACGAAAATGCAAACAGCAGCCATTTAGCGACCTCAACAGTTTTTTGCGTAGAGGAAAAAAACGCAAAAGAGTTCTGTTAAGAGTATAGAACAAACATGTGCACCTGCTAATAAGAACCTATAATTTTTGGCGTCTGGCAAAAAAGGTTCTTTTATTTTGAGGTAATTAGTAGCAATTCGGGCTTAGTAGGTTCCTAATTAGGTTCTTAAGAGCGGATGTCTGTAAATATAGACCAGAGGTGGAAAAAATAATTTAGTTTTAATTTTAGTTTCATTGGATGAAAAGTTTGGCGATATGGCGAGTGTCGAGTTCGGGCGATTTACGGCCTCTCACCAGACGTTTCTATTGTTCACGTCCACAAGTAAGAGATGCATGGTTAGGACTGACGTAAAAGAGAAAATACCCGAAGGGAACGCTTAGGTTGATTTTGTGACACTTATTGTACATTCATACTTGGGTACTCTTGTCCGTTACGTGTTATCAGTGACACTCTGTGGAGCAGCTGTTTCGAAATTATGGACCAAAAGACACTGGATCGTTTGTTATCATTTATAGAGTGTTTTCACTCACGTGGTTAGCATCTATGCAAATTTATTGGACCAAAAGAATACGTTTGCATAAGAAAGGAGTTCAACTCCCACAGGACTGGTTCAGGACACCAACATGGCCGCCGTTTCATTGTTTTGGGACACCAATATAGCTGCCGTGACCTCATGTGAAAACACTCTATAGACCCGAAACTCAGACAAACAAACTAAAATTAACATTAACGAATTCCTCACTGTTGTCTGACTTTTGTCATTAAAATGTCATGTTTGTCTGTCTTTTGTCATTAAAATGAGAAAAATTACTAAACTCAGACAAAAATTGCAAATTAGTCACTCTGACGTCATTCGCGCCTTTACGCTATTCACTTAATTACAGAGAAGTTGAGATGCAATTTTTAATTTTATTCATTTAAATAGTTTGTCAGTTTCTGATTGGCTTTATTACCCAGCCAAGTCTTTATAACTAGCTGGTGCTGATCATATTTGGGAGGTGCTTTGACTATTATACGTCAGTCACTGAAACGTCAATAGGGAGTTTAAGCAACGATGTTTTTGAGCGACGCACGTCAAAGAAAATTCTTGAGCAAATTGTCTCTTGAAGCATTTAGCAACACAAAGTTGGTTGCGTTAAGGCATATTACTAGAGATAAAGGCTCACTACGGGTTGACTTTATTGTGCAAATCGGGGCGTAAGAAGCTAGCCCTAGCTTCTTACGCCCTGGTGCAAATTGTTGCGAGGGAACGCTGCGAGGGAAACTAGGTCTCAATTTGTTCCCCGAAACAGTGCTATTGGGCAATTTGACACAACTGAGACCCATTCTCACGCGCCATTGTTATGCTAATTTTTCGTAATTAAAGCAGACTATACATACCTCCATAACTAGTACATTTCAGGGTGAACATTGTCAATGTTTTACATACAAAAGATTCGATAAAACAGGCCATTTCCGGGTTCCAAAAAATCTCACTTTCAAAGCGAGGCTAAGTGCGAAGCCATTGATTTGAAAATGATTTTTAATTATGATGCTAATAAAACTCATTTTCACAACAAAGGTTTCGCACTTAGCCTTGTTTTGAAAGTGAGATTTTTTGGAACTCGGAAATGGTCTATTCAATCTGAAATATACTAGTCGTTTAGATATGTTTGGTCAGCATTGATGTGGAAAAAAATAGCATAACGTCCAAACAGTGAATGTTGCAGCGCGGATTTTAGTTCTGCTCGCAAAAAAAGTGCTTTTAATATATCTTGATTCATCAACTTTCAGCGAGAAAACAAGGTGTAATCTCGGTAGCAATGGCTACGATTCGCTGGTTGCTCTCTGTGTGCTGCTCCAATGACCGAAATCGGCAGATGTGTTTTGGGTCACGTGATCCGACTCGAATACTTCACCGAAAGACAACGCCTTACAGAGACCCGGCAATTCCTAAGCTACATATGGTGCATGGTACATGGTGTATGATTGAGCATCTCCCAAATAATGACTCTTTATCTTGATGGGTATATTTATAAGTTTTATTATATCTTGGTTTAGCCGTTTTTTCCTCACTAATTGTTATCGGCGATTCATAGCCATGATTATAATGAACTTGCTTTTGTTCCGAAGATAAATTCTCTAAACATTGGTCTCTTTGTTTATTTTCTTTCCTTGTTGAGACTCCTGTGGAAGTAGCTACAATAATAAAGGAGAGGAAGGTGTATACAACGGGTGAGTTAAATCGTGTTTAAAAAAAATCGAAAAAGTAATAAATTCACTGTCTTCTCAATTTTAAACAATGCGTCCAAAAAAAAAAAAAAGAATGCTTTCTATTATTTTAAGTTAAATCTTGTTGACTTGCTCTAGCCCGTAATTATGGGTTGTTTTTGGTTAACTTTTCTTATCTTTTCTTATCAAAGTACTTCACCAGAAAAGTTAGCTCGGTTTCTGAAGCAGTTTAAGCCTTCTTCCAATGGCAAAATGATAACTTGTTTCTACCACTACAATATTCTCGCTAAACTATAACTCGTACTTGAATGACGATGGCTGTCGAGTTTTCTCTCCAAAATGACGCTGGTTCACATGCGCACACTACCACGTTGCCATTGTGAAAATCTGGTCCCCGTAGTCGTTCTTGACTTAGTGGCCGACCATTTGACTTTTGATGGGGCGGAGGGGAATGGGTGATGTCAAAAAAAAATATCGTGTATATAGACTGATTTCGAGAGAGAAAATTTTTTCATGGCGTTTAATGCTGGAAAAAAATCTTACACCGTTGTGTCTCAGGGAACCATAGGTTTGGGAAATTTTTTTTTTACACCAACCAAATCACACATACCTCGCCTGAAAAGTCAAATGGTCGGTCTCTTAGATCCTATAGGTTTTTACTAGAGTAGACGGCGCATGACCTGAGTAATTGTTTCTTTTTTAGTTGGTTCGACTTTCCTTCTTTAATGTAGTTGGAAAGTCCCGGCTATTAAATGGTCAAAGTTCTAAATGAAGATATGATCGTCGCAATGGTAATTGCAATTTAAGTTTTCAATCAAAGTTTTCTAGACAAAAAAGAAACGCTTGAGGTAGACATGCGCAGGGGCTAGCATTAATCATTTGTGACTATATGTATTCTCCTGTAGTGGCAGGAAATGCTTTTTTTGGTATGGGCCTTATTTGAAAAGAAAACCTTGCCTGATAACTTTAAGATGGGCCTAACATGGGAAAGTTATTCATACCAGTTTGACAGCAGTACGTTTACGTCTTCTTTTCTCAGCAGTTACAGCGTCACAATAGGCTTGTACTGCATTTATGTTGCACTCAGAGGGTTTGGCCTTACAAAACAAAGGAGGTGCTAGGCCATTTAGGACATTCAGGGAATTGCTCTTTATTGCTGCTTCTGTGTCAGTATCTTCACAGTCTCCATTAAAGTAGAAATGTGGCATAGTATTGACGAATGAATTGTCCGGGTTCACCGTCTCCGTAGAGAACAATTAATATTTTGATCATATTATAATAACAAATATTATTATTCATTCAAATTATTTCTCCATTTTTGATTGGCTAAAAGCACACCCATAACCAGCTACTGTTGACCAAATTTGGAAGAATTTTGCGATTGATCAACCGATGAAGTCAAAATTGCAGCGCAATAGACCTTTTTAGCGATATGGCGGCCATATTGAATTAATTCTATTCAAGGAGCATTGTAGGATGCCCAGGGGGCATGAGCACATTTCGTTTCTATTTTCGAGCGTTTTTCGGGACATTTTTTCGTAAAGTTTTCTTAGAATAAGATTGTAATGGGAAAAAAGATCCATGTGCCGTGTTTGGATGTAATAATTAATGATCGCCTTTTTCCAGAGAAATATACAGTGAAAGACCATATTTCTAATACTAAATTAGAAAAAGACGATCATTATTACATCCAAACACGGCGCAAGGATCTTTTTTCCCATTACAATCTTATTCTAGGAAAACTTTAAGAAAAAATGTCCCGAAAAGCGCCGGAAAATACAAACAAAATGTGCTCATGCTCCCTTAGCATCAATACTCCTTAAATCGAATTAATTGAATATGGCCGCCGTATCGCTAAAAAGGTCTATTGCAGGTTAATACACCGTTAACCAAGTAGACCTGGGGACTAGGTTTAGTTGTTTTGGCTGTGAAAGGAAAAATGGCCGAACAGTCGGCGGAACATTTTACTCGTTTCTCGACGAAGTATTGTCTAAAACATACAAAGAAGATCTCGAAAGATGTTATCCACCTCGACCTTCGCCCTCGGTGGATAACACCCACCTCGATCTGAATAATTCTTTATACCCTGCGAAAGCAGAATTCATTAATTCCTAATTATTATTCAATCAAAATATTTCCCCGATTCTGACTGGCTAAAAGCACGCGCATAATTCACCATAACCAGCTACTAATGACCAAATTTGGAAGAATTTTGCGATTAATCAACTGATGACGTCAAAAGTGCAGCTTCCTTGCAGGTTAATGCACCGTTAACCGAGAAGACTTGGGGACGAGGTTTAGTTGTTTTGGCCTCGATGGATAACACCCTCCTCGATCTCCATAATTCTTCATAAGACACTCAGCCTCATTCATTAATTGATAAATAACTGACCATACTTTATTCTAGAGATAAGATAGAGAAAGCAAGAGAGGATAAAGGGGACAGAGAAGGCATCCCCCATACACACCCTATTCCATAAGTAATTCGTCTTGAGTTATTTTTAGAATCGGGATAAAGTTATCTCGCGTCCTGCGTGGATGTTTCGTGGAGGTTTCGCATGACTAAACGCCGTGCAAAACATGTCGGGCGAAAGGCAATGAAAGTGTAAAGAGATCGAGAGCATTCCTGAATATTGAGGCGAAATGAGTCGGCGCTCACCTGAGAAAAGGGAATCGCTCCATCTCCTCTTCCGAAAGACTCTTGCTCCGTTTATTTGATTTCTTCGGCGCCTTTTTGCTTGATTTGGTGACGGTCGAACTCGAAGGCGCAGGTTTAGGCTTCCCTGCACTTTTCATCCTCTTCGCTTCATCTGCTGAACTATTATCGGAAAGCAGGAGGGCATTTTGTTTGCGCATGCGTCAGTATGGGCTGTTGAATAGCCATTCACCGGCGAAAAATGTCTGCGCATGCTCTACTACAAATGACACGTGATCTATTTCGGGCAATGTCATTGGCTCTGAGGCAAAAATGCCGGTTGAGATGAAAAAGATAATGGCTGTTTTTTTGACAGTGATAGCGTTGTGGTTTTCTTGCCATAGTAAGAGATCAAAAAACATTTTGGTGAAAGTTTTGAGTGGAATGTTTTCTCTAGAAAATGTAGCGCCTTGGAAACGGCGGACAAATCCAGTGGTGGGTATTTGTCGGAGATATTGGCTTTGCAATCGCCGGCATGGGTGCGAAAGGCATGCCAAAAAGGTGGGTAATTTTGACTTTCTATGCTTACTGTTAGTTTCGTGCACATCGGTACAACAGGAAATTGTGAAGTGAAAGAAAAATTATTGGGCTTTGCTATGTATATAAATTAGCTTGTACCGATGTGCACGGAAGCGACAGTTCTGTTAAACGTGTGGACCGTTTTTGTACCAAATATCGACTTGCATCTTTGAAGTTCAGGGACCCTCTGGAGGTCTAGTTCAGTGTATCCTCAAACATTCGAATTTTTATTTATTAAGCTTCGCTGGCATTTTATGCTCAGGTTAAAGTTTCTCGCCCCACAGTCCAACACAAGAGAAAATTGAAAGGTACAGCTGGTTGAGGGCCGTTTGAGCTACAGAATAATAATTATTATAATTATAAATAGGAAGACCGCTAAATCTAAATCAGCGCGTTTTCTCTTTAGAATGTGTGTCAAATGGGACACGATTCTCATCGATCGAAAGTGAAAAAAATAGTATTTTCCCTAGAGACCGTACATGCATTATGCGTGCACAAAGTTTGTTTTTTTAACTGAGAACAAAAATGGCCCTATCATGTTTGGCACCTTATATTACAATTTAAACTATTTCCGGAACGTTTGCTGGAAGTTACTCTGTACTTGTACTTAGACATCTTGTTTAATCAGCCATGGCATTAATGTTTTCAGGTGGATTGTTCCATAATAACTTGCCCCTCTGTATTTCACTGAGAATTCTTTGGCTGTTAATCTATGTATACATGTATGTTGTGCACAGTTAATTTTGTATCTCAACATAACTATTATTTTTTCTTTTATTTTTAGCATACATTGCCATACACAAAAAAGAACAGAAAATTATAAATTAACTGCCATAAAAAATTGACTACAACATTAGAATAAAATTTTATATTAGATGCTGATCAGGTATATTTGTGATAATTATGTAAAGTCTTATTTTTTTGTGAAATATACTTGAAAAATAGCAGGTAATGTTCCAAAGAAGTATAAAAGTGTAATGAGATCTACATGTAATGATTAAATAAAAATGTTTTGGCTTTTCATAAACTGAGAATTGTCTAAAATAGAAAGGCAGAGCTGTCATTAAGGGCCGTAACCCATAACACCTGTTACAGCTGAGCTCACTTGATGTTAAATTTAAATTTTTGGGACCTGTGTTGGGTGAATCTTCATTTGCTATGGCTGTTTCAAAACTTAATGACAGCCCTGAAAAGGGATGGTTATATCTCTGTAGAGCAATCTTTGGAGCTATTTTTTTTTTTTTACACCAACATACTTGCCCTCTTTGGGTCACAGAAGATTGGGGGTTTACCTGTACTGTTTATTTATTAATTGTGATTGAGTACTTTTAAGTTTTATAATATACACCTAATTGCAATAAGGTTGTCATAGAAAAAAGCAAAAAGCCAAATAGGAATTAATTAGCATTAAATTATCATTGCTTGCAACATTCACAACACACACGCTTATAGCTGAATATTAATCACGTAATATGAAAGCCAAATCATTTGCATCAGTTTCTTGGTGTCATTCTAATGCAATTCGAGGCTGATTCATCTAGCGGATTTCAAACGTGCTCTAATTACAAACGTACATCGGATAACTACTAAAGAAAAAATGGCTCCATTTTTTTTCAATAAATATAGCCTGGGGTAAATTCCAGGAACTCGACGTGTCTTTTCGTTTAATGCTAAATAGAAAAGCCAGTCTGCGTATGGTTTGTAGTGCACAACACCATCAGATCACAATTTTCAAGCAACAAATCAGGGGTGTAGGCAGGACTTTCCATCGCGGAGAGGGTGAGGCGTTCCTCCGCCAGTTCCTCTCCCGCTCCACAAACCAAGCCTCGTTTGTCAGGACCCTTTTGTTACACACATCAGTGTTTCATGTGCGGAATCTTACAGCGCGGAAGTACAGAATTATTTCTTGTTATTGTGAATGACTTCTTAAATAATTGTTAAATTATTAAAATACGTAAATGTAAATCACATGGCTAATTAATTCCTATTTGGCTTTCTGCTTTTTGCTTATTGCTTTTTTCTATGACAACGTTATTGCAATTAGGTGTATCCCAAGGGGGATTAGACGAAAGCCAATCACATAGCGCGAATGTGTTCCGCGTGGATGACCCACGCTCAGAGCCACGCGTCCTTCACGAATTGGCGCAGAACAAAATGGCGGAAGACGCGGAGAGCGATATTGCTATTCGTTTTGTCGACGAAAACGACTACAGAGAGATTTCTGCTAAAGCTGTGTCAGCGAAACGGAAATTAAAAAAGAATCGCCCTTTCTGGCTTGTTTCTAGCTGAAAGTTCTGGCGAAGAAGATGAAATAGTCAGTGCAAGCAAGGAGGAAGCTGTAACCGAAAAGGAGAGAGCCAATGAAATACAAGATAACGTAGAAAGCTCCTATTCCGATGAAACAGGAGGGCATTTTGTATGCGTATGCGTGCATCCGCTGAACGAAAATAGCGCGGTTGCGTCAAATCTGATGGCGGGAAATCGAAAACTTGAGTAAAGGTACGGTCCTTTTAAAAGCCATTTCGTTGGTGCTTTGAATACCGTACTTTCCTACAAAAAATATTCTCCATGAAAAAAATCGGACGTTTTCTACGCGGGTTTTTCACTTATAGATTTTTCAGCAGTAGGTTTTCTTGGCCCTTTAAAGACTTTCAAGAGTCAACGCCAAAAAGTCATTTTCCTGTATAAGTCTGATTTTCACTGGCAAAGTAATGCATTTCTATGGTTTGATTTCCAAACTCGTGGTTTTACTTATCAAGGAGGAAATGCATCGTAGCAATGTTCAGCTACTTTAAGAAAAGTGAAAAAAAAATTTACTACGCGAGGTTTATTTATTAGCGCGATGTCTCATGTTAAACTGATCACGGAGACACGCGTTTATATATGCCGCAAAAACATGAAATCTATGTTTCCTTTTACAGTTTTTCGAACGTTTGTGCGGAAAAATTTTTACAAAATATTCTACAGGAAATGAAGAATGGAATGAGTTTGAGACAGCAACAATTACAAGTGATTATGTACTACATAATCATTTGTCATGAGCATTTCATAAGCTCAGTTGCAGACAAACGAATGCACATACCCCGAAAAAATGAACAATGCTTTTATTTTTCTTTAACTCTAAAAGATACAGAAATTTTTCCCAAGCTACTATTTTGAAGCCACTCTTGAGCAACAGCTCCTGTGTACCACAATCGATTTCTTGCTATTAATTTATATTTGATGACAGTAGTGATCCATTCAAAACAGAGAATGGCCATCACTCCATAAATCTAACTGACGATGTTGCTCACCTTCAAAGCCTGTTTAAACATAAGACAGGAAGTTTGTTAAAGGGGTGCATATAATGCTGTTTCCTCAAAAAATAAATACCACTGCTAGAGGACCCAAATGAGCTAGGATGCGACAACAAACATGACACAAATGGATGGATGAATTTGTCTGTTATAATGTTTCTGTTGGGAGCTTTTTACTGTATCCAGATGAACCCCGTATGTAAGTTGTACATCATGGAAGAATTATCAAGCAGAAACTGATGCATTAAACAAGAGGAGAAGCTAGTCTCATTCAACATCATTTGGGAACGAAATGTCTCACAAATTAGCATATCAACAAATGTAGTATCCACAAAAATGGTATCATTTAATTAGGAATAAATGCAATTTTTTTGCAACAGAAGCCAGGATTTAGTTAAAAGGTGTATTGATAACGTTTCATTTCGTTCTATTTTGGGGTTGGGGAGTTAGGCTAGATTTTCTTTAAGACGCCAAAATGTTATATTTATTTGCATAATGAAATGTAAACAAACAGTGTACCATCAAAATAAGGTGGAAAAAAATCAGAATTCAAACCGATTGCTGTAATTTCTTTTCCTTTGTATAACTAAATGATAGAATATTCTTATTTTCAAAACACAATCTTACTGGCATCAATATATTGATTTAAATTTATAGTCAAAGTGCGTGTATTTAATTTCTCAACGAGGACGTACCGGTGAAGAAAGCTAAAATTACTGAAGAAGGCGATTTTTCACAGCCTTCCTCAAAGCGCCATTCATTCGCGGAAGTATTCTTAGTTTCATTAATCATTAACTTAATTTGGGGAGAAAGGTAAGATTTCGACATAACCAAGCCAGCGAAAGGGTGAAAAACAGTTTCACGGCAGAATAGACACTTAATTAACCACTGTATTCCTGAAACGGTTAAGTTCGATTTTAGAGTTATACTATTGAGAAGAATTAAGTATCTATAGGATAATTGTTTAACGAAAAATTCTCACACTGACCTTTTCCTTCTGCTCAAAAAATGTGCACGAAATGTTAGGTCGTATGAACATTCAGCCGCCATCTTGTCTTCGATATACTGTTTTACGAAAGGAAATACTGTCCTGTCAAGGTTCACAGCGAGGCTACAATAAACTCACTTTCATCGTAGCTAGATATACCATGCTACCTTAAAGAACACGTTTGTGGAACGTAGCACCCAATACACGTCCTTCAACTCCAGAAAACAGCCTGCAAATATTGGTACTGAACGTAAACAATTCACAGACAAGAATCGCCGAAAGGCGATTTTTAACTGGGCTGACAAGGGGCTATTCTTTCTGAGGGGAGGGGGCGGCTATACACACCCAGGCTACCATAAAACCTTGTCGGCAACCATTGCATGTGACAGAACCCAATGTGAGGCTGAAACATGAACTCATTCAGAACATTGTACCCTTTTGAAAGACTTTCGTAACCAAAAAAAAAGAGTACCATTTTTAAGTGGGGGCTGTATAATAACTTTTAAATTCCGCCATTATGAATAAAAATAGACAAGTTAGCCATTAATTCTAAGCAGGAAACAATTTGCATTATTTCCACGTACCCCTCCCCTAATCCCTCTGTGCCCCAAAATATAGCGTGACAGTATAACGTGAACTAATTTGACGTAACTGGAAATTCCAAAAATTGTTGTCGTTCTACGAGTATAATGAGCTGATTTACACTAGACAGAAATTTTGTATTGTATGAAAACCAGAAGTAAAGTAAAACAGACAGTTAACTGCCCATTGATCCCGCCTGATCCAGGGGCCTCACTGACTGCAAGGAGACTTTACTGCACTTTTCACAAACATGCGAACTCTAAAGTTCAAAAGCCACCTTCACAATTGTGTTTATCGCTGCCGTCAATCATAACTACGATCGCAAGCAACGAACCTTGAAACAGAGAAACACACAAAACGGATCGAAATCCACAAATCACAAACCATGACCTTTCGAACCCGTGAAGTAAAGTTTTGTTTCCTAAGAGGTCCGTTAAGATGATTGACAGCAGCGTAAAACGCAATCGCCGGTTGGCTTCTGAACTTCAGAGTTCGCATGTTTGTGAAAAGTGCGATCCTAATTTGCGGTCCACAGTCTACAAGAAAACGCACTATTTTTTCCACATGAAGAAAAATATTCAGTTTTAAGATTTCCCTCATGGTATTTTTCTCTAACTTAAAGGAATAAAATCCTTTGCATTTTGACACCTAAAAAAGTTTAAAGATTTCTCGCTCACATGTTGCGTTCACCAGCACGCACTTCAAAAAATGTAAATAGATGAAACGATCGATAACATATTTTTTACCTGATACTGATGCGAGTTAAAAATTCGCTCCAGTTCTGTTTGTCTCACCCAAGACGAACTTTTCTTCATGGAAGATAACTATGCAGCTTTATAACTCGTCCGAAGTTTTTGTGCCAGCTAAACAATATGGAAACACTATTCACAGTGACTCCTTGGATGTTAAAAAGACTGAACGTGACGCACTATTAGTCTCGCTTGCTTTAGAAAAGCGAGACTCTTAAAATGCGAAGGTTTTTTTTTTTTTTTTTCGGTGGGACCTAGTTTGTAGGCCCCGCGTTCCTAGCGAAGACCGTGGAAACTGGGGATAAGAATCGTGACGACTTTCATTGTATGGAAATGAGTCTCCTGATGAGAATGCAGTTTATTTCGGCGATGACTGAAATGACGCATGTAAGTTTGGCAATGACGTAATTTTCCTCGAATGGAGGCCCTTGATTTTCGTGTAATTATGCACGACATGCAGGCACATCCCCAAGCAGGATGAGAAAATATTATAGCGGGAAATCCTTAGGATTTTGTGGCTTTTTAAGGCGTTACGTTTCTCAGAATATTGTCGCAATTACAGGAAATGTACGGTTAAATAGATTCACTTTGTTTTATGTATTTAATTGATAGATTTTCGCAGTTGTTACGATGTGAAGTCGTGTTGCACTTCATAAATACTTGAGATATGAAGTATCCACTGTCACGTAATTTTTACGTGCGCACGTGCGTAAAATTTGCGTTCGCAAATAAAATAAAGGCAATGTATGAAAGTCTGCACGTACAATTATGTAAGCGTAAAAGTAGAAACTCGCTTAATTTGACGTTTAATCTCAATACTTTATGTCTTACCTCTATTTGATTTACGTGATTAAAATTTACGTGCGTTAACGTGCGGAGCCAAAAACGCATCAGTGGAAATCCACCCTAACGTGTCACGGGTAGCTTTGAACTTGACTAACCGCACACTCTACTTGCAGCACTTCGTGTCCATAGTTAATAGAAATCCCATATCGATCTTTTCCGGAACGGGTTGGTCCAAGAATTCTATGGCTTGAAAGCGTTGATTATTTTGGAACAACTGATCACTTCAGTGGTCGAAAAAAAAGATTAATCGTAATGGGCAAAACTTCAAGGTTTACTGGAAAATCAGGATCGAGGATCGAGGATCAAGAAATCAGGGATCAAGGATCGGTTAAAAAGAACTTGAAAATAAAATGAGTAAATAAATCGTGGATCAGTGATGATGTGGGCCGCAGACTGTAGATAAATTTCACAGAACATAACCCCGTTCGCTGTACTGAACGCTAAATTCAAGTAAACTAATCCGAGTCTGTCTGAGTCAGTGATTGTTTTGACGAGAAAGTGAAATTTTTTGGAAAATGAAACGCTTTATCCTGGTGATACTGTAATACAAGAAAAAACTTTTAACAGTTTTTAATTTGTCACTCGTGGGGACGCGCGAGCGTACCACGAGTTATCGCAGGGACAGAGATATGCAAATGAGTCACTCGCTCACTCGTAGTAGACCGACTTCGTAATTAATCGGGTCCGAACTCGAGAGTGCGAAGATCTATCACTTCCGAAGAAGCACGCGCTCTTGAAGTTCGGTGGGATCAAATTCCTCGGTGAGAGCATGCATCGTTCGGCGTTCGCTGCTCAGACTCAGAGTTTTCTTTATGGCAAATTTTCTACAGCACGGTTAGAGGTCTTACCAAATTTAAGACACGTAGGAGTCTTTCAAATAAGTACGTTGGTTAACTTGGTGATTGGATTTCAAGAGCCTTTGACTCGTCCAGGCGTTAAACTTGACGAGAAAATGAGCAATTACTCTTCTGACTCCGAAAGATCACGGGGGATATACAAATTCCAGCTTGCTGGAAAGTGATCTGAAAGTAAGAAAATGTCATGCCATGCTATTCTTAAGAACCTAGAGTGATGTAGTCAGCCTTCGTGGTGTAGTGGTATAGTAAAGTCGCATGTAGGCGAAGGTTCCCGGGTTCAAGTCCTGCTTAGTACCGTTTTTTTAATCTTCTTTCTTTCTTTTTTTCCCGTTTTTGGCTTGTTTTGTTTGCTTATTTGTTTTGTTGTTTTTGTAAAAATATGTACCTAAATAACCATTATTTAATAAAATGCAATAAACAAAAAGAAAAGTATTGTGTTTGCAGAGCAAAGATAGTATTAAATATATTGTACATGGATAAACAATCTGAATTTCTATCATTTCCTACAATGTACTGTGGGAAAACCAGAGTTGATAACCATTTGATCATTTTCTAAACAATGTTCCCACGAGTTGACGATAGGCTTTCTTTGATTAAGTGTACATTTGCTTTCAGTACTCCTTATTTTTCTTGTAATTGTTGTATGCACGACCCCACCAGCAATGCTGATCTTTTTATCGTACCATAAACTAAGGTTCTTACCTACCCACCTACCCACCCACCTACCCACCCACCTACCTACCTACCTACCTACCTACCCACCCACCCACCAACCCATCCATCCACCCACCCATCCACCCATCCATCCATCCACCCATCCATCCATCCATCCATCCCTCTGTCTGTCTGTCTATCTGCCTATCCATCTATCTATCTATTTATCTATCTATCTATCTATCTATCTATCTATCTATCTATCTATCTATCTATCTATCTAAAATGCATGCTGTGTACAACTCTAAACATTGTACTCTGAGACTGTACGGAGATATTAAAAGTAGATACTAAGCAGCTATGGAAAATGTCATTACTTTCATGCGATATTGATATCTTATAAAACGGACAACAAATTCAGCAGGAATACGCACGAACTGAATTTACTGTTAGGCCCCTGATACCGATAAAAATCATCGTTCAATTTTTCGAGTGTAGAATCCCTGAAAGAGTACTCCTCAATGGAGCAATATCAATATGTAGAAGGTTTTCAAAGGTTTCACACCGGTTTGAGGCTAAGATATGCAGTCTGTCTCTCCTTGCAATTTTTACTTTTTGAGTATATACATTATGACATACAACACTCGTTTTGTATCCCAAACGAAAAAGTAGTATAACGGCACCGGGGCCTTTGACATTAAAACGCATCTCCAAGCAAGCGAGACTCAACACTACTAAGAGCGTTCTTGTTATGCCTTTGTTTACTTCCGATCACATCTTCAAGCGAAGTCTCTCTTTTCAAGCGATTCATCTCATTGCACAATAATTGACCCTTATATTAGTTAAAACCCTATGGTTCATTTATGTTAATCAGGGGCGGATCCAGGATTTTTTTAGGAGGGGGTGCACTCGTCTCTTGCTCTACTTCAACGCCAATAAACCACATAGTTTTTTTTTGCAGAATAGCAGTTGTATTAGAAAACCGCAGGTCATCTCAAGAAGGGGGGGGGGGGGTGCGCACCCCCTGCACCCTCCCCCTAGATCCGCCCCTGTTAATGCTGTTTTTGCCCCTCACATTGACTGTGTTCGTTCGTATTCAAAACACCTTTACAAAAATAAAGGTCGTATAAGTCGTGTGTTATGTTTCGAGATAAATGGATTATACGCTTTTCTAAGTTTCCATTTTGCGGTGACTTCAGTTAACATCTTCATAAAATGGTAAAAGAAATATCAAGAAACATCACGAGAGCTGAAAACTTTCAAAGGCATGTTTCTGAAACTCGCTAATGCTGACATCAATATAGCGTGCTTGCTGAATGGGCGAAAACACAGAATTGTGATCACAAGATCATGTACAAATTTAATGATAAAAGCTTAGCAAGATACAAATACAAACAAAAGCAAACCCCCTGAAACCCCGCCGTGGGCTACACTTGTATGCTCTACTCAGTCACCAAACCTTGTCAGT
This sequence comes from Porites cylindrica, assembly GCA_964035525.1. Classification (NCBI taxonomy): domain Eukaryota; kingdom Metazoa; phylum Cnidaria; class Anthozoa; order Scleractinia; family Poritidae; genus Porites; species Porites cylindrica. The sequence continues at coordinate 6,029,125 of OZ037784.1, forward strand.
AATAGCTCCTATTTTCCTCAAGTCGCTCTCTGTGAAGCTCCCGGATGGGATGTCCCGGTGAAGCTTTAAACTTATGTGCGAAATTCTCAGAGTCTCTATTTTTGTCCGTGTCTTTTTTATCCTCAGTATCCGAAATTTAGACCTCCAAAGTGGCGTGTGTTGCATTAAATAGAAGGAAATATTTATACATGGCAAAGTTGTCACGTCCCTCGCTCATGGACGTGCGTAGTGCCATTCATCGGCAACTAGGTTGTTCGCTTCACTGACTACGAAGGCTTACAATCAAGTCTTCAGCCATAGTGTCGTCAACTGGTGAAATACCTTGCTCATAAATTGTGCCTCTTAATTGCTCATGTACTACATCGATCGATAATTCTCTCTTTGAGTTCACGAAGCGGCCACGGCGTTCCAAACCTGACGCTCACAGTCATCTTTTAGTGTGAACCTACCGTGAACAGCGTGTCGGTTTGAATGCAACGCGAGCATTTCTCTGACTTTCCCAGCGCCAACATCATCTAACTGACTTAAACTCGAACAATAAAAAAATTATAGAGTGACTCCCATGATCTATGATCGAATCGCTTCGAACAACGCAAATAGCCTTCTTCAGGTTCGCAACGCTTTGTGGGTTTTTCAGGGGGAGCGCAGACGAGGTACAAAAGTATCCGTGCAAGGCTCCGTGCAAGAGAAACTCATATGAAACCATTTGTGAGAACATCGTTTCTCGGTACCAGACCCTCGTGTCTTCCCTCCCCCGGGAGGCCGTTTTTCGCCGCAGACGACCGAAAGCCCATTTTATGACTGGGCGCACAGGCAGCCCAGTAAAAATGCCTGTGGCACTTCTTCACCGGCGAAAAACGTCTGATTGGTCGACGCGCGACCACGTGACATTTCCAGATTCAAAATGGCTGCAATCCCTCCATCGTTTGTTTATTCCAGTGGAAAGAAGATTAATTGCGGCTTAATATGAGTTGCAAATGCATATACGGATATTTTTAGAATAGCGTAGACTTTTTATTATCCTTTTTCACCTATTCCTATGGGATTCGTTCCCTGCGATGCGCGCGTTTTGGTCGGTTTACCGGATTTGGGCTCTTCACGATCACGAAGGACAACAATATTTTTGATAAAAGCCGGGTCTCTAGAAAGAACGGCCTTTGTTCACAGCTCAATGCAGCGGAGAAATAAGACACTATGGGTCCTTTAAAATTGCTTAGACACCTGTAAGTTATTTTATTATTTTATTTTACCGAAAAGATAAAGGAAAATTATGTTTTCTCCAGCAAGACTTTCTAATTTATATAAAAAAGCTTGAACATGAGCTCAATGAATTGTAGTGTCTGCATTCATGTTCTTTCCGTTGCAATTTTAACATCAAAACTTTAAAGCCGTCTATGACTAAGCAGGTTTTTTTTTTCTTTCTTCTTTTCAGTGGTTACTGTGCTTGATCTGAATAAGATAATGAAATTTTTAAAATTAGGGGAATACTATATATAAAAGAAGAGAAATTTGATTGCAAATATGTTAGTTGGAAAACATACTGATTACACTATATGATCTTTTTACTATATAGGTTAGAAAATTGATGCGTAGTCAAAAGTGCTAAAGGAGTAAAAACCCAGATCTTGCCATTAATAAATTTTATTGACACTGTCAGGGACATATACTTTGCTTGAGTATACATTTGTTCGTCAAAAATGTTGTTTGTGAAGCTGCACTTTGTTTGATTCAGGATCAACCAATCGTTTCTGAAGAGAAATGAACAATAAAGTATGTTAACATGTCAGATACTTCAACACTGCCTTAGCCAACAACTAAGAAGAAATTCAACTTCATATATAAAAAAAACAAAGTGAAAAATACTTCACTGTGAAACAACAACCCCTTCAAATATATATCACATTAAATTCATGCAAAATGTAGAACTGATGAGAAATGCTGTAGCAGCTATAACATAAGATGTAATAACCTGTGTTGTGTTCCTGTTTCTTTATGATTCGTTTTACAAGGGATTTGAATCAGAGATGGTTAACATTGCCAGTATCAAATGCTTGCTTGTCAAACGAGTCGGATGCGACAGTTACACCTCAAGATAACTATCTTATAAGCTAATAAATTGTTACTACATGTACATCTAAATTCTTATTAAATAATAATTTTATTAGCTAATACAGTGTTTGGGTTCTCTGTGGACAAAGGAAACTGTCTGTAATAATGAGCTGTCCATAAAATGGTGCTTAATTTCATTTACCAGCAGTTCTTTTTATCGTATATGAAACAACTTATTATTTGAAACTGGCTACAGTGTTGATGGGATGCTACAGTGTACAATAATACTTTGAAGGGTCTGCGCTCTTATCAATCATAGTCAATGCCTCCTGTGAGCCAGCTCATGGATGAATTTGATACATGTACAAAAGAAAATCCAACAGTCAACAATCAGAAAGATGTAATACTATGTGACCTCATGATGGAACTTAACTTTTACATGTATTTTCCTAGCCTTTTTTAAGTTATGTAAATAGGTCTTCTGTTGAAGAAAATCAAACGATGTCAAAATGTTTTGCTGTGCATGCATCAATCATGCAAGCATGAATTTGACAAAGGTTTGGAATTGAAAACTGGACAAGTTTGTACTTGATGTACCAAATTTCTCATCGGCTGAAACTAACGAGCACGATGTGCCAATTTTTGGCTCTAGCTGACATCTTAAATAAGAAAACCCATATTTTGGAAAGCATTTTTTGGCAAAACAAGAACTGATTATGCGTATATACACCTAATTGCAATAACGCTGTCATAGGAAAAAGCAATAAGTAAAAAGCAGAAAGCCAAATAGGAATTAATTAGCCATGTGATGTACATTTACGTATTTTAATAATTTAACAATTATTTAAGAAGTCATTCACAATAACAAGAAATAATTCTGTAATTCCGCGCTGTAAGATTCCGCACATGAAACATTGATGTGTGTAACAAAAGGGTCCTGACAAACGAGGCTTGGTTTGTGGCGCGGGAGGGGAACTGGCGGAGGAACGCCTCACCCTCTCCGCGATGGAAAGTCCTGCCTACACCCCTGATTTGTTGCTCGCATGTTGTGTTCACCAGCACGCACTTCAAAAAATGTAAATAGATGAAACGATCGATAACATATTTTTTACCCGATACCGATGCGAGTTAAAAATTCGCTCCAGTTCTGTTTGTCTCACCCAAGACGAACTTTTCTTCATGGAAGATAACTATGCAGCTTTATAACTCGTCCGAAGTTTTTGTGCCAGCTAAACAATATGGAAACACTATTCACAGTGACTCCTTGGATGTTAAAAAGACTGAACGTGACGCGCTATTATGCCTTTGTTTACTTCTGATCACATCTTCAAGCGAAGTCTCTCTTTTCAAGCGATTCATCTCAGTGCACAATAATTGACCCTTATATTAGTTAAAACCCTATGGTTCATTTATGTTAATCAGGGGCGGATCCAGGATTTTTTTAAGAGGGGGTGCACTCGTCTCTTGCTCTACTTCAACGCCAACAAACCACATAGTTTTTTTTGCAGAATAGCAGTTGTATTAGAAAACCGCAGGTCATCTCAAAAAGGGGGGGGGGGTGTGCACCCCCCGTACCCTCCCCCTAGATCCGCCCCTGTTAATGCTGTTTTTGCCCCTCACATTGACTGTGTTCGTTCGTATTCAAAATACCTTTACGAAAATAAAGGTCGTATAAGTCGTGTGTTATGTTTCGAGATAAATGGATTATACGCTTTTCTAAGTTTCCATTTTGCGGTGACTTCAGTTAACATCTTCATAAAATGGTAAAAGAAATATCAAGAAACATCACGAGAGCTGAAAACTTTCAAAGGCATGTTTCTGAAACTCGCTAATGCTGACATCAATATAGCGTGCTTGCTGAATGGGCGAAAACACAGAATTGTGATCACAAGATCATGTACAAATTTAATGATAAACGCTTAGCAAGATACAAATACAAACAAAAGCAAACCCCCTGAAACCTCGCCGTGGGCTACACTTGCATGCTCTACTCAGTCACCAAACCTTGTCAGTAATAGCTCCTATTTTCCTCAAGTCGCTCTCTGTGAAGCTCCCGGATGGGATGTCCCGGTGAAGCTTTAAACTTGTGTGCGAAATTCTCAGAGTCCCTATTTTTGTCCGTGTCTTTTTTATCCTCAGTATCCGAAATTTAGACCTCCAAAGTGGCGTGTGTTGCATTAAATAGAAGGAAATATTTATACATGGCAAAGTTGTCACGTCCCTCGCTCATGGACGTGCGTAGTGCCATTCATCGGCAACTAAGTTGTTCGCTTCAATGACTACGAAGGCTTACAATCAAGTCTTCAGCCATTGTGTCGTCAACTTGTGAAATACCTTGCTCATAAATTGTGCTTCTTAATTGCTCATGTACTACATCGATCGATAATTCTCTCTTTGAGTTCACGAAGCGGCCACGGCGTTCCAAACCTGACGCTCACAGTCATCTTTTAGTGTGAACCTACCGTGAACAGCGTGTCGGTTTCAATGCAAGCGATCATTTCTCTGAGTTTCCCAGCGCCAACATCATCTAACTGACTTAAACTCGAACAATAAAAAAATTATAGAGTGACTCCCATGATCTATGATCGAATCGCTTCGAACAACGCAAATAGCCTTCTTCAGGTTCGCAACGCTTTGTGGGTTTTTCAGGGGGAGCGCGGACGAGGTACAAAAAGTATCCGTGCAAGGCTCCGTGCAAGAGAAACTCATATGAAACCATTTGTGAGAACATCGTTTCTCGGTACCAGACCCTCGTGTCTTCCCTCCCCCGGGAGGCCGTTTTTCGCCGCAGACGACCGAAAGCCCATTTTATGACTGGGCGCACAGGCAGCCCAGTAAAAATGCCTGTGGCACTTCTTCACCGGCGAAAAACGTCTGATTGGTCGACGCGCGACCACGCGACATTGCCAAATTCAAAATGGCGGCAATCCCTCCATCGTTTGTTTATTCCAGTGGAAAGAAGATTAATTGCGGCTTAATATGAGTTGCAAATGCATATACGGATATTTTTAGAATAGCGTAGACTTTTTATTATCCTTTTTCACCTATTCCTATGGGATTCGTTCCCTGCGATGCTCGCGTTTTGGTCGGTTTACCGGATTTGGACTCTTCACGATCATGAAGGACAACAATATTTTTGACGAAAGCCGGGTCACTAGAAAGAACGGCCTTTGTTCACAGCTCAATGCAGCGGAGAAATAAGACACTATGGGTCCTTTAAAATTGCTTAGACACCTGTAAGTTATTTTATTATTTTATTTTACCGAAAAGATAAAGGAAAATTATGTTTTCTCCAGCAAGACTTTCTAATTTATATAAAAAAGCTTGAACATGAGCTCAATGAATTGTAGTGTCTGCATTCATGTTCTTTCCGTTGCAATTTTAACATCAAAACTTTAAAGCCGTCTATGACTAAGCAGGTTTTTTTTTTCTTTCTTCTTTTCAGTGGTTACTGTGCTTGATCTGAATAAGATAATGAAATTTTTAAAATTAGGGGAATACTATATATAAAAGAAGAGAAATTTGATTGCAAATATGTTAGTTGGAAAAAATACTGATTACACTATATGATCTTTTTACTACAGTGGAACCCCGCCTTACGACCACCTCGTTAATACGACCACCTCGGTATTACGACCACTTTTTTTTGTCCCGGCGAAACGCCCATACATTTCCTCATAAGAAAACCCCGTTAATGCGACCACCCCGTTAATACGACCAACGACCACATTCTGAAATCCCAACCTGTATAATCGTTTATAATTTTACTCCGTTAATACGACCACGCAAACCAAATGCAGCTGTAGTATGTCCTGTTACTGATCACTCATAACATCAAATAGCAAATTACAATAACCTGATACAACAGTAAAACATTAACACCACCGTGGTTTTACATCCGCTGAGCTAAATTGCAAATTGAATCCAAGGGGAATGTTGACACGGCAGATTCTCTGTCTAAAGTAATCTCTAATGCCCAGAGGGATTGGTTGCAACGCAGGACAAGCCAGACAAAAGTTTCTAATTTCTTTTCAAAATCGTGATCTTGAAAGACAATAGACTAAATTTACAGTACAGTACTAACACATTTAATACAAAGCAAGGACTTTGTCTCGAGATACGTGTAAAACCAACTCGACCGGTCCAACTCCGTTCACGTTTCGTTTTTAATACAGTTATGTTTATCTTTCCGTGATTAATGTTGTATAATCATGTATATATTAAAACATTGCATCCCGGATTTTTAATTAAACATTGTAATTGTTATGTACATCTGTCAAGATGCCACTTAAAATAGAATGCTCGTGAAATCTGACCCTACCCCGTTAATACGACCACTCCGTTAATACGACCAAATTTTCATGGCCCGTTGGTGGTCGTATTAACGGTTTTCCACTGTATATAGGTTAGAAAATTGATGCGTAGTCAAAAGTGCTAAAGGAGTAAAAACCCAGATCTTGCCATTAATAAATTTTATTGACACTGTCAGGGACATATACTTTGCTTGAGTATACATTTGTTCGTCAAAAATGTTGTTTGTGAAGCTGCACTTTGTTTAATTCAGGATCAACCAATCGTTTCTGAAGAGAAATGAACAATAAAGTATGTTAACATGTCAGATACTTCAACACTGCCTTAGCCAACAACTAAGAAGAAATTCAACTTCATATATAAAAAAAACAAAGTGAAAAATACTTCACTGTGAAACAACAACCCCTTCAAATATATATCACATTAAATTCATGCAAAATGTAGAACTGATGAGAAATGCTGTAGCAGCTATAACATAAGATGTAATAACCTGTGTTGTGTTCCTGTTTCTTTATGATTCGTTTTACAAGGGATTTGAATCAGAGATGGTTAACATTGCCAGTATCAAATGCTTGCTTGTCAAACGAGTCGGATGCGACAGTTACACCTCAAGATAACTATCTTATAAGCTAATAAATTGTTACTACATGTACATCTAAATTCTTATTAAATAATAATTTTATTAGCTAATACAGTGTTTGGGTTCTCTGTGGACAAAGGAAACTGTCTGTAATAATGAGCTGTCCATAAAATGGTGCTTAATTTCATTTACCAGCAGTTCTTTTTATCGTATATGAAACAACTTATTATTTGAAACTGGCTACAGTGTTGATGGGATGCTACAGTGTACAATAATACTTTGAAGGGTCTGCGCTCTTATCAATCATAGTCAATGCCTCCTGTGAGCCAGCTCATGGATGAATTTGATACATGTACAAAAGAAAATCCAACAGTCAACAATCAGAAAGATGTAATACTATGTGACCTCATGATGGAACTTAACTTTTACATGTATTTTCCTACCCTTTTTTAAGTTATGTAAATAGATCTTCTGTTGAAGAAAATGAAACGATGTCAAAATGTTTTGCTGTGAATTTGACAAAGGTTTGGAATTGAAAACTGGACAAGTTTGTACTTGATGTACCAAATTTCTCATCGGCTGCAACTAACAAGCACGATGTGCCAATTTTTGGCTCTAGCTGACATCTTAAATAAGAAAACCCATATTTTGGAAAGCATTTTTTGGCGAAACAAGAACTGATTATGCGTATATACACCTAATTGCAATAACGCTGTCATAGAAAAAAGCAATAAGTAAAAAGCAGAAAGCCAAATAGGAATTAATTAGCCATGTGATTTACATTTACGTATTTTAATAATTTAACAATTATTTAAGAAGTCATTCACAATAACAAGAAATAATTCTGTAATTCCGCGCTGTAAGATTCCGCACATGAAACATTGATGTGTGTAACAAAAGGGTCCTGACAAACGAGGCTTGGTTTGTGGCGCGGGAGAGGAACTGGCGGAGGAACGCCTCACCCTCTCCGCGATGGAAAGTCCTGCCTACACCCCTGATTTGTTGCTTGAAAATTTTGATCTGATGGTGTTGTGCACTACAAACCATACACAGACTGGCTTTTCTATTTAGCATTAAACGAAAAGACGCGTCGAGTTCCTGGAATTTACCCCAGGCTATATTTATTGAAAAAAAATGGAGCCATTTTTTTCTTTAGTAGTTATGCGACGTACGTTTGTAATTAGAGCACGTTTGAAATCCGCTAGATGAATCAGTCTCAAATTGCATTAGAATGACACCAAGAAACTGATGCAAATGATTTGGCTTTCATATTACGTGATTAATATTCAGCTATAAGCGTGTGTGTTGTGACTGTTGCAAGCAATGATAATTTAATGCTAATTAATTCCTATTTTGCTTTTTTCTATGACAACCTTATTGCAATTACGTGTATGTGGTCTTAAAAATAACTCCAGAAGAATTACCTATGGAATAGGGTGTGTTTGGGGGATGCCTTCTCTGTCCCCTTTATCCTCTCTTGAGAGAATGAAAATACTTCTCGAAAGAAGAGACTCTATAGGTTAACCTTTGTAAGTGACTCCCCAGAGTAAAGATAAAAAATCTAAAATCTAAAAACTAGAATCTAAAAAGTTATTTACATATCATAGTCGTAACCGCTTGCAATTATGTTAATAAATATTCACGGCATATAAATCCTCAATGTTTTGCGAAATACATAAAGTCAACGATCCTGCTTGTACAACTTCTTTAGACAAGTTATTCCACACATTAACGATCCGTACGCAATACTTGTACCAATATAGAGTGAAAACTTTTACATAAAGTTTATAATCGTGATTGGTTCTAGTTTGCTTCACTTGTTAGGCACAAAAAGACCGAAATAAGACGGCTATCTATTCCAAACACTGTCTTGTAGCACTGAACTAGAGATAAGACCTCCTTAAGTTTCTCCACAGTTAGTCAATTCAGTAAGCGATAGCAGTGTTCATAGTTCAGTCATTTCACCACGGTTTTCCTTTTAAGGCAAATCGTGAGGCTCTACTTTGTATTTCAGTTTCTAAGGACTGAATGTCCTGAAGACCGCAGGGGACATTATCTATGAATATCTAAATTGATAAGCCAAAAATTTGCTGGTGCTAGATCTTTTAAAACGCTTACATCTCTGTCGTTTCATAAGCCCCCCTCCGCCTCTCCAGTGTAGGCCCATCTACATGTAAGAAAATAGCATAAAAATACATCCGATTATAAGCGCCCTGGATATAAGCCTCCCTCCCTTGTAGCTTGTATTTAAACGAATTCGATTTACTATGAAGTTTTGAAATTAAAAAACAAAAAAAAAAACAACGGTTACAAAAAAACGGTAAAAATTAAGGACGCATTTTGATCAGCATTGCTGTAGCTTGTTTCGAAGCATTTTTTTGTATAAGCCCAATGCTCGTAAACAGCATGCAGGTACAGTTATACGAGAAATTCATCGCACTTACTTGTGCAGTTTGGCCATGGTAGCTTTGAATCGTTAGGAACAGTTGGGAACATGTGCCACTTTCCTCCAGAGCAGTAATAAAGAAGGGGAGGAGTGAACTCAAAGTCATAGCCTGGTTTACATTGAACTCGGCAAGACGGTTGCGATCCCATGTAAGTACACGCCAAAGCGCCATTCGTTGGTGGAGGGTACATAGTGCAGCTTCCTGCAAAATAAATATATGGTAAGACAAGCAAGTTAAAGAAGTCTCAAAAAATTTACAAAGAAAACTGGAAACGCAATGTATTATTTACACGATCAGTCGCCTTTTTTATTGTGAAAAAAAAAAATGCGTTTTTTCAATGACGTGTCAGTCGCGCGCGGACTCTCAAAGGAACTCAGGTATACATTCTTTTTTTTTACACTAAAACAACTTTTTTTTTTTTTGTAAATAAGCTGAGATTAACCAAATATAATTATAAGAACATAATAAGAATTTTCCTAGGTAGAGAGAGTCAGTTATAAACGTCTTGTATTTTGCTCATTTGTTTTTTTTTTGCGAGTAGCATAAGTAAAGGTAAAAGAAATAAATTAAAATTGATCTAAAATTGATTATTCTTGTATTATTGCATGATACACTGGAGAAAAACTTAGTTTGTAGTCGAACTTAATCAGTATACTTAAACGTCAAAACCTTCAAAAATAAGACTTCATAAAAGGAAACTGAGTTCAATTCTTTAAAAGTTCTTATTAATTATATAACAGCCGTTCCAAAATGAAATAAGAACATGATCAGGGCGTTATAATCGCAAAAAAGATAAATGAATAAATAAGAAAGTTCAGCCTCAGCCCAAAAATTAGACTTTCTTATAACAGAGAATGTGTGGTGAAGGGCAATGCAGTTTGCCTGGCGCTGCTACAAAATGACTCAATGAAATTATTTTGTGCTTGAATTCCATTTTTTTAAGACTCTTTTACAGTAGTTCTTGACGAAAAATATCGTACCTGCAGTTAAAAGAGCAAACTGATCAACCATCACAAAGAAAACAGCAAAAATGATCAGAGTGGCCTTCATAGTTGTGATCGTCAGTTAGGCTGCGCTCGACAAGTGTTTGTATCCTGACGAATCGTTTTAACTGTTTTGGTGTACACTGTACTTACTAATATGGCTCAAACAATCTTGCTTTTGACAGTTTGGTATATCAGAATCTAAATGGGATATTATGTCGTAACTTAAGCTAACTTAAACGCTAATGGTATTTATGCAGCTGTTTTCTTTAAATTTTGCTGGAATCATGATAGATTAATCCTTTAACTTAAAGGATCCGCTCTATAATGTTAAAGAATTCATCTTTTTAACTCGGCGAAATGGCGATTTTAGTCACTCTGCTGCGCCAAGATCGCCCGTTTTCTCTATTATTATGCCGCTTTCTTGGCACATTCATGCCTTATTAGCCCATCTCAATGGCTCATTGATATGCGTAAATGTCCGACTATTTCTCCCGATGACTACTAATTAGAAACAATAAATGTGTTGCTTCACTTAGTCCTAAGGAGTGCTTAATGAAAATACATGCTAAGGGAAATACAATTTGACCGAATGATATATATGGAGCGACAGATCTAATCCATAATGGCGTCAGGAAATCGCCGTCTTGGGGTTGAGACTTACCCCGAGTAAGCGTTTTACTGACAAGATTTCTCACACGGATGTGTAAATCACTATCAGTTGATTAAATAATAAAGGACAGTAGCAGCTGTGAGATTCACGCGATAAGACAGTTAACAACCAAAACCATTGTCCTGAGCATGTTTTAATTTTTTACAATTTTTTATTATTTTATTATTTTTAAAATAACATATATTTGGTTACAACACTTCTTATGACAATACTTACCTTTACATGGAGTTTTGGAGAGACATCCTAAGCTGGCGCCTCTTATCTCTCAGGGCCGCCTTGTAAAACTAGCTTCGCGCGCTCGAAGAGAAGCAGCGACAAGTCGATCTTTGTTGCATCAAAGACAATTTCTCTAGACTTCTCAATCCGTCATGATAACAATAAGGCAGTCCAGAACCACTAGATCGTGAACGTAAATAGGGTAAACTTTCTGTCAATTTTATAAATTTCGCTGAGAATGTGAGTCACTTATTGGAAAACGAACGTGTAACGTAAAAGTAGCCTAATTTTACTCAAAACACATAGTGATTGCTTGGTCGATACAATGGTAAGCTTTCCGCTTCGGAGCTGAATGTCCAAATTCGAAACCTCACTTTTGAGACTTCCCATATTGATATAATAAAAATAAAAAAAAAAACTGGGTACAGTTTTATCGTTGAGCTGCATTTGTTAATAAAAGAGCATAATCCTGTAAAAGAGAAATCAAACTTAACAATTTTTTTTTGCGTAAAGCAAACGTTTTTCGTTTACAGGAGCAAGGTTTTACGATTTTGCCAGTTTTTTCTTTACGTTTTCCTTTCTCGCCAAATTTAATAACCAGTTTTTCTGCAAGTCAAATGGTTCACTCGCCCAATATCTTAAATTTATTTGAAATGCTAATTAACTTTACAAGTCCCAAATGCCCTGAAGTGTATGTGGTAATCAACCCTTGTTCTTGCGCAGTACATAGGCACGTGCAGTAAGAAAATCCAATCAGAAATTATTGTTCAAATCAGAACGTTGCTCCGCGCCACATTCAAAACTTGATGGCTTCGGTTGAGAAAGCTGACGAAAGTTGCTCACGAAAGAGAAACAAGACCGTCGCTCTTACATAAACCGACTATCCCTCTTTCTCAGCTTCACTACAAGAAAGCTAAGTGAGGAAACATTCTGGGATGTTAAAACCAGCGCCTGAGGTAAATTACTTGTTAAAGTTATCGTCAATTCGGTTGACATTTGTATTACGTCAAGTCCAACTTCAAATTAAGTTATTTCGTTGTCGAATGTCCTTTTTTTGACGTTCATTCATTTGTTCTCAGGGGAGAAATAGCGAGTAGAAATGTAAGCAAATGCTCAAGTAGAATTAGTCCATGATTTTGAAAGCCCTGCGTTACAAGGTCGCACACGTGGCTGTTACTAAAATACGCGCAAAACTCAGTGGAGACCTCAATGTCCAGAATAAGGGGCCCAGCTAATTACGTCTTTGTTTTCCTCCAAATATAAATTGGTTACTAAGAAAGGAATTTGATTCATTTTTTTCTCGGTGTACTATACAACAGCGAGATTTTGACTGAGTTAATATCATAAATGAGGCCACCGCACCTTTAAAATAATAAAGATCGACCTTAGCTATTACGAAAAGTCTGGACGTAAATGAGATGTTTTCGTGAATTTCTATTGATTTAAAAAGCAGTTTGTATTTAAAAGAATAAATAAAAAGTACCATATACTTAAACTGAAGTGTTGAAGATGGGAGATGTAAGAGGCCGTGGCTGTCGAAGTGTTAATAGGGCATCGCAATTTCGAACAACCTTTTTGTAAAACAATAAAAAATTCCAGCAGGCAAATGCGACAGCCATACGCGTATGCTTCAAATGAATCCACCTAAAGTGATTATAAAAAGTTAAGAATTAGACCATTTACAATTTAATTATTAGATTGATGTTGAATCCAAGAGTGACTTAATTGCGATATAGTAGTAAATTATTGATCTTTTTTCTTTCCATTATTCTCTTTCGGTCAGATTTTGGATAAATTTCTGTGAAACAAACAACTAACAATATTTGCAATCAAACGTTGATTCACACTCATGTGATATAAGAGAGACACGCGCGACCTCTGGCGCGATCTCTCGCGTGAAATTTCGCGTGAATATATTGTGGCAGAGCCTGTATGGTTACTATGATATTGAACATTGCAAATTAATGATACTTATTAGGAATGGAAACGATTGGCAGAGTTCGTCATCAGAGCCGCATTTCGTATGATAACATGAACTACATCACGTGCGACCTATCGCGTGATCTCTCGCGTAAATAGATCGCGAGAGAGTCTGTATGGTTACCAAGATGTTTGACACCGGTATCATTTAAAAGAGTCGCAGCAATCGTCAATAGAGCCCCGTTTGCAAACCTTATTCAGTTTAAAGCCGCTGGCTTTTCAAAGTTGTAACTGGATTTAAGAATAAAGTATTTCCGTATTTTTTCTCAGTTTCTCTTAAGTCTTTACATAGCTCTCTGACGCTTAATTGAGCCGTGTTTTCCTGCTATTAACTCAGCTTCTTATCTTTTCAATTTCAGCCGTCAGACCAGACCATGTTCCTCAGGCACACCTCCAGATTAGACCATGAAACCAGTCTATCAGACCACCACACCAGACAATCAGATCACAACCCAGATCAGACCACCACATCCGAATACCACACCAGACCATCGTCACGACCCGACCACCAAATCAGACCATCAGATCACAACACCACCGTTTATCCAGACCACCAGTTCAGATTACCCCACCAGGCCACAGGATACCATCCTTGACGACTTAGCTTCCAATCAGCACAGCATACCCAGCCTCTTGAAATAATACAGGTCAGGTGTATTCTTTAGGGGTTGGGTCAAGGGTGGTATATAGAGCTCTGGATGAACCTTGCAAAGGATACTTTCCACACACGTTCGGCCTGAACTTTCCGGACTTTTTTTCGGCTTAATTTAATTGTAGTTAGATTAGCTAGCTGGGCTCCCTGGGCTGGTAAGGGTCTCCCCTTCCCTTTTTCATAAGTTGGGTTCCTTTGTAGGTGTTCGGTCATCGACGAGAGTTCGGCTTTTCGGAATAGGCTAGGCTTTTTGAATTCGGTTCGGCATCTTGGAAACGGTTTTGCTGCATCTTTTTGCACCTTTTTCAGATGGACTTCGCCACCGCCACCTTCGTCGTCGTCGTCGTCGTCGTCGTATTCACTACAGCCTCCCGCTTAGTTGCGCCAAATTTGAATTGATCGATCACACTTCACTTGATAGTCTATGCGCTGGTCAAGTGAAGCTTTCATCCGCAAGGTTCAACCAGACAGTGATTATTCTAAGACATAACTTAGTAAACTAGAGACTTCATGTCATTAAGCTTCAGTGAGAGGACCTCGTTTGGTCACTGCTTACAAGCTTAGTGGTCTCTCTGGTCACAGGTGGATAGTTAGTATAGCCTTGCAAAATTGGGTCTGCTCATACAAATTTGGCTTTTGATGTTAAACAGTGCAAGTGCGAAGTGAAAGTGCGCATTCGCAGACCCGAACTTGTGATGGTAGATCAGTTAACAGGTTTAGTCGTACAACAAAGGTGACTTGCGACCAGGCCTTTCTTCCCGCGAAGATTCAACACCTTGTTGCAGGTTACTAGGGCAACATGGGACAATCCACACACTATAGGCTAGATCGTTTACAAATAGTAAGCGTAGGAAGTCTTCGAGACTAATCTACGACGCAGTTTCATCGCTGGAGGAGCTCGAACAAGATATTATCCCGCGAAGTAATCACAAGAATGCTATTGGACCGAATATTTCGGGGACACACTTATGGAGGTCCACCATACCTTGATATGCGTGCTCCTGAATGGCATTCAGGTGAAAAGCTCGCTGGTTATACATAGTCCTTCAGTAAGTAGCAGGAGAGGATACTCTAGTTATGGCATCGTTGACACCAAGACTATTTGATTTGTCTTCCTGTTAATTTTGCCTTGCTGGAGGGTTTTCTTCTTAGGAAGCCCTGCATTGCACAACGCAGGCACAGATCGTCTACAAATGGTAGGCGTACGTAGTCTTCACGTCGACAGTTCGTGGTTATTGGTTTCTTCGTCCTTCTCAGACCTCGCAAGCATTGTTCTACCTCCAACAGCTCTTGAAGTACGTCATGACTAGGAACAAATTCTATGCAGCACATTGTTTCTTCAACGTATTTCTGAATCTTGTAACAAAATGATGGATATGAGAATAAAATGCATTTTATTACACTGTTTCATATTGTATTGTGCGTCCAGTGCTACATAAAGGGACGAGGCCGGCCGAAGAAAGAAGAACAAAGAAGTTCGAGAGCCTTAGAAAGATAGTCCAGTAGTCCAGTTACCTAAAGTAGGCAACTTAGCTTCCTTTACAGCCATGAACGGAGAAGAATGATATGATGAAGACCACGATAATGATGATGATCGTTTACACTAAGACGTCATTTTGCTTCTGAAAAAACAAAAGCAGACGACATCGTAGTGTAATCGACTTCATGATTAGCAAGGCAAGATAACGTCAGAGGAGACAGCATAAGCTGTCTTGATTAACGTTGAGAATTCCCCCCTCTTTCCATGTTGGAATGAATTTGAAAAATGTTTAAGCGAATCTAACAATTTTTCTCAAAATTGAGCAATTTGACAAGGTAAATTTGAAACTTTTCCTCCCAGAAGTTAATTTCATCTTATCTCAGATCCCATGTTCGCCAGTTGTTGTTGATGTTACATAGTACAATGTTAGTTGAGACAGCTACTAAAAATTATCCATTCTAATTTTAATCGGCCGGCCGGACTTCATCTTTGGAGCAAGGCCAAGTCATCTGCAACAACAGCAACAACAACGTCGTGGACTATACATATCCCACGCTTTGGTCTATTGGATTGTTGGTAATAGTGTCGTTGGTCCTTTGGTGGAGGAACATGACGACAGAGTACAGCAGCCCATATAAGGTAGGGCTGATCAATGTTGGTACAAAGTTTGTACAAAGCAGACTCGTTTGGTCTGAAATAGGGTACGGCAGATTGAATTTTCGCGGCACCGTTATTCGTGTAAAAAGGTTCGTAGCTAGTGCAAGCCTTGCACCACATCAATCAGCCCAAGTAATAATTCAGCGTGGCACAAGTTATGTGGATTTTTTTCTTTGTTAGGCGATTAGATTTTCGGTTCGGTCCATTCCTCATTTTTCCGGTTTTCGATTCGACTTGTGATCTGATTTCGAATTCGGTTTCGAAAAATGTGAAGGCTTGGTATCGACGATGTTTCGATAGCAAGCCGCCAATATCCCTGCGTACCGTCCGGGGGACCCTGGGGTATTTCATTCGAGGTGTCAAGGTTTATGGACACATGTCACACTCCTCGGTCTAGCGAACCCGGATGCCAAATTCTTGTAGGAGCGCGCCCCATATATTATTTAATTTCTGTAAACGGCTAACTCAATTCAATAAAAACACTTCATCTCATGCGTTGTCTGTGTGATTTTTTTAATACTCAATCATAGAGTAATAAGCTATAAGTGCTAATGAGGATTTGATTTGCAGGTATCTTACAAAATATACTTGTTGTAATCAGACAAATGAAAATAAAACAAACAAAAAAACCACTGAGTTGTGAGTTTGGTGTCTTTTACCCGATTACGCTCTTTGACTGTAGAGTAATTAGTTATAAATACTAATGATGTTTTGATTTACAGGTATCTTAGAAAATATACTTGTTGTAAGCGGACAAATGAAAATAAAACAAACCAAACAACTGAGTTGTGAGTTTGGTGTCTTTTTCTCGATTACACGCGTTGACTTTAGAGTAATTACTTATAAGTACTAATGATGATTTGATTTGCAGGTATCTCACAAAATACTTGTTGTAATCAGACAAATGAATGAAAATAAAACAAACAAAAAACACACTGAGTTGTGAGTTTGGTGTCTTTTTCTCGATTACACGCGTTGACTATAGAGTAATTAGTTATAAGTACTAATGATGATTTGATTTGCAGGTATCTTACAAAATACTTGTTGTAATAAGACCAAATGAATGAAAATAAAACAAACAACAACACAAAAAAAAAACTGAGTTGTGAGTCTGGTGTCTTTTACTCGATTACACGCGTTGACTATGGAGTAATTAGTTATAAGTACTAATGATGATTTGATTTGCAGGTATCTTACAAGATACTTGTTGTAATAAGACCGATGAAAATAAAACAAACAAAAAAAAACACTGAGTTGAGTGTGGTGTCTTTTTCACAATTACGCGCATTGACTGGCATTACGTCACATCAGTGCGTTTTACTGCAAACACACAAATAACTAACTTTTCATTTCAGGTACTAGTACGTCGAACATCATTATTTTTCAATTTTTTGGACTCTACCCTCATTTTTTTCTTGAGTGAATGGAAACACATCTTTTTGGGCGCGCCCTCCCAAGATCGCACAAGCTTTTCCCCTGCTATTGGACTACTTTTTGGATGCGTTCTTGAAGAAACGCATGGCAGCACCAATGCAACTTGGAAGTCGGAATGGAGTGCTAAATGCGGGGAAGAAATTTGTAATTGAGTTGTACGTAATAAAAAGTTGATGAAAAATAAAGTTTAAAAACAAAAGAGAAATTCCTCAGTTTATTTTTTCTCCTTTTCACTAGTTCTAGATAATTTAAATAAGATGTTTGTTGTAACGGAGTTGCTTTTCTGCAATAAACAATAAATGTTTGACCAACACAATGTCTCTTCATCAGTGTATTTTTCTATTAAAGCGATAATAAGTAATTTAACAAGTCTTGTTTCAGGAACTTCGGCCGTCATATGATTAAACGTTATTTTCGCTCGAACATCGCCGCCTTGAAGACGTACGTTATGGGCGCGCCCTCTCAAGACTGAGCACGCCAAACTGATTGTTTGGCGTATGCTCTCAAGAAGTTCGTTTTGGATGTACTTCTGGCAGCGTTCCTGAAGAAACGCATAGCGAGACTGGTTACGACTGAAAAACGACTGCAAGTTCTAAAGGTAACACACTTTCTTTTTTTCAGTTGTTTTAACTTTTAGATCATCTTTCTGTGTTTCAGATGTAGTGCGTTAAGTGAGCTTTTTCCAGCGTCTGAGAGGTAAGGAAGAATGAAGCGGACCACGAGAACACTAAATCTGATTCTGCTGTTACAAGCGCTTGTCCTCAGATGATACTAAAACTTATTCATTAATTCAGAATTTAGTGGGATTCAAACCCACGATCTCAGTTTGTTTGGTTATTGGTAATCATAATCTACCTAAGAGTGCAATTTTCAAGACATAGGATTCCAAAAAATGCACGAATATCTACGGTTTCATGATAGCTGACAGAAATTGATATGGATGTCAACAGTCAATTCCAAGGCCTTTTAAAGGAAATGGAGTTTGTAAATTGGCGTTTAACTGCACGACAAAGCCAGTGTTTTGATAATATTGATTATGTTTTCAAGAAGTGGTTCATTTAGGTCAGAGAAGTCCAGCGGTGTTATGACAGTTCTGAACTGTCATCTTCAGCGATCTGTAACCTGTAAGTATCAAAATATAGGAAAGTCTTCTCCTTGCAGAAGATAAAAATTCTGAGCCAAAGAGTTCTTGGTTTGGTTTAAGGAATTGGAAAGAGAGTTAAAATCAGTTGTGCTCCGGCTGCACCAAAAGTCATATATAGGTAAACGGCTGTTCCACTGGGATTCCAACTCGTGAACATTGCTTCATTACTAAGCAAATCGATATGAAATATAACTAATATTCAAACGCTATTCTGTCTCAGCCTCGTCCCCAGGGTGAGGGCGTCTCGAGGAAGCTGTGGAGTTTGAAGTTTATGTTCAACTGTCATGGTGCAACGTTTGCTTTGATAATCTGTTTTTGGAAGCTTTTCATTTAGGTCTGTGTAACTCCAAGCCACAGTCGATACAGCCACGTATTAACTAGCCCAGTGACGTAGCGGAACACGTGACCCTACCTACAAGATCTAAAGTAAGAACCAGAAAGGTTAAAAATGTTCACCCAAAATATTCTGGAACGGCCGAAAAAGGCTTTGATCAGTATTTCAAGCCATGAATTTAAATTCCAATGATCATCCTATTGATCTGTACAAAGATGAAAGTAGTGCTTTAATAATATTTAATGGAAAGATACAAATACAAGAAGTCATGTGTTAAATATAAGCGGTTAGGATAGCGGTTAGGATACTGAACAGATCTAAACTACAAGGAGGAACGAACATATAGCGATAAAAAGGGATTAATATCAGCATAATTTGTAATAACTAAGGGGGAAACTGTTGCTTTCTCGCTGAATCCATGTTCTTCAGAATTAACCTTGCATTTAGGTCCGAAAAGTCTTGATGACAGCGAGCAGATAATACAGCCCGGAGGTATCAGAAGTCTCTTCAGACGATACATGGTGATTTGAACAAACCCGCCAGGCAGACCAAAGGAAAGTACAGAAAAAAAAAACTGTACGAACACGTTCGAAAAATGTGACCAGGAAGAAAACGGATCAACAAGAAAAGCTTATGGCCTTTGCTCAAATTTCGGAACTAGGTACTAACACTAAAAGTTGTACAGAATGAGGCTCTTTTGGAATTAGAATCTGTAGCCTTTGTTTAGCCGTTCAAGATGGAAAGCATAATTTATCAAGCAACAGGAAATAACCTGACTGCACAGGGGCATATCCTAACTTTCAGTGTCATCTTAATGCAGTTTGCTCTCCTTCCATGGACTTCTAATCCATGAAGTTTGCCGGATTTACGAGGTGTTACTGTGATTCAAACGTATAAATACTAAGAAGTTGTCGAAAGCTAAATATCTTATTCTTAGATGTATTTTATTTAAATCCTAAACGACTCTAAATGTCTCGGCCTCAGTCGTGATGTAGTCCTAGCCAGTAGTACGTGACTTGTAAATGACATAATGGAGCTTGTTTAACTCGACAGAGGTACGTACAAGAATAGAAAAATCTCTAATACTTATTTTTCAACAAGTAATTTGTAAAACATTGGCTGAAAAGAAATTGGGCTGTTGGATCGAGACTGTGGCAGAAAATTCTTAGCGTTTTGAATCGAATTAATTGAACTAAGCATGTGTTGATACTGCAAAAATCTAGTAGAAAAAACGGGGTAGCTCCACCTTTATTCTGTTCAACTTTGACTGAATTTGCTTGTAGTCTTGTTCCCCTTTTCTAGAAAAATGTAGGAACTATCTTATGAGGCAACGTCATGAGTAGAGGGCTGGACAAATGACTGACACCACAGTTATGCATTGATTATGATGATTAATTATCTTGTTGATTGGGATGATGATGACGATGGTGATTAATAAGAAGTGCTGCCAGTTGCAAACACGGACGGCCGTGGGGATGATGATGATGATGTATCTAACCTTCTTTAGCAGGTGAAACGTGCATTGAAATATAACTAGAAATGTGTGTATCGCAGACCCTCATGAGGTTCGGGGAAGGATAACCCGTCCAATGAGTTAAGTATCGGAGGGTACTGGAGAGAAATAGAGTATAAAATTGTCCATGCAGCCAGGAGCCCCTGATGCAGCTCAAGACCTATATTAATAAAAAGGCAAAGGGAAAAGGGACATAAGTTTTGCCGATAGTTTGGATGGTCTTGGCGTTCTTCTCGGAGCATTTTCAAAAGGCCAGTAGGGATAAAACTGAATATAATGACATGCAAATGAAGCACATGATGGACTCATTTGAAGCACAAAAGGAGAGAAAAATGGCAAAAAAGGAAAAAAAATGAAGAAAAATGGAACAAAAATGAACTTAAAATAGGAAATAAATAAACGGAAGAAAATAAATATAAAAGTATATTAGTAAAATAAAAATACTTAATAAGATACGATAAAAAATAACTTCAAAATAAAGTCAAATAATATGAGAATAAAACAAACAAGTTAAATGATCAATGATTATAACAATGACAGTAATAAAAAAAAGGAATTAATTGCAACAAAAGAGACTTGATTGATTTTTGAAAACGAAACTGCAAGGACTTAAAGGCAGTAACGTTTCAAAAATCAGGCAAGAAGCATTTTTATATTTTTAAAGTCTTTTTAGTTGCCACCTTTAAGGTTTTTCTTTTCTATTACAGTCGTTATAATTATTATTATTATTATTATTATTATCATTTTTAAGTTCCTTTTTGTTCCATTCTTCAGATGTTTTTACCTTTTTCGTTCTTATTCTTTTGTGCATAAGTCATTATTTTTAACAGTTTTATCCCTATTGATTTATGAGTTTGAAACTGTTACATCAAATTTTCAACCGAGTTGATTTCTTAGTATATAGGGACGGCCTGACTATCCGAATTATCTGGAAACGCCAAGTCTCTTTTGTCTTTTGCCTTAAATGCTTTGATGCAATGAAGGAACAAGTGAGGGAAAACTTAACTTCGAAAATTTAAACCAGTGGTCTTTATTTCATTTCTTGAGAGATATAGGAGCAATGAACGTTGACATGCTGCGCAGTCTGATGAGGCGCCGTGATGTGAAGAGGCTACACGTAGACGACCGACACCTGTTGCATGGGTGATAATCATTATGATTATGATAATGATAATGACGATGATGATGACGATAATGATGTTGATAATGATGATGATGATGTTCACGATAATGCTAGTGATGATACTGACAATGACAATGACGTCACTGATGATGACGATGATGCTGACGTTGCTGACGATGCTGACGATGATGATGATGATAATGAAGATGACGTTGCTGACGATGCTGATAATGATGACCACGATCATTCTGACGATGAGGACAACGATGACGATGATTATAATAACGATGATGACGACGATGATGATAATGACAATGAGACAGAAAATGATGATGATGATGACGTTCTTAAAGAATTTGTTCTCTGATAGAGAAACTCTGAAGCTCAGTAATTGGCCGGCCATGGCGACATTAAAATTGGTGAGTAGCAGGACAGTAATCTTTGTTCTTCTTCAATACTCGACTGCTCCCCAGTCGTCTCTATTTCCTCACTCAAATATCAACGATGGAGGCCCGTGGAACATCCCTTCCCTGCATGCTGTAATAGTCTGTCTCCCTCGACCGTTCCTGTTGCTAAGAGGGACAAGAGAGGCGGCTAGGAACGGTTCAGCTTCGATAGGGTAAACACAAAGACCTAAAAACTGCAACAGGAGAAGTGAGGGAAAGCTAACCTTTAAAAATGTGTCTCGCGTTAAACCAGAGGTTTTGACTTGACTCAGTCATCAGTTTTCCCTGCTTTACTTATTAAAGCTGTGGACTGCAAAAGAAGGACAAAAAAACGCCGTTTACGTATTTGCAGACTAAGATACCTTGCGATTCAAAACTCCATCAAATGGATTATTGTGCCATTGATCGCACTTGCCTCTATAACAAAATTAAGGTTGCATCCTGAAATACACGACAAAAATACACTGCAGCAAAAGCAAAAAATAAACTTTGGAGATTTTTCTTTAAAAATCAAGCAATTGAGGTATCTTCTGTTTTCGTCCCAACAGCTTCCAGCTTGGATGTATTCATACATCATGGATGAGTGTTGATGTACGCTACCTTTGCTACTACTCTACGTCACTGCAGCACGAGAAACCAATGATAATGATTAATATGTAAGACCCACGTTTAAACAGACTGCTTTTCGCCAGCAAACATCATTAAAAAAATCGGATTTCACTTCTATAAGGTTTCACTTCGACAATTTGTTCATCTCCTAAGCTTTTATGCTATATTTAACTCTGTAAACTGGCTATTTCTAAACCCCAGTGAGTTTGAACTTGGCGATCTATATACTGAAGATGAAGTTTATTTAAACTCGAAATTTAGAGTAGCCTGAAAGGCTATAATATGTTTAAGAAATCGATAACTCGAGTTTAACGTGGTGTATATACAAAATGATTGAACTCTTTCAAAGCCTTAAGGAAAAAGAATTATAGCTCTTACCTTAAACTTCAAGGAGCAAATCCTATGAGGTCACAGACAAATAAAATGTTATTCACGGTTTAGCAACACATATTTCTACATTGAGGATTTTACGAGGTAAAGAGAGTAAATAGATATTTATGAAGTGTAGTTCTTAAGACAGGGGCGGATCCAGGATTTTTGTCAGGAAGGGGGTGCACCACTAAGCAATGGCGTAACTGACTGGTGACATAAACAAATTTTATAAAGCGAAAATAACAATAATGCAATAACATAATGCGAACTGCTGAAAATACATATCACACGATACAGCAGATTTTGTGTATAACTGTAGTAGAAAGCCGCAGGTCATCTCAGGATCGGGGTTGCGCAACCGCTGCACCCTCCCCCTCAAGATCCGCCTCTGTAAGACGCTTTTTAGAGTGAAAGAGTTAACCCAAGACCATAAAAAGAGGCCGTTTTTCGTTGTTTTCATTATCAGTTTAGTGATAAATGAACTTGAAATATATAGCAAATCTAGGACCCATTATGTAAAGGAAGAAAGCTTGATTTTACAAATGGAAGTTTTTGCATGCAGTTAGTGTAATGTTGAATTTATCAATTGGGCTATGAAAATTAGACAGTAACTTGGAACTTCTGAATTCTTAATTAATGCCACAAACGCTGATTTTATAGCTTAACATGTAACATAAATTGCCATAACCTTCTAATGCATGAAGATTTTCAGAGGTTCCGAGCAAGTTTTTTGCCTGATCTGAATTTGTCTCCAAAAAAAAAAACTTCATAACGTCAGTCTGCTTAGTGAAAGGCAGGGATTCATAGCTTTCACCCTTTACATTGATCCAATAAACAATAATTTAATATCTGTATTGCGAGCGAAAGCACTTTAATTAATATCATTGCTGGAGCACTTTAAAACGGCGACAAATATTCAAATTGCGCTATTCTAGAGCACAGCATCGCCAACTATCCACTCCTAGAATAATTTTTCTTTTTGTTTTCTCTCTACTTTCAGCCGAGCGAAATATTCATTTATACACCTTAGCTTTACTTTTTTTATATACAGTAGGCCTTTAAATAAAACTCCAAAGACGTCACCATAGCACTGGTTGGGGGTACTTGGTCCCTATTTTTCCAAATTAGATTGGTTTTCGTCCGGCTATGGTGTAATTTTATTTTTGGTCGCATCTTAGTTGTTGTATTTCTTAACAATAAAGTATGATGGTGCTTGTTGAAAAACTGCGTGCTTGTTTCTGTAAGGTTGTTTTTTTGTAAAGAGAACACCAGAAGTCGCAACCGCAACCCAGGGAAAAACCGTTACCTCGAAGCCGGACCTTTCGTATCCTAATCTCTCTCGGCCTTACGACTACACTACCACTCACTAGCACACTGACCCAAGCCGATAAGGGGGCGCAAAATATTTTTTGTCAACAGACTTGACCCTCAATACAACGTTTTCACTTACGTGGCCAGCACATGTACAAAACTGAATTTTATGTATTGATTTTTAATTTCTGAGTTTATGTATTGACAAATATATATGGTCGGATAATTCGCATCGCTGATAGTCATTTCTAATTTTAGATGATTCTATAACGACTCACTTCTTACCTTGTCGAAAGCTGACGTTTCAAGTTATTTACCAGCGTTTGAAACGTAGTATATGGCACAGCGAATTAACCTGGGCAGGAATACATGAACACCGACGACGTCATAGCTTTTGACTACTGACTTTTTCATGAATTGAATGTGGGGGAATTTCATTAAGATTAGGTCACGCGCGATTTTAGGTGGTTTATCCGGTCTGACAGGGTTTCTCGGTTTTTTATTTGAAACCCTGTAAAACCGGTTAAAATACCAAGATAATAACATGTGACCTTATATGCATGAGATTCCCCCCCCCCCCATTTTATTCATGAGGTAAAGTCAAACGCTACGACGTCATCGATTTTCATGTACTCCTGCCATGGTTGATGATATTCCTTTTCACTAAAATAGGTTAAAAACTGTGCGCCCTATTCTACTCAGTTCAATCAACAACAGTTGTCCTATATACACATTTCAATTCAGACCTGCGTCAGTCTGCCTTGCGCTACTACTTTAAAAAATCATTTTTAAGCCTGAAACCTCCAAGTAGATAATAAGTATTTCCAGGAACAGTGGATGAGTTCAACTTGATCAGGAAAGTGTCAATCATGGAGATTTTACTCGTTATTGAAGAGATTTGCAAAACGAGGGGACCAAGGGTGCCTCTTAGAGTTAACTGTTAAACTGGATTGTGCGGACGATTGTGAAAACAACGAATTCCCTTAAAACGGACATCTTAAAGAAAAGTCAAAGTCTTCTAGCTGTGGTGCTTAGTTATATGGGGATTTAGCAATGACGACGTTGACGGCAACTAGAACGTCAAGCAAAAACCAGCAGAACATTGCACGTGCAGCAAACTTTTTGGTACATTTCTCTTTGCCATCCCAGCAAAACTACGACGGCTAATGTCCTTATGTGACGTTTTATGGAGGACATAAACACAGGCCTCTGGCATCCTAATTGATAAACCCTCTACTATCCCCAAGTTCCCTAGAAAGGTTAGCAACACCAGCTCCATCTCATTGGCACCAGCTATTCGGTATTTTGTATCACCCAAACAAAAGCTCGTTGTGTAGGCATATTTGTAATTATCAAGCTTGTATTGCCAATGTTTTATTCCATTACTTCTTTCCAACTACCGTTATTTTTACACTAAGAAATTTCCTTAGTTGTCTTGACTTTCGTGTACTCTAACTCGAGGTGTCGACCATTTGTTTACTTTCTTTTCTTGCCTTGAATTTCTGTACAACAACAAAATACATTGAGTCTGCGCATTCAAACCCCTTAGGCTAAATATATGATTATTATGAGTATAAGGAAGCTCCGCTCTGTAAGGCAGAGGACCAGAAAAAAAAATCTACCTAAATAAAATGACGTGAATCGCAAAATCTCGCTACCGGGGAAAGGCGAAAGGAGATGATATTCTTTCTGTCTCGATCAATAATATCATGGTGACTATCGTGAGAGATATGGAGCCTGTTATAAAAACACCACAAAGAACATTTTTTATTATACCGAAATTATTATTGACACTGATCAGGGTTGTGAACTTACTGCGACATTTTGCAATCTGTCCTGAACCCACGTATCCCTCCTAGCACATGCATCTGTGAGTTCCGGATAGTTTATGACAGACACACCCCTCTTTTTAAATCGCACTGGTAATGGCAATGGTGGGAGTGTGCAGGCTGATATGTTGAGGCAATTGGCCTCGATTCGTTAAGAAATTACCCTTAGTAATGACGGAAAACAAAGAAGAGGGTCTGAATTTCACCGTTCGCTCAATATCAGTGTTTTTTTTTTTAACATTATATTTTGCAGTGTATAGTTGTGTTGGACGTGCCTGCATATCAGTGCTTTTTCTAACAATTAACTATTAACCATTTTTATTTCTTTTTATGCCTAGAGCAGTCCCGTTTACACACGTGCACACCCTCCCTCCCCACCTTACCCACTATTTTAGTGGAGACTTGGGAACCCTTTCATTAGGGATTCCATACTAAACTTGTAATGCCACAAAGGTTGCTAGATAAATCTACTGTTTTAATTTGATTTAATTGTTTTTGTTACGACGCAATGCAATACTGAGGAATTACCTTTAGTGATGACGGAAAACAAAGAAGATGGTCTTTAGTTAGAGTTCGCTGACTTTGCACCCTTCTTAAGAATCGGCGGAGGGGGGAAGGGGGGTTGCTCCAGTATAGAGGGGATGGGTATACTCGTCGGAATAATCGGCTCCTGTCGGGAAATAGAACGTAGCCCCTAAAGGACACTGAAAGGAGATCAATCTGGGCGTGGCTAATGCTTCATTTGACCCCTAAAGGAGACCATACTCTAACACGTTATGACGGCATTTGATTTTCTCCATTCATCATTTTCACATAGATCGACCATACTGCACTTATTTATTTTTGCATTTTGCATAATCATTGTTTCAATTTCTCCAGGGTATTATAGTCGTCCCAAGAGAAATGGAAGACATTGGTTTTGGTTTTGTGAAAATGGTGAATAAGGCTATTTTTTCAAGAAAAGCCTTAAGGCACCTACTGCTCTTGTACCGGGAAAATTCTACGTTCGTGACGAAAATGCAAACAGCAGCCATTTAGCGACCTCAACAGTTTTTTGCGTAGAGGAAAAAAACGCAAAAGAGTTCTGTTAAGAGTATAGAACAAACATGTGCACCTGCTAATAAGAACCTATAATTTTTGGCGTCTGGCAAAAAAGGTTCTTTTATTTTGAGGTAATTAGTAGCAATTCGGGCTTAGTAGGTTCCTAATTAGGTTCTTAAGAGCGGATGTCTGTAAATATAGACCAGAGGTGGAAAAAATAATTTAGTTTTAATTTTAGTTTCATTGGATGAAAAGTTTGGCGATATGGCGAGTGTCGAGTTCGGGCGATTTACGGCCTCTCACCAGACGTTTCTATTGTTCACGTCCACAAGTAAGAGATGCATGGTTAGGACTGACGTAAAAGAGAAAATACCCGAAGGGAACGCTTAGGTTGATTTTGTGACACTTATTGTACATTCATACTTGGGTACTCTTGTCCGTTACGTGTTATCAGTGACACTCTGTGGAGCAGCTGTTTCGAAATTATGGACCAAAAGACACTGGATCGTTTGTTATCATTTATAGAGTGTTTTCACTCACGTGGTTAGCATCTATGCAAATTTATTGGACCAAAAGAATACGTTTGCATAAGAAAGGAGTTCAACTCCCACAGGACTGGTTCAGGACACCAACATGGCCGCCGTTTCATTGTTTTGGGACACCAATATAGCTGCCGTGACCTCATGTGAAAACACTCTATAGACCCGAAACTCAGACAAACAAACTAAAATTAACATTAACGAATTCCTCACTGTTGTCTGACTTTTGTCATTAAAATGTTATGTTTGTCTGTCTGTCTTTTGCCATTAAAATGAGAAAAATTACAAAACTCAGACAAAAATTGCAAATTAGTCACTCTGACGTCATTTGCGCCTTTAGGCTATTCACTTAATTACAGAGAAGTTGAGATGCAATTTTTAATTTTATTCATTTAAATAGTTTCTCAGTTTCTGATTGGCTTTATGACCCAGCCAAGTCTTTATAACCAGCTGGTGCTGATCATATTTGGGAGGTGCTTTGACTATTATACGTCAGTCACTGAAACGTCAATAGGGAGTTTAAGCAACGATGTTTTTGAGCGACGCACGTCAAAGAAAATTCTTGAGCAAATTGTCTCTTGAAGCATTTAGCAACACAAATTTGGTTGCGTTAAGGCATATTACTAGAGATAAAGGCTCACTACGGGTTGACTTTATTGTGCAAATCGGGGCGTAAGAAGCTAGCCTTAGCTTCTTACTCCCTGGTGCAAATTGTTGCGAGGGAACGCTGCGAGGGAAACTAGGTCTCAATTTGTTCCCCGAAACAGTGCTATTGGGCAATTTGACACAACTGAGACCCATTCTCACGCGCCATTGTTATGCTAATTTTTCTTAATTAAAGCAGACTATACATACCTCCATAACTAGTACATTTCAGGGTGAATATTGTCAATGTTTTACATACAAAAGATTCGATAAAACAGGCCATTTCCGGGTTCCAAAAAATCTCACTTTCAAAGCGAGGCTAAGTGCGAAGCCATTGATATGAAAATGATTTTTAATTATGATGTTAATAAAACTCATTTTCACAACAAAGGTTTCGCACTTAGCCTTGTTTTGAAAGTGAGATTTTTTGGAACTCGGAAATGGTCTATTCAATCTGAAATGTACTAGTCGTTTAGATATGTTTGGTCAGCATTGATGTGGAAAAAAATAGCATAACGTCCAAACAGTGAATGTTGCAGCGCGGATTTTAGTTCTGCTCGCAAAAAAAGTGCTTTTAATATATCTTGATACATCAACTTTCAGCGAGAAAACAAGGTGTAATCTCGGTAGCAATGGCTACGATTCGCTGGTTGCTCTCTGTGTGCTGCTCCAATGACCGAAATCGGCAGATGTGTTTTGGGTCACGTGATCCGACTCGAATACTTCACCGAAAGACAACGCCTTACAGAGACCCGGCAATTCCTAAGCTACACATGGTGCATGGTACATGGTGTATGATTGAGCATCTCCCAAATAATGACTCTTTATCTTGATGGGTATATTTATAAGTTTTATTATATCTTGGTTTAGCCGTTTTTTCCTCACTAATTGTTATCGGCGATTCATAGCCATGATTATAATGAACTTGCTTTTGTTCCGAAGATAAATTCTCTAAACATTGGTCACTTTGTTTATTTTCTTTCCTTGTTGAGACTCCTGTGGAAGTAGCTACAATAATAAAGGAGAGGAAGGTGTATACAACGGGTGAGTTAAATCGTGTTTAAAAAAAATCGAAAAAGTAATAAATTCACTGTCTTCTCAATTTTAAACAATGCGTCCAAAAAAAAAAAAAAGAATGCTTTCTATTATTTTAAGTTAAATCTTGTTGACTTGCTCTAGCCCGTAATTATGGGTTGTTTTTGGTTAACTTTTCTTATCTTTTTTGTTGTTGTTGTGATTATTGATTTTTTCTTCACTAGGGATCGACTTTTAGATTCGAGACCTACACTTTAGGACGACTACGAGACGAGATTTAACTTAATGTTTTCGCGTATTCTCAATATACATCACGAAAACTTCAAAGTACTTCACCAGAAAAGTTAGCTCGGTCATTTTTTTCTGAAGCAGTTTAAGCCTTCTTTCAATGGCAAAATGATAACTTGTTTCTACCACTACAATATTCTCGCTAAACTATAACTCGTACTTGAATGACGATGGCTGTCGAGTTTTCTCTCCAAAATGACGCTGGTTCACATGCGCACACTACCACGTTGCCATTGAGGAAATCTGGTCCCCGTAGTCGTTCTTGACTTAGTGGCCGACCATTTGACTTTTGATGGGGCGGAGGGAAATGGGTGATGTCAGAAAAAAATATCGTGTATATAGACTGATTTCGAGAGAGAAAATTTTTTCATGGCGTTTAATGCTGGAAAAAAATCTTACACCGTTGTGTCTCAGGGAACCATAGGTTTGGGAAAATTTTTTTTTACACCAACCAAATCACACATACCTCGCCTGAAAAGTCAAATGGTCGGTCTCTTAGATCCTATAGGTTTTTACTAGAGTAGACGGCGCATGACCTCAGTAATTGTTTCTTTTTTAGTTGGTTCGACTTTCCTTCTTTAATGTAGTTGGAAAGTCCCGGCTATTAAATGGTCAAAGTTCTAAATGAAGATATGATCGTCGCAATGGTAATTGCAATTTAAGTTTTCAATCAAAGTTTTCTAGACAAAAAAGAAACGCTTGAGGTAGACATGCGCAGGGGCTAGCATTAATCATTTGTGACTATATGTATTCTCCTGTAGTGACAGGAAATGCTTTTTTTGGTATGGGCCTTATTTGAAAAGAAAACCTTGCCTGATAACTTTAAGATGGGCCTAACATGGGAAAGTTATTCATACCAGTTTGACAGCAATACGTTTGCGTCTTCTTTTCTCAGCAGTTACAGCGCCACAATAGGCTTGTACTGTATTTATGTTGCACTCAGAGGGTTTGGCCTTACAAAACAAAGGAGGTGCTAGGCCATTTAGGACATTCAGGGAATTGCTCTTTATTGCTGCTTCTGTGTCAGTATCTTCACAGTCTCCATTAAAGTAGAAATGTGGCATAGTATTGATGAATGAATTGTCCGGGTTCACCGTCTCCGTAGAGAACAATTAATATTTTGATCATATTATAATAACAAATATTATTATTCATTCAAATTATTTCTCCATTTTTGATTGGCTAAAAGCACACCCATAACCAGCTACTGTTGACCAAATTTGGAAGAATTTTGCGATTGATCAACCGATGAAGTCAAAATTGCAGCGCAATAGACCTTTTTAGCGATATGGCGGCCATATTGAATTAATTCGATTCAAGGAGCATTATAGGATGCCCAGGGGGCATGAGCACATTTCGTTTGTATTTTCGAGCGTTTTTCGGGACATTTTTTCGTAAAGTTTTCTTAGAATAAGATTGTAATGGGAAAAAAGATCCATGTGCCGTGTTTGGATGTAATAATTAATGATCGCCTTTTTCCAGAGAAATATACAGTGAAAGACCATATTTCTAATACTAAATTAGAAAAAGACGATCATTATTACATCCAAACACGGCGCAAGGATCTTTTTTCCCATTACAATCTTATTTTAGGAAAACTTTAAGAAAAAATGTCCCGAAAAGCGCCGGAAAATACAAACAAAATGTGCTCATGCTCCCTTAGCATCAATACTCCTTAAATCGAATTAATTGAATATGGCCGCTGTATCGCTAAAAAGGTCTATTGCAGGTTAATACACCGTTAACCAAGTAGACCTGGGGACTAGGTTTAGTTGTTTTGGCTGTGAAAGGAAAAATGGCCGAACAGTCGGCGGAACATTTTACTCGTTTCTCGACGAAGTATTGTCTAAAACATACAAAGAAGATCTCGAAAGATGTTATCCACCTCGACCTTCGCCCTCGGTGGATAACACCCACCTCGATCTGAATAATTCTTTATACCCTGCGAAAGCAGAATTCATTAATTCCTAATTATTATTCAATCAAAATATTTCCCCGATTCTGACTGGCTAAAAGCACGCGCATAATTCACCATAACCAGCTACTAATGACCAAATTTGGAAGAATTTTGCGATTAATCAACTGATGACGTCAAAAGTGCAGCTTCCTTGCAGGTTAATGCACCGTTAACCGAGAAGACTTGGGGACGAGGTTGAGCTGTTTTGGCCTCGATGGATAACACCCTCCTCGATCTCCATAATTCTTCATAAGATACTCAGCCTCATTCATTAATTGATAAATAACTGACCATACTTTATTCTAGAGATAAGATAGAGAAAGCAAGAGAGGATAAAGGGGACAGAGAAGGCATCCCCCATAAACACCCTATTCCATAAGTAATTCGTCTTGAGTTATTTTTAGAATCGGGATAAAGTTATCTCGCGTCCTGCGTGGATGTTTCGTGGAGGTTTCGCATGACTAAACGCCGTGCAAAACATGTCGGGCGAAAGGCAATGAAAGTGTAAAGAGATCGAGAGCATTCCTGAATATTGAGGCGAAATGAGTCGGCGCTCACCTGAGAAAAGGGAATCGCTCCATCTCCTCTTCCGAAAGACTCTTGCTCCGTTTATTTGATTTCTTCGGCGCCTTTTTGCTTGATTTGGTGACGGTCGAACTCGAAGGCGCAGGTTTAGGCTTCCCTGCACTTTTCATCCTCTTCGCTTCATCTGCTGAACTATTATCGGAAAGCAGGAGGGCATTTTGTTTGCGCATGCGTCAGTATGGGCTGTTGAATAGCCATTCACCGGCGAAAAATGTCTGCGCATGCTCTACTACAAATGACACGTGATCTATTTCGGGTAATGTCATTGGCTCTGACGCAAAAATGCCGGTTGAGATGAAAAAGATAATGGCTGTTTTTTGACAGTGATAGCGTTGTGGTTTTCTTGCCATAGTAAGAGATCAAAAAACATTTTGGTGAAAGTTTTGAGTGGAATGTTTTCTCTAGAAAATGTAGCGCCTTGGAAACGGCGGACAAACCCAGTGGTGGGTATTTGTCGGAGATATTGGCTTTGCAATCGCCGGCATGGGTGCGAAAGGCATGCCAAAAAGGTGGGTAATTTTGACTTTCTATGCTTACTGTTAGTTTCGTGCACATCGGTACAACAGGAAATTGTAAAGAAGTGAAAGAAAAATTATTGGGCTTTGCTATGTATATAAATTAGCTTGTACCGATGTGCACGGAAGCGACAGTTCTGTTAAACGTGTGGACCGTTTTTGTACCAAATATCGACTTGCATCTTTGAAGTTCAGGGACCCTCTGGAGGTCTAGTTCAGTGTATCCTCAAACATTCGAATTTTTATTTATTAAGCTTCGCTGGCATTTTATGCTCAGGTTAAAGTTTCTCGCCCCACAGTCCAACACAAGAGAAAATTGAAAGGTACAGCTGGTGGAGGGCCGTTTGAGCTACAGAATAATAATTATTATAATTATAAATAGGAAGACCGCTAAATCTAAATCAGCGCGTTTTCTCTTTAGAATGTGTGTCAAATGGGACACGATTCTCATCGATCGAAAGTGAAAAAAATAGTATTTTCCCTAGAGACCGTACATGCATTATGCGTGCACAAAGTTTGTTTTTTTAACTGAGAACAAAAATGGCCCTATCATGTTTGGCACCTTATATTACAATTTAAACTATTTCCGGAACGTTTGCTGGAAGTTACTCTGTACTTGTACTTAGACATCTTGTTTAATCAGCCATGGCATTAATGTTTTCAGGTGGATTGTTCCATAATAACTTGCCCCTCTGTATTTCACTGAGAATTCTTTGGCTGTTAATCTATGTATACATGTATGTTGTGCACAGTTAATTTTGTATCTCAACATAACTATTATTTTTTCTTTTATTTTTAGCACACATTGCCATACACAAAAAAGAACAGAAAATTATAAATTAACTGCCATAAAAAATTGACTACAACATTAGAATAAAATTTTATATTAGATGCTGATCAGGTATATTTGTGATAATTATGTAAAGTCTTATTTTTTTGTGAAATATACTTGAAAAATAGCAGGTAATGTTCCAAAGAAGTATAAAAGTGTAATGAGATCTACATGTAATGATTAAATAAAAATGTTTTGGCTTTTCATAAACTGAGAATTGTCTAAAATAGAAAGGCAGAGCTGTCATTAAGGGCCGTAACCCATAACACCTGTTACAGCTGAGCTCACTTGAAGTTAAATTTAAATTTTTGGGACCTGTGTTGGGTGAATCTTCATTTGCTATGGCTGTTTCAAAACTTAATGACAGCCCTGAAAAGGGATGGTTATATCTCTGTAGAGCAATCTTTGGAGTTATTTATTTTTTTTACACCAACATACTTGCCCTCTTTGGGTCACAGAAGATTGCTAGCATTGGGGGTTTACCTGTACTGTTTATTTATTAATTGTGATTGAGTACTTTTAAGTTTTATAATATACACCTAATTGCAATAAGGTTGTCATAGAAAAAAGCAAAAAGCCAAATAGGAATTAATTAGCATTAAATTATCATTGCTTGCAACATTCACAACACACACGCTTATAGCTGAATATTAATCACGTAATATGAAAGCCAAATCATTTGCATCAGTTTCTTGGTGTCATTCTAATGCAATTCGAGGTTGATTCATCTAGCGGATTTCAAACGTGCTCTAATTACAAACGTACATCGGATAACTACTAAAGAAAAAATGGCTCCATTTTTTTTCAATAAATATAGCCTGGGGTAAATTCCAGGAACTCGACGTGTCTTTTCGTTTAATGCTAAATAGAAAAGCCAGTCTGCGTATGGTTTGTAGTGCACAACACCATCAGATCACAATTTTCAAGCAACAAATCAGGGGTGTAGGCAGGACTTTCCATCGCGGAGAGGGTGAGGCGTTCCTCCGCCAGTTCCTCTCCCGCTCCACAAACCAAGCCTCGTTTGTCAGGACCCTTTTGTTACACACATCAGTGTTTCATGTGCGGAATCTTACAGCGCGGAAGTACAGAATTATTTCTTGTTATTGTGAATGACTTCTTAAATAATTGTTAAATTATTAAAATACGTAAATGTAAATCACATGGCTAATTAATTCCTATTTGGCTTTCTGCTTTTTGCTTATTGCTTTTTTCTATGACAACGTTATTGCAATTAGGTGTATCCCAAGGGGGATTAGACGAAAGCCAATCACATAGCGCGAATGTGTTCCGCGTGGATGACCCACGCTCAGAGCCACGCGTCCTTCACGAATTGGCGCAGAACAAAATGGCGGAAGACGCGGAGAGCGATATTGCTATTCGTTTTGTCGACGAAAACGACTACAGAGAGATTTCTGCTAAAGCTGTGTCAGCGAAACGGAAATTAGAAAAGAATCGCCCTTTCTGGCTTGTTTCTAGCTGAAAGTTCTGGCGAAGAAGATGAAAAAGTCAGTGCAAGCAAGGAGGAAGCTGTAACCGAAAAGGAGAGAGCCAATGAAATACAAGATAACGTAGAAAGCTCCTATTCCGATGAAACAGGAGGGCATTTTGTATGCGTATGCGTGCATCCGCTGAACAAAAATAGCGCGGTTGCGTCAAATCTGATGGCGGGAAATCGAAAACTTGCGTAAAGGTACGGTCCTTTTAAAAGCCATTTCGTTGGTGCTTTGAATACCGTACTTTCCTACAAAAAATATTCTCCATGAAAAAAATCGGACGTTTTCTACGCGGGTTTTTCACTTATAGATTTTTCAGCAGTAGGTTTTCTTGGCCCTTTAAAGACTTTCAAGAGTCAACGCCAAAAAGTCATTTTCCTGTATAAGTCTGATTTTCACTGGCAAAGTAATGCATTTCTATGGTTTGATTTCCAAACTCGTGGTTTTACTTATCAAGGAGGAAATGCATCGTAGCAATGTTCAGCTACTTTAAGAAAAGCGAAATAAAAATTTACTACGCGAGGTTTATTTATTAGCGCGATGTCTCATGTTAAACTGATAACGGAGACACGCGTTTATATATGCCGCAAAAACATGAAATCTATGTTTCTTTTTACAGTTTTTCGAAAGTTTTTGCGGAAAAATTTTTACAAAATATTCTACAGGAAATGAAGAATGGAATGAGTTTGAGACAGCAACAATTACAAGTGATTATGTACTACATAATCATTTGTCATGAGCATTTCATAAGCTCAGTTGCAGACAAACGAATGCACATACCCCGAAAAAATGAACAATACTTTTATTTTTCTTTAACTCTAAAAGATACAGAAATTTTTCCCAAGCTACTATTTTGAAGCCACTCTTGAGCAACAGCTCCTGTGTACCACAATCGATTTCTTGCTATTAATTTATATTTGATGACAGTAGTGATCCATTCAAAACAGAGAATGGCCATCACTCCATAAATCTAACTGACGATGTTGTTCACCTTCAAAGCCTGTTTAAACATAAGACAGGAAGTTTGTTAAAGGGGTGCATATAATGCTGTTTCCTCAAAAAATGAATACCACTGCTAGAGGACCCAAATGAGCTAGGATGCGACAACAAACATGACACAAATGGATGGATGAATTTGTCTGTTATAATGTTTCTGTTGGGAGCTTTTTACTGTATCCAGATGAACCCCTTATGTAAGTTGTACATCATGGAAGAATTATCAAGCAGAAACTGATGCATTAAACAAGAGGAGAAGCTAGTCTCATTCAACATCATTTGTGAACGAAATGTCTCACAAATTAGCATATCAACAAATGTAGTATCCACAAAAATGGTATCATTTAATTAGGAATAAATGCAATTTTTTTGCAACAGAAGCCAGGATTTATTTAAAAGGTGTATTGATAACGTTTCATTTCGTTCTATTTTGGGGTTGGGGAGTTAGACTAGATTTTCTTTAAGACGCCAGAATGTTATATTTATTTGCATAATGTAATGTAAACAAACAGTGTACCATCAAAATAAGGTGGAAAAAAATCAGAATTCAAACCGATTGCTGTAATTTGTTTTCCTTTGTATAACTAAATGATAGAATATTCTTATTTTCAAAACACAATCTTACTGGCATCAATATATTGATTTAAATTTATAGTCAAAGTGCGTGTATTTAATTTCTCAACGAGGACGTACCGGTGAAGAAAGCTAAAATTACTGAAGAAGGCGATTTTTCACAGCCTTCCTCAAAGCGCCATTCATTCGCTGAAGTATTCTTAGTTTCATTAATCATTAACTTAATTTGGGGAGAAAGGTAAGATTTCGACATAACCAAGCCAGCGAAAGGGTGAAAAACAGTTTCACGGCAGAATAGACACTTAATTAACCACTGTATTCCTGAAACGGTTAAGTTCGATTTTAGAGTTATACTATTGAGAAGAATTAAGTATCTATAGGATAATTGTTTAACGAAAAATTCTCACACTGACCTTTTCCTTCTGCTCAAAAAATGTGCACGAAATGTTAGGTCGTATGAACATTCAGCCGCCATCTTGTCTTCGATATACTGTTTTACGAAAGGAAATACTGTCCTGTCAAGGTTCACAGCGAGGCTGCAATAAACTCACTTTCATCGTAGCTAGATATACCATGCTACCTTAAAGAACACGTTTGTGGAACGTAGCACCCAATACACGTCCTTCAACTCCAGAAAACAGCCTGCAAATATTGGTACTGAACGTAAACAATTCACAGACAAGAATCGCCGAAAGGCGATTTTTAACTGGGCTGACAAGGGGCTATTCTTTCTGAGGGGAGGGGGCGGCTATACACACCCAGGCTACCATAAAACCTTGTCGGCAACCATTGCATGTGACAGAACCCAATGTGAGACTGAAACATAAACTCATTCAGAACATTGTACCCTTTTGAAAGACTTTCGTAACCAAAAAAAAAGAGTACCATTTTTAAGTGGGGGCTGTATAATAACTTTTAAATTCCGCCATTATGAATAAAAATAGACAAGTTAGCCATTAATTCTAAGCAGGAAACAATTTGCATTATTTCCACGTACCCCTCCCCTAATCCCTCTGTGCCCCAAAATATAGCGTGACAGTATAACGTGAACTAATTTGACGTAACTGGAAATTCCAAAAATTGTTGTCGTTCTACGAGTATAATGAGCTGATTTACACTAGACAGAAATATTGTATTGTATGAAAACCAGAAGTACAGTAAAACAGACAGTTAACTGCCCATTGATCCCGCCTGATCCAGGGGCCTCACTGACTGCACGGAGACTTTACTGCACTTTTCACAAACATGCGAACTCTAAAGTTCAAAAGCCACCTTCACAATTGTGTTTATCGTTGCCGTCAATCATAACTACGATCACAAGCAACGAACCTTGAAACAGAGAAACACACAAAACGGATCGAAATCCACAAATCACAAACCATGACCTTTGGAACCCGTGAAGTAAAGTTTTGTTTCCTAAGAGGTCCGTTAAGATGATTGACAGCAGCGTAAAACGCAATCGCCGGTTGGCTTCTGAACTTCAGAATTCGCATGTTTGTGAAAAGTGCGATCCTAATTTGCGGTCCACAGTCAACAAGAAAACGCACTATTTTTTCCACATAAAGAAAAATATTCAGTTTTAAGATTTCCCTCATGGTATTTTTCTCTAACTTAAAGGAATAAAATCCTTTGCATTTTGACACCTAAAAAAGTTTAAAGATTTCTCGCTCGCATGTTGCGTTCACCAGCACGCACTTCAAAAAATGTAAATAGATGAAACGATCGATAACATATTTTTTACCTGATACTGATGCGAGTTAAAAATTCGCTCCAGTTCTGTTTGTCTCACCCAAGACGAACTTTTCTTCATGGAAGATAACTATGCAGCTTTATAACTCGTCCGAAGTTTTTGTGCCAGCTAAACAATATGGAAGCACTATTCACAGTGACTCCTTGGATGTTAAAAAGACTGAACGTGACGCACTATTAGTCTCGCTTGCTTTAGAAAAGCGAGACTCTTAAAATGCGAAGGTTTTTATTTTTTTTTTCGGTGGGACCTAGTTTGTAGGCCCCGCGTTCCGTGGAAGAAGACCGAAGACCGAAGACCGTGGAAACTGGGGATAAGAATCGTGACGACTTTCATTGTATGGAAATGAGTCTCCTGATGAGAATGCAGTTTATTTCGGCGATGACTGAAATGACGCATGTAAGTTTGGCAATGACGTAATTTTCCTCGAATGGAGGCCCTTGATTTTCGTGTAATTATGCACGACATGCAGGCACATCCCCAAGCAGGATGAGAAAATATTATAGCGGGGAAATCCTTAGGATTTTGTGGCTTTTTAAGGCGTTACGTTTCCCAGAATATTGTCGCAATTACAGGAAATGTACGGTTAAATAGATTCACTTTGTTTTATGTATTTAATTGATAGATTTTCGCAGTTGTTACGATGTGAAGTCGTGTTGCACTTCATAAATACTTGAGATATGAAGTATCCACTGTCACGTAATTTTTACGTGCGCACGTGCGTAAAATTTGCGTTCGCAAATAAAATAAAGGCAATGTATGAACGTCTGCACGTACAATTATGTAAGCGTAAAAGTAGAACTCGCTTAATTTGACGTTTAATCTCAATACTTTATGTCTTACTTCTATTTGATTTACGTGATTAAAATTTACGTGCGTTAACGTGCGGAGCCAAAAACGCATCAGTGGAAATCCACCCTAACGTGTTTAACCGCACACTCTACTTGCAGCACTTCGTGTCCATAGTTAATAGAAATCCCATATCGATCTTTTCCGGAACGGGTTGGTCCAAGAATTCTATGGCTTGAAAGCGTTGATTATTTTGGAACAACTGATCACTTCAGTGGTCGAAAAAAAGAATAATCTTAATGGGCAAAACTTCAAGGTTTACTGGAAAATCAGGATCGAGGATCGAGGATCGAGGATCAAGAAATCAGGGATCAAGGATCGGTTAAAAAGAACTTGAAAATAAAATGAGTAAATAAATCGTGGATCAGTGGTGATGTGGGCCGCAGACTGTAGATAAATTTCTCAGAACATAACCCCGTTCGCTGTACTGAACGCTTAATTCAAGTAAACTAATCCGAGTCTGTCTGAGTCAGTGATTGTTTTGACGAGAAAGTGAAATTTTTTGGAAAATGAAACGCTTTATCCTGGTGATACTGTAATACAAGAAAACACTTTTAACAGTTTTTAATTTGTAACTCGTGGGGACGCGCGAGCGTACCACGAGTTATCGCAGGGACAGAGATATGCAAATGAGTCACTCGCTCACTCGTAGTAGACCGACTTCGTAATTAATCGGGTCCGAACTCGAGAGTGCGAAGATCTATCACTTCCGAAGAAGCACGCGCTCTTGAAGTTCGGTGGGATCAAATTCCTCGGTGAGAGCGTGCATCGTTCGGCGTTCGCTGCTCAGACTCAGAGTTTTCTTTTTATATGGCAAATTTTCTACAGCACGGTTAGAGGTCTTACCAAATTTAAGACACGTAGGAGTCTTTCAAATAAGTACGATGGTTAACTTGGGGATTGCATTTCAAGAGCCTTTGACTCGTCCAGGCGTTAAACTTGACGAGAAAATGAGCAATTACTCTTCTGACTCCGAAAGATCACGGGAGATATACAAATTCCAGCTTGCTGGAAAGTGATCTGAAAGTAAGAAAATGTCATGCCATGCTATTCTTAAGAACCTGTATGGGCCCAAAATGGATGTGATTTTGACCATTAGCTTCAAAATAACAGCAGAAATCGAGATAAGAAAACATATGTTTTGCCTCCTACTTCGCTGACGAGGTGTATCGGCTTTGTAAAGCACATGTTATTTTGTTTATTCGTTGCCATGAAATGCGTTGACATTGTTTTTTCACCGTCAATAGCTCGGTTAATGTGGCTCGATCATACTGAACGAATTTGCTGGCGGAAGTTCCATGGATAACGCATTAAGTTAAAGAGTTCTCGCTAGAGTGATGTAGTCAGCCTTCGTGGTGTAGTGGTATAGTAAAGTCGCATGTAGGCGAAGGTTTCTGGGTTCAAGTCTTGTTAGTACCATTTTTTTTAAATCTTCTTTCTTTCTTTTTTTCCCGTTTTTCGCTTGTTTTGTTTGCTTATTTGTTTTGTTGTTTTTCTAAAAATATGTACCTAAATAACCATTATTTAATAAAATGCAATAAACAAAAAGAAAAGTATTGTGTTTGCAGAGCAAAGATAGTATTAAATATATTGTACATGGATAAACAATCTGAATTTCTATCATTTCCTACAGTGTACTGTGGGAAAACCAGAGTTGATAACCATTTGATCATTTTCTAAAACAATGTTCCCACGAGTTGACGATAGGCTTTCTTTGATTAAGTGTACATTTGCTTTCAGTACTCCTTATTTTTCTTGTAATTGTTGTATGCACGACCCCACCAGCTGATCTTTTTATCGTACCATAAACTAAGGTTCTTACCTACCCACCTACCCACCCACCTACCCACCCACCTACCTACCTATCTATCTATCTATCTATCTATCTATCTATCTATCTATCTATCTATCTATCTATCTATCTATCTATCTATCTAAAATGCATGCTGTGTACAACTCTAAACATTTTACTCTGAGACTGTACGGAGATATTAAAAGTAGATACTAAGCAGCTATGGAAAATGTCATTACTTTCATGCGATATTGATATCTTATAAAACGGACAACAAATTCAGCAGGAATACGCACGAACTGAATTTACTGTTAGGCCCCTGATACCGATAAAAATCATCGTTCAATTTTTCGAGTGTAGAATCCCTGAAAGAGTACTCCTCAATGGAGCAATATCAATATGTAGAAGGTTTTCAAAGGTTTCACACCGGTTTGAGGCTAAGATGTGCAGTCTGTCTCTCCTTGCGATTTTTACTTTTTGAGTATATACATTATGACATACAACACTCGTTTTGTATCCCAAACGAAAAAGAGGTATAACGGCACCGGGGCCTTTGACATTAAAACTCATCTCCAAGCAAGCGAGACTCAACGCTACTAAGAGCGTTCTTGTCATGCCTTTGTTTACTTCCGATCACATCTTCAAGCGAAGTCTGTCTTTTCAAGCGAGTCATCTCATTTCACAATAATTGACCCTTATATTAGTTAAAACCCTATGGTTCATTTATGTTAATCAGGGGCGGATCCAGGATTTTTTTAGGAGGGGTGCACTCGTCTCTTGCTCTACTTCAACGCCAATAAACCACATAGTTTTTTTTTTGCAGAATAGCAGTTGTATTAGAAAACCGCAGGTCATCTCAAGAAGGGGGGGGGGGGGGTGCGCACCCCCTGCACCCTCCCCCTAGATCCGCCCCTGTTAATGCTGTTTTTGCCCCTCACATTGACTGTGTTCGTTCGTATTCAAAACACCTTTACAAAAATAAAGGTCGTATAAGTCATGTGTGTTATGTTTCGAGATAAATGGATTATACGCTTTTTTAAGTTTCCATTCCATTTTCCATTTTCCATTTTCCATTTTGCGGTGACTTCAGTTAACATCTTCATAAAATGGTAAAAGAAATATCAAGAAACATCACGAGAGCTGAAAACTTTCAAAGGCATGTTTCTGAAACTCGCTAATGCTGACATCAATATAGCGTGCTTGCTGAATGGGCGAAAACACAGAATTGTGATCACAACACAGGTTGAAAAAAGGTGTTTCCGTTTCCGTTTTTGTAACGGTTATCTAACGGAAACCTGAATATCCGCGGACGGAATTGTAACGGGGAACACGTGTATCCGTCATGTTTCAGTTTCTGCGGACACGCTTAAACGCATCCCTTATACTCGCGTTTCCGTCAGGTTTACTCTTGCGGAAACGCTAACTGCCGTCATGTTTCCGCAGCTCGTAAATTCAGAGGATACTCAATTATCCGTTGAGTTTCCGGAACAATGAATGCGGAAACTCAGTTTGACCGGTTTACTTTCTGCAGCCTTCATGTTTCCACAGATTCCGCTTTCGGTGGATTATTCACTGGATTTCCTAAATGTGTTAACTTTCCTTAACCACCCAGTTTCGAATCATATGTTCATTCTATCCGGTATATAAAAAAGTGGACGTTTGTGAGACAACCCTGGACCGTTTCATGCATCCACAATGACCCATTTTCGCTGATACACACAAATCAAGCTGAGTCATATTTAGGTGCATTTTTGGTATTAAAGTTTTTATTAAAATAATTCTATCTCCATTTTCATATAATATGTACATATGTATATTAAATATTTTCACAATAAAAAGAGACTCCTTACAATGTATTCCTATTTTCTATATCCAAAACTGTAACTTTTCAATTTCAATAGGCCACTTCCGAGTTCCAAAAACCCTCACTTTCAAAATGAGGCGAGGTGCGCAACCTTTCTTATGAAATGAGTTTTATTTGCACGAGAATGAAAAATGATTTCCATATCAAAGGCTGAGCACTTAACCTCGTTTTGAAACAGAGGCCCTGGGAACTCGGAAATGGCCTATTAAATAATCCTTTTAGAATTGACAAAATTCAAAATTTTTTCCTTGAAATGATTAGATTAACATAATAATTATACAGTCTAACCTCTTCTTATGGACACTTCTATACGACGGACAGTTCGTTTGGTCCCAGAAAAGCCAAAAATCATGCAATCCCTACCTCTGTAATATAGACACCTCTATAAAGCGGACACTTGGTTCTGTCCCTTTAGTGTCCGTATTAAAGAGGTTTGACATTATTATAAGTAACGTGCATTTCCATTCCAAAATAACTCAAAGAAGTAGTTCACGGCAAAATTATTACATAATTTAATAAGAAAAATAATATTATTACAAATGAAAGTCTTACTTAGTTACATGTAAGACTGCATAAAATCCCATTAGGAAATCTAAACTGCTGCCTTAATTCTTATTAGCAAGTACCAGTACTTGGTGGATCATCCCCAAAAATTATTGTTAAAGCCTACACAAACTGATGAGAGGCCATTATTGGGGAGTATCAGGCTGATGCTACAACGACGATAGTGATGCAAACAAAACTAGCCATAGGCTTTATATACAAATGTATAAGCCAACATCTCTACACATGTATCTCACTTATTGTCGCCACTCTGCTGTAAGTGCATGGCTACAACTTGGACCTGGCTGTGGCATACAAAGTAGTCTACGAGAATTTGCCTACATCTGAGTTTGAATAGTAATGACAAACTGCACACTTTTAACAAGCGACTCACTTTCACAATGCATCTATCTTACACTCCGTTTTATAGTTTTAGGATAATCCATTGACTGTCCTGTAATTTCAGCAATTTTAATG
Source organism: Porites cylindrica (assembly GCA_964035525.1). Classification (NCBI taxonomy): domain Eukaryota; kingdom Metazoa; phylum Cnidaria; class Anthozoa; order Scleractinia; family Poritidae; genus Porites; species Porites cylindrica. The sequence goes on from OZ037784.1 coordinate 6,073,039, forward strand.
AACACAGTCGAGTAAAGATTGACTTTTAGAATAAAACTCTTATCACCTTTCCAATTACCCTCCCACGCAGGCGTTTTTAGGGGAGCTCGTATTTCTTCCCTCCCCACAAACGCCTGCTCAACGGAAAACAACATTCCTTTCTCATTGTTTTATTTGCGTGGTAAGTGACCAATCAACAATTGTGCAATAAAGTGTTGACAGGCTAAACACGAGTGAACGTGACCCTAGAGTTACCGTTTTCCTTCTTTTCTTTCCTTCACTAAGGTTATGCAGTGCACGGAGTATTCTGAATTTTGACTAAATCTTATTTTTGCCGCTCTGAATCTAACATTTATTGCAGGTCAGAAAGCTTTCCCAGTGTTTAATGCAGATCGAGTAATTATCAGATTACCTTGCGGTCAAGGTCAACTTTCCAGAATTTGGAAAGTACAATGTGATTGGCTAAGCTTGGGAAAGGAATGTTGTCTTCAGTTGAGCAGGCGTTTGTGGGGAGGGAAGAAATACGAGCTCACCTAAAAACGACTGCGTGGGAGGCTACTTTCCAATAAGATTGTGCAATTTAGTTAGAGTTGATCATCACAGGATCATCCTGACTAAAGGCGCCATAATACATTAGGGACTTTAAGCAAATTGCTACAGTGACCTCTACTATGGTGGTCGTGGTTACAGTCCTGAAGAGAGTATGTTACTGTTGCCCGTCAAATTTCAACTTTATGCAAGTGGCACCCAAAAGTCACTACAGGGCTTTTCGCTCATTTGGTTTCGTTGTTAGTAAAACGCAGGGAAGACTGAATTATTGCCCAGTGAACTAGAAGTGTCAAATACCTTCTTGATTAAGAGAAAAAAAATGCTAGTTTTTAAACCAGTGAAAAATAGGGGAAAAGTAGAATTTTATACTCATGTACAAGCCATCACATTTTGTGCTTCGGCTAAAGCTCATTATTTTTCTGGACATCACGCACACGGCGTCATTTTTGGACTTATTACTCCCAGTTGCCATAGTAGCGATCACTGTAGCAATTTGTTACTTTGATATTATTGGCATCCTGCCCATGAAGGGCAGTTAGTTGGTACTGGTCTGTCTGACAAGTATTTATCAACCTCTCTGGTTATTTTCCCGGCTGTTCTTTCTTTGCCTCTTTGACATGCAAGCCTCACAAAAGGCGTCAAGAACAGCATTGATGTTTCTTAGCTTTGACCTCTCTGAGCATAGTGGCCTGATGTACCTGGGTTGTGGATCATTGGCCCTCTCTTCATTGTCTTCACTCTCCTCCAAAAACATAAATTGGACAGCATTGTGTAGGTCTAATAAAGCCTTTATTTTGGCTTTGTCATCTGGAGAAAGTTGTGCCTTGTCCAACACCTCTGTGTGATTCGTCAATTTCTGAACTCCAAAAAAACTTATTTAGTCACAGTGGCATGACTACTATGATAAACATTTAATTAACATTTACGTTCTTCAGTAACAGTTTAGTCTGGTAAAATAGTCACCCTAACTATTTTGAATCTTTAGATTTGGTTCTTGCTCTTTACTCTGAGCAATTTACACTACAATCAAACCTTGCATATAAATGGAAAGGACACTGTTAACATTAAAAATGTCAAAGGGGGTAGGGTGTGGCCCTAGTGCATTCTATAACAATCATTAATTATGTATGCATAATACAAACGTGCAAAACATGTGTTGTGTTCTTAAAAAAATGAAAGAGCCTTGTGCCCTTAACCTGAAAGATCCAGGTACCCAGGATGAATGTGTTTGAACAAACTAAGACTTCCTTGTTGCCCAAGAGCAACAGTAATGCAACAGGGGCCACCAGGCACTGCCAAAGCACAGCTGTGTTGCAGGACAGGCTAAATAAATCACTAAGTGGATGACTTAAACTGCACAGTAAAAATATTTGCACTGCAAGCATTAACAAAATAATGTACATGTATTTTACCTACCTTTTTAGCTCTCAAATTGGAATCTTGTCTGAACTCTGTGTTCTTCAAGTTTTCCATTTTACTGCCTTACCACATCTGCACGGGTACTTCTCTGACTCCAGTGCTGAAAAATGGCCCCTAGCAAAAGGAAAGCATGTTAAATGTGCGGGTCTGTAGAAAAGGAATTAAGAGTGCTTCTTGGTGTTGCTAAAAGTATTGTGGTTTGCTCCTGTTTTTGGTGTGGGTATTATTTAGTGGCTTTTCCATCTTTTGTATTTATGTCATTAGGGGATTACACTTGTCGGCAACACCAAGAAACTACAGTGGAACCCCCTTAACATGGTCATCAATGGGCCAAAAAAGTTTTGCCGTATTAATGGGGTGACGGTATTAATGAGGGTTTGTTTACAAGAAAATGTATGGTGGTTTTTGCCAGGCGGCCAAAAAAAGTGGCTGTAATAACAAGGTGGCTGTAAGGCGGGGTTTCACTGTAAGAAATTCAAGAAACTTAGAAAAGTGTACAACTTACCTTTTATCTCTGTTTTGGGCCATTTCTTTTACCCAAAATTCCCCCTCACTTCATTAACCAAAATACCCTCAATGTTTTTGTTCTCCACATCAGTATACCTCAAAGAAATAAAGACAAAAAAAAATGTCAAATATTTATATCAAAATAATAATACATGTATTACATGTATCGTAACAGCCTCGTTCTAAAAAAACTAGAGAGCTTAAAATCAGGCAGTTTTCTGGTAGTGCATTACAAAGAAAAATATTTAAAAAATGACGGTTGCTTTTATCATCGAATAAAGCCGTTATCCAAGTGCTTGAGGCACAAAACAAAATTAAAGTGTAACAATATAAAAAAACTGTGTAATCATCAAGTTGATCTCCTTGTGGCATTTGTAAAAATTGAAAGTATCATTAACACAAGCACCATTTTGTCCACTCAAAGAAGGATAAATAGAATAATTCCAACTTCCCACTTAAAGATGGGCACCTTACTTGAGTCAGTGAAGGTTGCTTTGTCATCGAATAAAGCTTTCATCCTTGTTTTCAAAGCTTAACAACAAATTGAAGTGTAAAGAAATAATTATTATATTCCTGACTAGTATTCTTGTTTATCTCCTGGTGACTGTTGCAACATTTGAAATATCATTGACACAAGCACTACTTTGTCCACTCAAAGATGGATAAATAGAATTGCAACTTCCCACTCAAAGATGGGCGTCTTACTTGTGTCAATGAAGGTTGCTTTGTCATCGAATAAAGCTGTTATCCTTGTGTTCGAAGCTTAACAACAAATTGAAGTGTAAGGAAATTATATTCCTGAATGATATTCTTGTCTATCTCCTGGTGACTGTTGCAACATTTGAAATATCATTGACACAAGCACTACTTTGTCCACTCAAAGATGGATAAATAGAATTGCAACTTCCCACTCAAAGATGGGCGTCTTACTTGTGTCAATGAAGGTTGCTTTGTCACCGAATAAAGCTGTTATCCTTGTGTTCGAAGCTTAACGACAAATTGAAGTGTAAGGAAATTATATTTCTGAAAAATCTTCTTGTTGCAACATTTGAAATATCATTGACACAAGCACTACTTTGTCCACTCAAAGATGGATAAATAGAATTGCAACTTCCCACTCAAAGATGGGCGTCTTACTTGTGTCAATGAAGGTTGCTTTGTCATCGAATAAAGCTGTTATCCTTGTGTTCGAAGCTTAACAACAAATTGAAGTGTAAGGAAATTATATTCCTGAATAATATTCTTGTCTATCTCCTGGTGACTGTTGCAACATTTGAAACATCATTGACACAAGCACTACTTTGTCCACTCAAAGATGGATAAATAGAATTGCAACTTCCCACTCAAAGATGGGCGTCTTACTTGTGTCAATGAAGGTTGCTTTGTCACCGAATAAAGCTGTTATCCTTGTGTTCGAAGCTTAACGACAAATTGAAGTGTAAGGAAATTATATTTCTGAAAAATCTTCTTGTTGCAACATTTGAAATATCATTGACACAAGCACTACTTTGTCCACTCAAAGATGGATAAATAGAATTGCAACTTCCCACTCAAAGATGGGCGTCTTACTTGTGTCAATGAAGGTTGCTTTGTCATCGAATAAAGCTGTTATCCTTGTGTTCGAAGCTTAACAACAAATTGAAGTGTAAGGAATTTATATTCCTGAATGATATTCTTGTCTATCTCCTGGTGACTGTTGCAACATTTGAAATATCATTGACACAAGCACTACTTTGTCCACTCAAAGATGGATAAATAGAATTGCAACTTCCCACTCAAAGATGGGCATCTTACTTGTGTCAATGAAGGTTGCTTTGTCATCAAATAAAGCTGTTATCCTTGTGTTCGAAGCTTAACGACAAATTGAAGTGTAAGGAAATGATATCCCTCTACAATCTTGTGACTTTTAGAACCTTTCTGCACCATCATATTAAACTTGTTATTGTGCATGTACACAAAGAGAAAAGGTTCCTTTTAACACTACAAGTCTCGTAACAAGCACTACATTTATTTCAATTTTGAACAATTCCCATTGGTAGTAAGGAAATGCACGTTGTCTGCAAAAAATTAATATGAACATTAAATATTATTTTTGTAGAGGTTTATCCTTGTGATAAACATCTACAGTCTCAGAAATTGGAGTGGAAATGTTTTGTACATTTCAGTGTCAAGGAATTTTTATATAATATTTTTCTGTCATTGCTATTGGATTCCGTACTCCGTTCCGTGATTCCGTTTCCTCATTCCAGATTAAGTATTTTACGGCTGCCATCTTCGCCATTAAAATGTGCATGCAGCAACTATGTCTTTATTGTAAAAGAAATCAGACAAAGACGTGCTTTACAGGCATATGCTATCAAAGAAACTACAGGCAACATACAAAGGTCAGATCTGTACGAAGCAACTCGCTGTCGCATGAAGCTCACATGTGAAACGATTTTTATGATCGACATCGATGAAATGCTCCCAAAGCTATTACATAGACTTAAATATGCCTCTATATATTTAAACAAGATTCAGAATGTACTTACGAAACAACAAGGATCCACAGTTTAAAATAAGCGTTCTTTCTTCTCAATGATGGTTGAAACACTCAGGGTGCATTCGAGTCGCGAAGAGTGAACACTGAACTCCTTCATCACCGCTTCCATGGGATTTGGCGTTTCGTTTAAATAGTTTTTCGAAGTATTATTTCTCCCTGCAGTCTATCTCCGCAATCTATCACACTCTCCTCGCTTATCTTGACAAAAAAATGGTCCTGCATGAACAAACCACCAAAATGGAAGGCGAACCGACAGCGAAGAATGTTCAAAAGGGCGCGCGATTCAAAATCCAACGTGAAAACGAGGCACGCATGCTCGTAACACTCGCGCCCCCAGAGCGAGGCAAAATGCGTGCAAGCGTTATAATTTATTTGGCTGTTTCTAAATTGTTTCAAATTACGCGTCAATGTTTGGAGCGCTAGTAATTTTAATGACACATCTTTGAATCTCTGAAAAAAGGAAGACAGAGAGAATCATCTATCACTTTTCCAGTATTTACGACGTGTAGTTTAGCGCAGGCGATTATCTCTGTTCTTTCGGATATTTTAGGTCAATGCAATGATTCCTCATCTTGCCTGAAGCGTAATCAGTACAGTTAAAACAAATTTTATTATATGAAAAATATTAAAAATAGTGCTGTTGCCGAGAAATCCTTGGCAGCACATCGCCTACTTAAAATTAAATCAACCGAAGATAAAAGCTACCAAATTTCCGCAGAAAATTGTCTGCGGAAACGCGACTGATACGGCCTTGTACATTTCAGCCAACGGAAACGCTGCGGAAACGCTGCGGAAACGCGAAACGCGACCTCATTTTGCTCTTACGTGTTTCCGCCCTCTGGAAATGTGACGGAAACTTGAACCATCAGATTTCCGCAAGATTTCCGAAATACGGAAACGCCTTATTTCACCCTGTGCAAGATCATGTACAAATTTAATGATAAAAGCTTAGCAAGATACAAATACAAACAAAAGCAAACCCCCTGAAACCTCGCCGTGGGCTACACTTGTATGCTCTACTCAGTCACCGAACCTTGTCAGTAATAGCTCCTATTTTCCTCAAGTCGCTCTCTGTGAAGCTCCCGGATGGGATGTCCCGGTGAAGCTTTAAACTTATGTGCGAAATTCTCAGAGTCTCTATTTTTGTCCGTGTCTTTTTTATCCTCAGTATCCGAAATTTAGACCTCCAAAGTGGCGTGTGTTGCATTAAATAGAAGGAAATATTTATACATGGCAAAGTTGTCACGTCCCTCGGTCATGGACGTGCGTAGTGCCATTCATCGGCAACTAGGTTGTTCGCTTCACTGACTACGAAGGCTTACAATCAAGTCTTCAGCCATAGTGTCGTCAACTGGTGAAATACCTTGCTCATAAATTGTGCCTCTTAATTGCTCATGTACTACATCGATCGATAATTCTCTCTTTGAGTTCACGAAGCGGCCACGGCGTTCCAAACCTGACGCTCACAGTCATCTTTTAGTGTGAACCTACCGTGAACAGCGTGTCGGTTTGAATGCAACGCGAGCATTTCTCTGACTTTCCCAGCGCCAACATCATCTAACTGACTTAAACTCGAACAATAAAAAAATTATAGAGTGACTCCCATGATCTATGATCGAATCGCTTCGAACAACGCAAATAGCCTTCTTCAGGTTCGCAACGCTTTGTGGGTTTTTCAGGGGGAGCGCAGACGAGGTACAAAAGTATCCGTGCAAGGCTCCGTGCAAGAGAAACTCATATGAAACCATTTGTGAGAACATCGTTTCTCGGTACCAGACCCTCGTGTCTTCCCTCCCCCGGGAGGCCGTTTTTCGCCGCAGACGACCGAAAGCCCATTTTATGACTGGGCGCACAGGCAGCCCAGTAAAAATGCCTGTGGCACTTCTTCACCGGCGAAAAACGTCTGATTGGTCGACGCGCGACCACGTGACATTGCCAGATTCAAAATGGCTGCAATCCCTCCATCGTTTGTTTATTCCAGTGGAAAGAAGATTAATTGCGGCTTAATATGAGTTGCAAATGCATATACGGATATTTTTAGAATAGCGTAGACTTTTTATTATCCTTTTTCACCTATTCCTATGGGATTCGTTCCCTGCGATGCGCGCGTTTTGGTCGGTTTACCGGATTTGGGCTCTTCACGATCACGAAGGACAACAATATTTTTGATAAAAGCCGGGTCTCTAGGAAGAACGGCCTTTGTTCACAGCTCAATGCAGCGGAGAAATAAGACACTATGGGTCCTTTAAAATTGCTTAGACACCTGTAAGTTATTTTATTATTTTATTTTACCGAAAAGATAAAGGAAAATTATGTTTTCTCCAGCAAGACTTTCTAATTTATATAAAAAAGCTTGAACATGAGCTCAATGAATTGTAGTGTCTGCATTCATGTTCTTTCCGTTGCAATTTTAACATCAAAACTTTAAAGCCGTCTATGACTAAGCAGGTTTTTTTTTTCTTTCTTCTTTTCAGTGGTTACTGTGCTTGATCTGAATAAGATAATGAAATTTTTAAAATTAGGGGAATACTATATATAAAAGAAGAGAAATTTGATTGCAAATATGTTAGTTGGAAAAAATACTGATTACACTATATGATCTTTTTACTATATAGGTTAGAAAATTGATGCGTAGTCAAAAGTGCTAAAGGAGTAAAAACCCAGATCTTGCCATTAATAAATTTTATTGACACTGTCAGTGACATATACTTTGCTTGAGTATACATTTGTTCGTCAAAAATGTTGTTTGTGAAGCTGCACTTTGTTTGATTCAGGATCAATCAATCGTTTCTGAAGAGAAATGAACAATAAAGTATGTTAACGTGTCAGATACTTCAACACTGTCTTAGCCAACAACTAAGAAGAAACTCAACTTCATATATAAAAAAAAACAAAGTGAAAAATACTTCACTGTGAAACAACAACCCCTTCAAATATATATCACATTAAATTCATGCAAAATGTAGAACTGATGAGAAATGCTGTAGCAGCTAATAACATAACATGTAATAACCTGTGTTGTGTTCCTGTTTCTTTATGATTCGTTTTACAAGGGATTTGAATCAGAGATGGTTAACATTGCCAGTATCAAATGCTTGCTTGTCAAACGAGTCGGATGCGACAGTTACACCTCAAGATAACTATCTTATAAGCTAATAAATTGTTACTACATGTACATCTAAATTCTTATTAAATAATAATTTTATTAGCTAATACAGTGTTTGGGTTCTCTGTGGACAAAGGAAACTGTCTGTAATAATGAGCTGTCCATAAAGTGGTGCTTAATTTCATTTACCAGCAGTTCTTTTTATCGTATATGAAACAACTTATTATTTGAAACTGGCTACAGTGTTGATGGGATGCTACAGTGTACAATAATACTTTGAAGGGTCTGCGCTCTTATCAATCATAGTCAATGCCTCCTGTGAGCCAGCTCATGGATGAATTTGATACATGTACAAAAGAAAATCCAACAGTCAACAATCAGAAAGATGTAATACTATGTGACCTCATGATGGAACTTAACTTTTACATGTATTTTCCTACCCTTTTTTAAGTTATGTAAATAGGTCTTCTGTTGAAGAAAATGAAACGAAGTCAAAATGTTTTGCTGTGCATGCATCAATCATGCAAGCATGAATTTGACAAAGGTTTGGAATTGAAAACTGGACAAGTTTGTACTTGATGTACCAAATTTCTCATCGGCTGAAACTAACAAGCACGATGTGCCAATTTTTGGCTCTAGCTGACATCTTAAATAAGAAAACCCATATTTTGGAAAGCATTTTTGGGCCAAACAAGAACTGATTATGCGTATATACACCTAATTGCAATAACGCTGTCATAGAAAAAAGCAATGAGCAAAAAGCAGAAAGCCAAATAGGAATTAATTAGCCATGTGATTTACATTTACGTATTTTAATAATTTAACAATTATTTAAGAAGTCATTCACAATAACAAGAAATAATTCTGTAATTCCGCGCTGTAAGATTCCGCACATGAAACACTGATGTGTGTAACAAAAGGGTCCTGACAAACGAGGCTTGGTTTGTGGAGCGGGAGAGGAACTGGCGGAGAAACGCCTCACCCTCTCCGCGATGGAAAGTCCTGCCTACACCCCTGATTTGTTGCTTGAAAATTGTGATCTGATGGTGTTGTGCACTACAAACCATACGCAGACTGGCTTTTCTATTTAGCATTAAACGAAAAGACGCGTCGAGTTCCTGGAATTTACCCCAGGCTATATTTAGTGAAAAAAAATGGAGCCATTTTTTCTTTAGTAGTTATGCGACGTACGTTTGTAATTAGAGCACGTTTGAAATCCGCTAGATGAATCAGTCTCGAATTGCATTAGAATGACACCAAGAAACTGATGCAAATGATTTGGCTTTCATATTACGTGATTAATATTCAGCTATAAGCGTGTGTGTAGTGAATGTTGCAAGCAATGATAATTTAATGCTAATTAATTCCTATTTGGCTTTTTGCTTTTTTCTATGACAACCTTATTGCAATTAGGTTTATGTGGTCTTAAAAATAACTCGAGACGAATTACCTATGGAATAGGGTGTGTTTGGGGGATGCCTTCTCTGTCCCCTTTATCCTCTCTTGAGAGAATGGAAATACTTCTCGAAAGAAGAGACTCTATAGGTTAACCTTTGTAAGTGACTCCCCAGAGTAAAGATAAAAAATCTAAAATCTAAAAACTAGAATCTAAAAAGTTATTTACATATCATAGTCGTAACCGCTTGCAATTATGTTAATAAGTATTCACGGCAAATAAATCCTCAATGTTTTGCGAAATACATAAAGTCAACGATCCTGCTTGTACAACTTCTTTAGACAAGTTATTCCACACATTAACGATCCGTACGCAATACTTGTACCAATATAGAGTGAAACCTTTTACATAAAGTTTATAATCGTGATTGGTTCTAGTTTGCTTCACTTATTAGGCACAAAAAGACCGAAAGAAGACGGCTATCTATTCCAAACACTGTTTTGTAGCACTGAACTAGAGATAAGACCTCCTTAAGTTTCTCCGCAGTTAGTCAATTCAGTAAGCGATAGCAGTGTTCATAGTTCAGTCATTGCACCACGCTTTTCCTTTTAAGGCAAATCGTGAGGCTCTACTTTGTATTTCAGTTTCTAAGGACTGAATGTCCTGAAGACCGCAGGGGACATTCATCTATGAATATCTAAATTGATAAGCCAAAAATTTGCTTGTGCTAGATCTTTTAAAACGCTTGCATCTCTGTCGTTTTATAAGCCCCCCGCCTCTCCAGTGTAGGCCCGTCTACATGTAAGAAAATAGCATAAAAATGCATCCGATTATAAGCGCCCTAGATATAAGCCTCCCTCCCTTCTGGCTTGTATTGAAACGAATTCGATTTACTATGAAGTTTTGAAATTAAAAAAAAAAAAAAAAAAACAGTTACAAAAAAACAGTAAAAATTAAGGACGCATTTTGATCAGCATTGCTGTAGCTTGTTTCGAAGCATTTTTTTGTATAAGCCCAAGGCTCGTAAACAGCAGGTACAGTTATACGAGAAATTCATCGCACTTACTTGTGCAGTTTGGCCATGGTAGCTTTGAATCGTGAGAACTAGTTGGGAACGTGTTCCACTTTCCTCCAGAGCAGTAATAAAAAAGGGGAGGAGTGAACTCAAAGTCATAGCCTGGTTTACATTGAACTTGGCAGGTCTGTTGCGATCCAAAGGACAGGCACTGCAAAGTGCCATTCGTTGGTGGAGGGTACATAGTGCAGCTTCCTGCAAAATAAATAGATGGTAAGACAAGCAAGTTAAAGAAGTCTCAAAAACTTTACAAAGAAAACTGGAAACGCAATGTATTATTTACACGATCAGTCGCCTTTTTTATTGTGAAAAAAAAATGCGTTTTTTCAATGACGTGTCAGTCGCGCGCGGACTCTCAAAGGAACTCAGGTATACATTCTTTTTTTTTACACTAAAACAACTTTTTTTTTTGTAAATAAGCTGAGATTAACCAAATATAATTATAAGAACATAATAAGAATATTCCTAGGTAGAGAGAGTCAGTTATAAACGTCTTGTATTTTGGTCATTTGTTTTTTTTTTGCGAGTAGCATAAGTAAAGGTAAAAGAAATAAATTAAAATTGATCTAAAATTGATTATTCTTGTATTGTTACATGATACACTGGACAAAAACGTAGTTTGTAGTCGAAATTAATCAGTATACTTAAACGTCAAAACCTTCAAAAATAAAACTTCATAAAAGGCAACTGAGTTCAGTTCTTTAAAAGTTCTTATTAATTATATAACAGCCGTTCCAAAATGAAATAAGAACATGATCAGGGCGTTATAATCGCAAAAAAGATAAATGAATAAATAAGAAAGTTCAGCCTCAGCCCAAAAATTAGACTTTCTTATAACAGAGAATGTGTGGCGAAGGGCAATGCAGTTTGCCTGGCGCTGCTACAAAATGACTCAATGAAATAATTTTGTGCTTGAATTCCATTTTTCATGACTCTTTTACAGTAGTTCTTGACGAAAAATATCGTACCTGCAGTTAAAAGAGCAAACTGATCAACCATCACAAAGAAAACAGCAAAAATGATCAGAGTGGCCTTCATAGTTGCGATCGTTAGTTAGGCTGCGCTCGACAAGTGTTTGTATCCTGACGAATCGTTTTAACTGTTTTGGTGTACACTGTACTTACTAATATGGCTCAAACAATCTTGCTTTTGACAGTTTGGTATATCAGAATCTAAATGGGAAATTATGTCGTAACTTAAGCTAACTTGAACGCTAATGGTATTTATGCAGCTGTTTTCTTTAAATTTTGCTGGAATCATGATAGATTAATCTTTTAACTTAAAGAATCCGCTCTATAATGTTAAAGAATTCATCTTTTTAACTCGGCGAAATGGCGATTTTAGTCACTCTGCTGCGCCAAAATCGCCCGTTTTCTCTATTATTATGCCGCTTTCTTGGCACATTCATGCCTTATTAGCCCATCTCAATGGCTCATTGATATGCGTAAATGTCCGACCATTTCTCCCGATGACTACTAATTAGAAACAATAAATGTGTTGCTTCACTTAGTCCTAAGGAGTGCTTAATGAAAATACATGCTAAGGGAAATACAATTTGACCGAATGATATATATGGAGCGACAGATCTAATCCATAATGGCGTTAGGAAATCGCCGTCTTGGGGTTGAGACTTACCCCGAGTAAGCGTTTTACTGACCAGATTTCTCATACGGATGTGTAAATCACTATCAGTTGATTAAATAATAAAGGACAGTAGCAGCTGTGAGATTCACGCGATAAGACAGTTAACAACCAAAAACCATTGTCCTGAGCATGTTTTAATTTTCTGTTATTTTTTATTATTTTATTATTTTTAAAATAACATTTATTTGGTTACAACACTTCTTATGACAATACTTACATTTACATGGAGTTTTGGAGAGACATCCTAAGCTGGCGCCTCTCATCTCTCAGGGCCGCCTTGTAAAACTAACTTCGCGCGCTCGAAGAGAAGCAAAGACAAGTCGATCTTTGTTGCATCAAAGACAATTTCTCTAGACTTCTCAATCCGTCATGATAACAATAAGGCAGTCCAGAACCATTAGATCGTGAACGTAAATAGGGTAAACCTTCTGTCAATTTTATAAATTTCGCTGAGAATGTGAGACACTTATTGGAAAACGAACGTGTAACGTAAAAGTAGCCTAATTTTACTCAAAACACACAGTGATTGCTTGGTCGATACAATGGTAAGCTTTCCGCTTCGTGAGCTGAATGTCCAAATTCGAAACCTCACTTTTGAGACTTCCCATATTGATATAATAAAAATAATAAAAAAAAAAACTGGGTACAGTTTGATCGTTGAGCTGCATTTGTTAATAAAAGAGCATAATCCTGTAAAAGAGAAATCAAACTTTACAATTTTTTTTGCGTAAAGCAAACGTTTTTCGTTTACAGGAGCAAGGTTTTACGACTTTGCCAGTTTTTTGTTTATGTTTTCCTTTCTCGCCAAATTTAATAACCGGTTTTTCTGCTTCACAAATGGTTCACTCGCCCAAAATCTTTTCAAAGAATTTATTTGAAATGTTAATTAACCTTACAAGTCCCAAATGCCCTGAAGTGTATGCGGTAAACGACCCTTGTTCTTGCGCAGCGCAGTACATAGGCACGTGCAGTAAGAAAATCCAATCAGAATTTATTATTCAAATCACAACGCTGCGCCGCGCTACATTCAAAACTTGATGGCTTCGGCTGAGAAAGCTGACGAAAGTTGCTCACGAAAGAGAAACAAGACACTCTCACATAAACTATCCCTCTTTCTCAACTTCACTACAAGAAAGCTAACTGAGGAAACATTCTGGGATGTTAAAACCAGCGCCTGAGGTAAATTACTTGTTAAAGTTATCGTCAATTCGGTCGACATTTGTATTCCGTCAAGTCCAACTTCAAATTAAGTTATTTCGTTGTCCAATGTTCTTGTTTTGAAGTTAATTCATTTGTTCTCAGAGGAGAAATAGCGAGTAGAAATGTAAGTAAATGCTCAAGCAAAATTAGTCCATGATTTTGAAAGTCCTTTGTTACAAGGTCGCACACGTGGCTGTTACTAAAATACAAGCAAAACTCAGTGGAGACCTCAATGTCCAGAATAAGGGGCAGAGCTAATTACGTCTTTCTTTTCCTTCAAATATATATTGGTTACTAAGAAAGGAATTTGCAAAAACGACAAAATTGATTCATTTTTTTCTCGATGTACTATACAAAAGCGAGATTTTGACGGAGTTAATATCATACAATGAGGCCACCGCACCGCAAATAATAAAGATGGACTTTAGCTATTACGAAAAGCCTCGACGTAAATTGAAAAAGATGTTTTCGTGAATTTCTATTTATTTAAAAAGCAGTTTGTATTTAAAAGAATAAAGAAAAAGTACCATATACTCAAACTGAAGTGTTGAAGATTGGAGATGTAAGAGGCCGTGGGCGTCAGAGTGTTAATAGGGCATCGCAATTTCGAACAACTTTTTTGTATATAAAACAATAAAAAATTCCAGCAGGCAAATGCGACAGCCATACTTCTTTGCTCCAAATGAATCCACCCAAAGTGATTATAAAAAGTTAAGAATAATTAGATCATTTACAATTTAATTATTAGATTGATTTTGAATCCAAGAGTGACTTAATTACGATATAGTAGTAAATTATTGATCCGTTTTGTTTCCATTATTCTTGGCCAGATTTCGGTTCAATTGCTGTGAAACAAACCACTAACAATATTTGCAATCAAATGTTGATTCACACTCGTGTGATACAAGAGAGACACGCGCGACCTCTGGCGCGACCTCTCGCGTGAATACATTGCGGCAGACCTTGTATGGTTACTATGATATTGAACATTGCAAATTAATGATACTTATTAGGAATGGAAAAGATTGGCAGAGTTCGTCACCAGAGCCGCATTTCGTATGATAACATGAACTACATCACGCGAGACCTATCGCGTGATCTCTCGCGTAAATAGATTGTGAGAGAGTCTGTATGGTTACCAAGATGTTTGACATCGCTATCATTTAAAAGAGTCGCAGTAATCGTCAATAGAGCCCTGTTTGCAAACCTTATTCAGTTTAAAGTCGCTGGCTTTTCAAAGTTGTAACTGGATTTAAGAATAAAGTATTTCCGTATTTTCTCTGTCTCTCTTGAGCCTTTACATAGCTCTTTGACGCTTAATTGAGCCTTGTTTTCCTGCTATTAACTCAGCTTCTTATCTTTTCAATTTTCAGCCGTCAGACCAGACCATGTTCCTCAGGCACACCTCCAGATTAGACCATGAAACCAGTCTATCAGACCACCACACCTGACAAACAGATCACAACCCAGATCAGACCACCACATCCGAATACCACACCAGACCATCGTCACGACCCGACCACCAAATCAGACCATCAGATCACAACACCACCGCTTGTCCAGACCACCAGTTCAGATTACCCCACCAGACCACAGGATACCATCCTTGACGACTCAGCTTCCAATCAGCACAGCATACCCAGCCTCTTGAAATGATACAGGTCAGGTGCATTCTTTAGGGGTTGGGTCGAGGGTGGTACATAGAGCTCTGGATGAACCTTGCAAAGCACACTTTCCACACACGTTCGGCCTGAAGTTTCTGGATTATTTTTCGGCTTAAGTTAATTGTAGTTAGATTAGTTAACGGGTTCCCCGGGCTGGTAAGGGTCTCCCCTTCCCTTTCTCCTAAGATGGGTTCCTTTGCAGGCGTTCGGTCAGCAATAAGAGTTCGGCATTTAGGAATAGGTTCGGCTTTTTGAACTCGGCCCGGCTTCTACGAAACGGTTCGGCTGCATCTTCTTGCGCCTTTTTTAGGTGGACTTCGTCACACCGCCGCCTTTGTCGTCGTCGTCGTCGTCTTCACTACAACCTCCCGCTTAGCTGCGCCAAATTTAAATTGATCTATCACACTTCACTTGATAGTCTATGCGCTGGTCAAGTGAAGCTTTGATCCGCAAGGTTCAACCAGACAGTGATTATTCTAAGACATAACTTAGTAAACTAGAGACTTCATGTCATTAAGCTTCAGTGAGAGGACCTTATTTGGTCACTGCTTACAAGCTTAGTGGTCTCCCTGGTTACAGGTAGATAGTTAGTATAGCCTTGCAAAATTGGGTCTGCTCATACAAATTTGGCTTTTGATGTTAAACGGTGCAAGTGTGAAGTGAAAAATGTTTTTATGCGCATTCGCAGACCCGAACTTGTGAAAGTAGATCAGTTAACAGGTTTAGTCGTACAACAAAAGTGACTTGCGACCAGGCGTTTCTTCCCGCGAAGATTCAACACCTTGTTGCAGGTTACTAGGGCAACATGGGACAATCCACACACTATAGGCTAGATCGTTTGCAAATTGTAAGCTTAGGAAGTCTTTGAGACTAATCTACGACGCAGTTTCATCGCTGGAGGAGCTCGAACAAGATATTATCCTGCGAAGTAATCACAAGATTGCTATGGGACCGAATATTTCGGGACACACTTATGGAGGCCCACCATACCTTGATATGCGTGCCCCTGAATGGCATTCAGGTGAAAACCTCGCTGGTTATAGATAGTCCTTCAGTAAGTAGCAGGAGAGGATACTCTAATTATGGCATCGTTGACACTCGGACGATTTGATTTGTCTGCCTGTTAATTTTGCCTTGCTGGAGTGTTTTCTTCTTAGGAAGCCCTGCATTGCACAACGCAGGCACAGATCGTCTACAAATGGTAGGCGTACGTAGTCTTCACGTCGACAGTTCGTGGTTATTGGTTTCTTCGTCCTCCAGACGTCGCAAGCATTGTTCTACCTCCAACAGCTCTTGAAGTACGTCATGACTGGGACTACATCCTATGCAGCACATTGTTTCTTTAACGTATTTCTGAATCTTGTAACAAAATGTTGGATATGAGAATAAAATGCATTTTATTACACTGTTTCATATCGTTTTGTGCGTCCAGTGCTACATGAAGGGAAGAGGCCGGCCGAAGAAAGAAGAGCAAAGAACTTGGAGAGCCTTAGAAAGATAGTCTAGTTACCTAAAGTAGGCAACTTAGCTTCCTTTGCAGCCATGGACGGAGAAGAATGACATCGGACCAAAGTGAACAATGACGATGATGAAGACCACGATAATGACGATGATCGTTTGCACTAAGACGTCCTTTTGCTTCTAAAAAACAGAAGCAGACGACATCGTAGTGTAGTCGACTTCATGATTAGGAAGGCAAGGTAAAGTCAGAGGAGACAGCATAGAGTAATAACTTTAAAGAGCTGTCTTGATTAACGTTGAGAATTCCCCCCTCTTTCCATGTGGGAATGAATTTGGAAAAAATTTAAGCGAATCTAACAAATTTTCTTAAAATTAAGCAATTTGACGAGGTAAATTTGAAACTTTTCCTCCCAGAAGTTAATTTCATCTTATCTCGGATCCCATGTTCGCCAGTTGTTGTTGATGTTACATAGTACAATGTTAGTTGAGACAGCTACTAAAAATTATCCATTCTAATTTTAATCGGCCGGCCGGACTTCATCTTTGGAGCAACTCCAAGTCATCTGCAACAACAGCAACAACAACGTCGTGGACTATACATATCCCACGCTTTGGTCTATTGGATTGTTGGTAATAGTGTCGTTGGTCCTTTGGTGGAGGAACATGACGACAGAATACAGCAGCCCATATGAGGTAGGGCTGATCAATGTTGGTACAAAGTTTGTACAAAGTAGACTCGTTTGGTCTGAAATAGCGTACGGCAGATTGAATTTTCGCCGCACCGTTCTTCGTGTAAAAATGTTCGTAGCTAGTGCAAACCTTGTACCACATCAATCAGCCCAAGTAATAATTCAGCGTGGCACAAGGTATGTGGATTTTTTTCTTTGTTTGGCGATTAGATTTTCGGTTCGGTCCATTCCTCTTTTTTCCGGTTTTCGATTCGACTTGTGATCTGATTTCGGATTCGGCTTCGAAAAATGTGAAGGCTTGGTATCGACGATGTTTTGATAGCAAGCCGCCAATATCCCTGCGTACCGTTCGGGGGACCCTGGGTGTTTCATTCGAGGTGACAAGGTTTATGGACACATGTCACACTCCTCGGTCTAGCCAACCCGGACGCCAAATTATTGTAGGAGCGCACCCCATATACTATTTAATTTCTGTAAACGGCTAACTCAATTCAATAAAACCACTTCACCTAATGCTTTGTCTGTGTGATTTTTTTAATACTTAATCATAGAGTAATAAGTTATAAGTACTAATATAATGATGATTTGATTTGCAGGTATCTTACAAAATACTTGTTGTAATCAGACAAATGAAAATAAAACAAACGCAAAAAACACACTGAGTTGTGAGTTTGGTGTCTTTTACTCGATTACGCGCGTTGACTATAGAGTAATTAGTTATAAGTACTAATGATGATTTGATTTGCAGCTTTCTTACAAAATACTTGCTGTAATAAGACCAAGTGAATGAAAATAAAACAAACCAAAAAAAACTGGGTTGTGAGTTTGGTGTCTTTTACTTGATTACGCGTATTGACTATAGAGTTATCAGTTAAGACTACTAATAACCATTTGATTTGCAGGTATCTCTCAAAATACTTGTTGTAATAAGACCAATGAAAATAAAACAAACAAAAAACACTGAGTGTGAGTTTAGTGTCTTTTACTCGATAACACGCGTTGACTATAGAGTAATTAGTTATAAGTACTAATGATGATTTGATTTGCAGGTATCTTACAAAATACTTCTTGTAATAAGATCAGTGAAAATAAAACAAACCAAAAAACACTGAGTTGTTAGTGTGGTGTCTTTTTCACAATTACCCGCATTGACTGGCATTATGTCACATCAGTGCGTTTTACTGCATACACACAAATAACTAACTTTTCATTTCAGGTACTAGTACGTCGAAAATCATTATTTTTCAATTTTTTGGACTCTACCTCCATTTTTTTATTGAGTGAGTGGAAACACATCTTTTTGGGCGCGCCTTCGCAAGAACGCACCAGCGTTTTTCCCTGCTATTGGACTACTTTTTTGGATGCGTTCTTGAAGAAACGCATGGCAGCACCAATGCAACTTGGAAGTCGTAAGGGAGTGCTAAATGCGGGGAAGAAATTTGTAATTGAGTTGTACGTAATAAGAAGTTGATGAAAAATAAAGTTTAAAAACAAAAAAGAAATTCATCAGCTTGTTTTTTCTCCTTTACACTAGTTCTAAATAATTTAAATAAGATTTGTTGTAACGGAGTTGCTTTTCTGCAATAAACAATAAATGTTTGACCAACACAATGTCGCGTCATCAGTGTATTTTTCTGTTAAAGCGATAATAAGTAAATAAGTAATTTAACAAGTTTTATTTCAGGAACTTCGGACGTCATATTTTTAAACGTTTTTTTCGCTTGAACATCGCCTCCTCGAAGACGTCCGTTTTGGGCGCGCCCTCTCAAGACGGAGCAGCCAAACTGATTGTTTGGCGTATGCTCTCAAGAAGTTCGTTTTGGATGTACTTCTGGCAGCGTTCCTGAAGAAAACGCATAGTGAGACTGGTTACTACTGAAAAACGACTGCAAGTTCTAAAGGTAACACACTGTTTCTTTTTTTCAGTTGTTTTAACTTTTAGATCATCTTTCTGTGTTTCAGATGTAGTGCGTGAAGTGAGCTTTTTCCATCGTCTAAGAGGCAAGGAAGAATGAAACGGACCACGAGAACACTTAATCTGATTCTGCTGTTACAGGCACTCATCCTCAGATGATACTAAAACTTATTCAATAATTCAGAATTTAGTGGGATTCAAACCCACGATCTCAGTTTGTTTGGTTATTGGTAATCATAATCTACCTAAGAGTGCAATTTTGAATACATAGGATTCCAAATAATGCACTGAATATCTGTTTCATGATAGCTGACAGAAATTGATTGGTTGTCAGCAGTCAATTCCAAGGCCTTTTAAAGGAAATGGAGTTTGTAATCGGCGTTTAACTACTCGGCAAAGCCAGTGTTTTGATAGTATTGATTATGTTTTCAAGAAGCATTTCATCTAGGTCAGAGAAGTCCAGCGGTGTTATGGCAGTTCTGAACTCTCATCTTCAGCGATCTGTAACCTGTAAGTGTCAAAATATAGGAAGTCTTCTCCTTGCAGAGGATAAACATTCTAAGCCAAAGAGTTCTTGGTTTCGTTTAAGGAATTGGAAAGAGAGTTAAAGTCAGTTGTGCTTCGGCTGCACCAAAAGTCATATATAGGTAAACGGCTGTTCCACTGGGATTCCAACCCGCGAACACTGCTTCATTAGTAAGCAAATCGATATGAAATAGAACTAATATTCAAACGCTATCTTGGAGGAAGCTGTAGAGTTTGAAGTTTATGTTCAACTGTCATGGTGCAACGTTTGCTTTGATAATCTGTGTTTGGAAGCTTTTCATTTAAGTCTGTGTAACTCCAAGCCACAGTCAATACAGCCACCTATTAACCAGCCCAGTGACGTAGCGGAACACGTGACTCTACCTACAAGATCTAAGGTAAGAACC
Source organism: Porites cylindrica (assembly GCA_964035525.1). Taxonomy (NCBI): domain Eukaryota; kingdom Metazoa; phylum Cnidaria; class Anthozoa; order Scleractinia; family Poritidae; genus Porites; species Porites cylindrica. The sequence goes on from OZ037784.1 coordinate 6,093,117, forward strand.
AGAAAGGTTAAAATGTTCACCCAAAATATTCGGGAACAGCCGAAAAAGACTTTGATCAGTATTTAAAGCCATGAATTTAAATTCCAATGATCATCCTATTGATCTGTACAAAGATGAAAGTACTGCTTTAATAATATTTAATGGAAAGATACAAATACAAGAAGTCATGTGTTAAGCCGTTAGGATAGCGGTTAGGATAGTGAACAGATCTAAACTACAAGGAGGAACGAACATATAGCGATAAAAAGGGATTAATATCAGCATTAAGTTGTAATAACTAGGGGGGAAATGTTGCTTTGTTTCTGAATCCATGTTCTTCAGAAACCTTGCATTTAGGTCCGAAAAGTCTTGATGACAGCGAACAGATAATACAACCCAGAGGTATCAGGAGTCTCTTCAGATGATACATGGTGATTTGAACAAACCCGCCCGGCAGACCAAAGGTAAGTACAGAAAAAAAAATAAAAACTGTGCGAACACGTTCGAAAAATGTGACCAGAAGAAAACGGATCAACAAGAAAGCTTATGGCCTTTGCTCAAATTTTGGAACTAGGTACTAAAACTAAAAGTTGTATAGAATGAGGCTCTTTTGGAATTAGAACCTGTAGCTTTTGTTTAGCTGTTCAAGATGGAAAGCATAATTTATCAAGCAACGGGAAATAACCTGACTGCACAGGGGCATATCCTAACTTTCAATGTAACCTTAATGCAGTTTCGTCTCCTTCCGTGGACCTTCTAATCCATGAAGGTTGCTGGATTTACGAGGTGTTACTGGGATTGAAACCCATATATGCTAAGAAGTTGTCGAAAGCTAAATATCTTGTTCTTGAGATGTATTTTATTTAAATCCTAAACGACTGCAGATGTCTCACCCTTAGTCATGATGGAGTCCTAGCCAGCAGTGCGTGACTTGTAAATGACATAAGGGAGCTTGTTTAACTCGGCAGAGGTACGTACAAGAATAGAAAAATATCTAATACTCATCTTTCAACAAGTAATTTGTAAAACATTGGCTGAAAAGAAATTGAGCTGTTGGATCGAGACTGTGGCAGAAAATTCTAGTAGAAAAAACGGGGTAGCTCCACCTTTATTCTGTTCAACTTTGACTGAATTTGCTTGTAGTCTTGTTCCCCTTTTCCAGAAAAATGTAGGAACTATCTTATGAGGCAACGTCACGAGTAGAGGGCTGGACAAATGACTGACACCTCAGTTATGCATTGATTATGATGATTAATTATCTTGTTGATTGGGATGATGATGACGATGGTGATTAATAAGAAGTGCTGCCAGTTGCAAACACGGACGGCCGTGGAGATGATGATGATGATGTATCTAACCTTCTTCAGCAGGTGAAACGTGCATTGAAATATAACTAGAAATGTGTGTATCGCAGACCCTCATGAGGTTCGGGGAAGGATAACCCGTCCAATGAGTTAAGTATCGGAGGGTACTGGAGAGAAATAGAGTATAAAATTGTCCATGCAGCCAGGAGCCCCTGATGCAGCTCAAGACCTATATTAATAAAAAGGCAAAGGGAAAAGGGACATAAGTTTTGCCGATAGTTTGGATGGTCTTGGCGTTCTTCTCGGAGCATTTTCAAAAGGCCAGTAGGGATAAAACTGAATATAATGACATGCAAATGAAGCACATGATGGACTCATTTGAAGCACAAAAGGAGAGAAAAATGGCAAAAAAGGAAAAAAAATGAAGAAAAATGGAACAAAAATGAACTTAAAATAGGAAATAAATAAACGGAAGAAAATAAATATAAAAGTATATTAGTAAAATAAAAATACTTAATAAGATACGATAAAAAATAACTTCAAAATAAAGTGAAATAATATGAGAATAAAACAAACAATTTAAATGATCAATGATTATAACAATGACAGTAATAAAAGAAAAGGAATTAATTGCAACAAAAGAGACTTGATTGATTTTTGAAAACGAAACTGCAAGGACTTAAAGGCAGTAACGTTTCAAAAATCAGGCAAGAAGCATTTTTATATTTTTAAAGTCTTTTTCGTTGCCACCTTTAAGGCTTTTCTTTTCCATTACAGTCGTTATAATCATTATTATTATTATTATTATTATTATTATTATCATTATTATCATTTTTAAGTTCCTTTTTGTTCCATTCTTCAGATGTTTTTACCTTTTTCGTTCTTATTCTTTTGTGCATAAGTCATTATTTTTAACAGTTTTATCCCTATTGATTTATGAGTTTGAAACTGTTACATCAAATTTTCAACCGAGTCGATTTCTTAGTATATAGGGACGACCTGACTATCCGAATTATCTGGAAACGCCAAGTCTCTTTTGTCTTTTGCCTTAAATGCTTTGATGCAATGAAGGAACAAGTGAGGGAAAACTTAACTTCGAAAATTTAAACCAGTGGTCTTTATTTCATTTCTTGAGAGATATAGGAGCAATGAACGTTGACATGCTGCGCAGTCTGATGAGGCGCCGTGATGTGAAGAGGCTACACGTAGACGACTGACACCTGTTGCATGGGTGATAATCATTATGATTATGATAATGATAATGACGATGACGATGATGATGACGATAATGATGTTGATAATGATGATGATGATGTTCACGATAATGCTAGTGATGATACTGACAATGACAATGACGTCGCTGATGATGACGATGATGCTGACGATGCCGACGATGATGATGACGATGATGATGATGATAATGAAGATGACGTTGCTGACGATGCTGATAATGATGACCACGATCATTCTAATGATGAGGACAACGATGACGATGATTATAATAACGATGATGACGACGATGATGATAATGACAATGAGGCAAAAAATGATGATGATGATGATGATGGCGTTCTTAAAGAATTTGTTCTCTGATAGAGAAACTCTGAAGCTCAGTAATCGGCCGGCCATGGCGACATTAAAATTGGTGAGTAGCAGGACAATAATCTTTGTTCTTCTTCAATACTCGACTGCTCCCCAATCGTCTCTATTTCCTCACTCAAATATCAACGATGGAGGCCCGTGGAACATCCCTTCCCTGCATGCTGTAATAGTCTGTCTCCCTCGACCGTTCCTGTTGCTAAGAGGGACAAGAGAGGCGGCTAGGAACGGTTCAGCTTCGATAGGGTAAACACAAAGACCTAAAAACTGCAACAGGAGAAGTGAGGGAAAGCTAACCTTTAAAAATGTGTCTCGCGTTAAACTAGAGGTTTTGACTTGACTCAGTCATCAGCTTTCCCTGCTTTACTTATTAAAGCTGGGGACTGCAAAAGAAGGACAAAAAAACGCCGTCTACGTATTTGCAGACTAAGATACCTTGCGATTCAAAACTCCATCAAATGGATTATTGTGCCATTGATCGCACTTGCCTCTATAACAAAATTAAGGCTACATCCTGAAATACACGACAAAAATACTCCGCAGCCAAAGCAAAAAATAAACTTTGGAGATTTTTCTTTAAAAATCAAGCAATTGAGGTATCCTCTGTTTTCGTCCCAACAGCTTCCAGCTTGGGTGTATTCATACATCATATTGGAGGATGAGTGTTGATGTACGCTACCTTTGCTACTACTCTACGTCACTGCAGCACGAGAAACCAATGATAATCATTAATATGTAAGACCCACGTTTAAACAGACTGCTTTTCGCCAAGCTCTCGCTTTGCTTTCGCAGGCTTTTCGCCAGCAAACATCATTAAAAAAATCGGATTTCACTTCTATAAGGTTTCACTTCGACAATTTGTTCATCTCCTAAGCTTTTATGCTATATTTAACTCTGTAAACTGGCTATTTCTAAACGGCAGTGAGTTTGAACTTGGCGGTCTATATACTGAAGCTGAACTTTATTTAAACTCGAAATTTAGAGTAGCCTGAAAGGCTATAATATCTTCAAGAAATCGATAACTCGGGTTTAACGTGGTATATATACAAAATGATCGAACTCTTTCAAAGCCTTAAGGAAAAAGAATTATAGCTCTTAGCTTAAACTTCAAGGAGCAAATCCTATGAGGTCACAAACAAATAAAATGTTATTCACGTGTTAGGAACACATATTTCTACGTTGAGGATTTTACGAGGTAGAGAGAGTAAATAGATATTTATGAAGTGTAGTTCTTAAGACAGGGGCGGATCCAGGATTTTTGTCAGGAAGGGGGTGCACCACTAAGCAATGGCGTAACTGACTGGTGACATAAACAAATTTTATAAAGCGAATACGAAGAATCGAAGAAGGCTTTTGACTAGGCAATAACATAATGCGAATTGCTGAAAATACATATCAAACGATACAGCAGATTTTGTATGTAACTGTAGTAGAAAGCCGCAGGTCATCTCAGGATCGGGGTTGCGCAACCCCTGCACCCTCCCCCTTAAGATCCGCCTCTGTAAGACGCTTTTTAGAGTGAAAGAGTTGACCCGAGACCATAAAAAGAGGCCGTTTTTCGTTGTTTTCATTATCAGTTTCGTGATAAATGAACTTGAAATATATAGCAAATCTAGGAGCCATTATGTAAAGGAAGAAAGCTTGATTTTACAAATGGAAGTTTTTGCATGCAGTTAGTGTAATGTTGAATTTATCAATTCGGCTATGAAAATTAGAGAGTAACTTGGAACTTCTGAATTCTTAATTAATGCCACAAACGCTGATTTTATAGCTTAACATGTAAAATAAATTGCCTTAACCTTCTAATGCATGAAGATTTTCAGAGTGTCCGAGCAAGTTTTTTGCCTGATCTGAATTTGTCTCCAAAAAAAAACTTCATAACGTCAGTCTGCTTAGTTAAAGGCAGGGACTCATAGCTTTCACCCTTTACATTGATCCAATAAACAATAATTTAATATCTGTATTGCGAGCGAAAGCGCTTTAATTAATATCATTGCTGGAGCACTTTAAAACGGCGACAAATATTCAAATTGCGCTATTCTAGAGCACAGCATCGCCGACTATCCACTCCTAGAATAATTTTTCTTTTTGTTTTCTCTCTACTTTCAGCCTAGCGAAATATTCATTTATATACCTTAGCTTTAATTTTTTTATATACAGTAGGCCTTTAAATAAAACTCCAAAGACGTCACCATAGCACTGGTTGGGGGTACTCGGTCCCTATTTTTCCAAATTAAATTGGTTTTCGGGGTTTACGTGTCCGGCTATCATGGTGTAATTGTATTTTTGGTCGCATTTTAGTTGTTGTATTTCTTAACAATAAAGTATAATGGAGCTTGTTGAAAAACTGCGTGCTTGTTCTGTAAGGCTGTTTTTTGTAAAGAGAACACCAGAAGTCGCAACCGCAACCCAGGGAAAAACCGTTACCTCGAAGCCGGACCTTTCGTATCCTAATCTCTCTCGGCCTTACGACTACACTACCACTCACTAGCACACTGACCCAAGCCGATAAGGGGGCGCAAAATATTTTTTGTCAACAGACTTGATCTTCAATACAACGTTTTCACTTACGTGGCCAGCACATGTACAAAACTGAATTTTATGTATTGATTTTTAATTTCTGAGTTTATGTATTGACAAATATGGTCGGATAATTCGCATCGCTGATAGTCATTTCTAATTTTAGATGATTCTATAACGACTCAATTCTTACCTTGTCGAAAGCTGGCGTTTCAAGTTATTTACCAGCGTTTGAAACGTAGTATATGGCGCACCGAATTAACCTGGGCAGGAATACATGAACACCGACGACGTCATAGCTTTTGACTACTGACTTTTTCATGAATTGAATGTGGGGGAATTTCATTAAGATTAGGTCACGCGCGATTTTAGGTGGTTTATTCGGTTTGACAGGGTTTCTCGATTTTTTATTTGAAACCCTGTAAAACCGGTTAAAATACCAAGATAATAACATGTGACCTTATATGCATGAGATTCCCCCCCCCATTTTATTCATGAGGTAAAGTCAAACGCTATGACGTCATCGATTTTCATGTACTCCTGCCATGGTTGATGATATTCCTTTTCACTAAAATAGGTTAAAAACTGTGCGCCCTATTCTACTCAGTTCAATCAACAACAGTTGTCCTATATACACATTTCAATTCAGATCTGTGTCAGTCTGCCTTGCGCTACTACTTTAAAAAATCGTTTTTAAGCCTGAAACCTCCAAGTAGATAATAAGTATTTCCAGGAACAGTGGATGAGTTCAACTTGATCAGGAAAGTGTCAAGCATGGAGATTTTACTCGTTATTGAAGAGATTTGCAAAACGAGGGGACCAAGGGTGCCTCTTAGAGTTAACTGTTAAACTGGATTGTGCGGACGATTGTGAAAACAACGAATTCGCTTAAAACGGACATCTTAAAGAAAAGTCAAAGTCTTCTAGCTGTGGTGCTTAGTTATATGGGGATTTAGCAATGACGACGTTGACGGCAACTAGAACGTCAAGCAAAAACCAGCAGAACATTGCACGTGCAGCAAACTTTTTGGTACATTTCTCTTTGCCATCCCAGCAAAACTACGACGGCTAATGCCCTTATGTGACGTTTTATGGAAGACGTAAACACAGGCCTCTGGCATCCTAATTGATAAACCCTCTACTATCCCCAAGTTCCCTAGAAAGGTTAGCAACACCAGCTCCATCTCATTGGCGCCAGCTATTCGGTGTTTTGTATCACTCAAACACTGAAAAGCTCGTTGTGTAGGTATATTTGTAATTATCAAGCTTGTATTGCCCATGTTTTATTCCATTACTTCTTTCCAACTACCCTTATTTTTACACTAAGAAATTTCCATGGTGTCTTGACTGTCGTGTACTCTAACTCAAGGTGTCGACCATTTGTTTACTTTCTTTTCTTGCCTGGAATTTCTGTACAACAACAAAATACATTGAGTCTGCGCATTCAAACCCCTTAGGCTAAATATATGATTATTATGAGTATAAGGAAGCTCCGCTCTGTAAGGCAGAGGACCTGAAAAAAAAATCTACCTAAATAAAATGACGTGAATCGCAAAATCTCGCTACCGGGGAAAGGCGAAGGGAGATGATATTCTTTCTGTCTCGATCAATAATATCATGGTGACTATCGTGAGAGATATGGAGCCTGTTATAAAAACACCACAAAGAACATTTTTTATGATACCGAAATTATTATTGACACTGATCAGGGTTGTGAACTTACTGCGACATTTTGCAATCTGTCCTGAACCCACGTATCCCTCCTGGCACATGCATCTGTGAGTTCCGGATAGTTTATGACAGACACACCCCTCTTTTTAAATCGCACTGGTAATGGCAATGGTGGGAGTGTGCAGGCTGATATGTTGAGGCAATTGGCCTCGATTCGTTAAGAAATTACCCTTAGTAATGACGGAAAACAAAGAAGAGGGTCTGAATTTCACCGTTCGCTCAATATCAGTGTTTTTTTTTAACATTATATTTTGCAGTGTATAGTTGTGTTGGACGTGGCTGCATATCAGTGCTTTTTCTAACAATTAACTATCAACCATTTTTATTTGTTTTTATTCTTAGAGCACCCCCATTTACACACACCCTCCCTCCCCACCTTACCCACTATTTTAGTGGAGACTTGGGAACCCTTTCATTAGGGATTCCATACTAAACTTGTAATGCCACAAAGGTTGCTAGATAAATCTACTGTTTTAATTTGATTTAATTGTTTTTGTTACGACGCAATGCAATACTGAGGAATTACCTTTAGTGATGACGGAAAACAAAGAAGATGGTCTTTAGTTAGAGTTCGCTGACTTTGCACCCTTCTTAAGAATCGGCGGAGGGGGGAAGGGGGGTTGCTCCAGTATAGAGGGGATGGGTATACTCGTCGGAATAATCGGCTCCTGTCGGGAAATAGAACTTAGCCCCTAAAGGACACTGAAAGGAGATCAATCTGGGCGTGGCTAATGCTTCATTTGACCCCTAAAGGAGACCATACTCTAACACGTTATGACGGCATTTGATTTTCTCCATTCATCATTTTCACATAGATCGACCATACTGCACTTATTTATTTTTGCATTTTGCATAATCATTGCTTCAATTTCTCCAGGGTATTATAGTCGTCCCAAGAGAAAGTGAAGACATTGGTTTTAGTTTTGTGAAAATGGTGAATAAGGCTATTTTTTCACGAAAAGCCTTAAGGCACCTACTGCTCTTGTACCGGGAAAATTCTACGTTCGTGACGAAAATGCAAACAGCAGCCATTTAGCGACCTCAACAGTTTTTTGCGTAGAGGAAAAAAACGCAAAAGAGTTCTGTTAAGAGTATAGAACAAACATGTGCACCTGCTAATAAGAACCTATAATTTTTGGCGTCTGGCAAAAAAGGTTCTTTTATTTTGAGGTAATTAGTAGCAATTCGGGCTTAGTAGGTTCCTAATTAGGTTCTTAAGAGCGGATGTCTGTAAATATAGACCAGAGGTGGAAAAAATAATTTAGTTTTAATTTTAGTTTCATTGGATGAAAAGTTTGGCGATATGGCGAGTGTCAAGTTCGGGCGATTTACGGCCTCTCACCAGACGTTTCTATTGTTCACGTCCACAAGTAAGAGATGCATGGTTAGGACTGACGTAAAAGAGAAAATACCCGAAGGGAACGCTTAGGTTGATTTTGTGACACTTATTGTACATTCATACTTGGGTACTCTTGTCCGTTACGTGTTATCAGTGACACTCTGTGGAGCAGCTGTTTCGAAATTATGGACCAAAAGACACTGGATCGTTTGTTATCATTTATAGAGTGTTTTCACTCACGTGGTTAGCATCTATGCAAATTTATTGGACCAAAAGAATACGTTTGCATAAGAAAGGAGTTCAACTCCCACAGGACTGGTTCAGGACACCAACATGGCCGCCGTTTCATTGTTTTGGGACACCAATATAGCTGCCGTGACCTCATGTGAAAACACTCTATAGACCCGAAACTCAGACAAACAAACTAAAATTAACATTAACGAATTCCTCACTGTTGTCTGACTTTTGTCATTAAAATGTCATGTTTGTCTGTCTTTTGTCATTAAAATGAGAAAAATTACTAAACTCAGACAAAAATTGCAAATTAGTCACTCTGACGTCATTCGCGCCTTTACGCTATTCACTTAATTACAGAGAAGTTGAGATGCAATTTTTAATTTTATTCATTTAAATAGTTTGTCAGTTTCTGATTGGCTTTATTACCCAGCCAAGTCTTTATAACTAGCTGGTGCTGATCATATTTGGGAGGTGCTTTGACTATTATACGTCAGTCACTGAAACGTCAATAGGGAGTTTAAGCAACGATGTTTTTGAGCGACGCACGTCAAAGAAAATTCTTGAGCAAATTGTCTCTTGAAGCATTTAGCAACACAAAGTTGGTTGCGTTAAGGCATATTACTAGAGATAAAGGCTCACTACGGGTTGACTTTATTGTGCAAATCGGGGCGTAAGAAGCTAGCCCTAGCTTCTTACGCCCTGGTGCAAATTGTTGCGAGGGAACGCTGCGAGGGAAACTAGGTCTCAATTTGTTCCCCGAAACAGTGCTATTGGGCAATTTGACACAACTGAGACCCATTCTCACGCGCCATTGTTATGCTAATTTTTCGTAATTAAAGCAGACTATACATACCTCCATAACTAGTACATTTCAGGGTGAACATTGTCAATGTTTTACATACAAAAGATTCGATAAAACAGGCCATTTCCGGGTTCCAAAAAATCTCACTTTCAAAGCGAGGCTAAGTGCGAAGCCATTGATATGAAAATGATTTTAATTATGATGCTAATAAAACTCATTTTCACAACAAAGGTTTCGCACTTAGCCTCGTTTTGAAAGTGAGATTTTTTGGAACTCGGAAATGGCCTATTCAATCTGAAATGTACTAGTCGTTTAGATATGTTTGGTCAACATTGATGTGGAAAAAAATAGCATAACGTCCAAACAGTGAATGTTGCAGCGCGGATTTTAGTTCTGCTCGCAAAAAAAGTGCTTTTAATATATCTTGATACATCAACTTTCAGCGAGAAAACAAGGTGTAATCTCGGTAGCAATGGCTACGATTCGCTGGTTGCTCTCTGTGTGCTGCTCCAATGACCGAAATCGGCAGATGTGTTTTGGGTCACGTGATCCGACTCGAATACTTCACCGAAAGACAACGCCTTAAAGAGACCCGGCAATTCCTAAGCTACATATGGTGCATGGCACATGGTGTATGATTGAGCATCTCCCAAATAATGACTCTTTATCTTGATGGGTATATTTATAAGTTTTATTATATCTTGGTTTAGCCGTTTTTTCCTCACTAATTGTTATCGGCGATTCATAGCCATGATTACAATGAACTTGCTTTTGTTCCGAAGATAAATTCTCTAAACATTGGTCACTTTGTTCATTTTCTTTCCTTGTTGAGACTCCTGTGGAAGTAGCTACAATAATAAAGGAGAGGAAGGTGTATACAACGGGTGAGTTAAATCGTGTTTAAAAAAAATCGAAAAAGTAATAAATTCACTGTCTTCTCAATTTTAAACAATGCGTCCAAAAAAAAAAAAAGAATGCTTTCTATTATTTTAAGTTAAATCTTGTTGACTTGCTCTAGCCCGTAATTATGGGTTGTTTTTGGTTAACTTTTCTTATCTTTTTTGTTGTTGTTGTGATTATTGATTTTTTCTTCACTAGGGATCGACTTTTAGATTCGAGACCTACACTTTAGGACGACTACGAGACGAGATTTAACTTAATGTTTTCGCGTATTCTCAATATACATCACGAAAACTTCAAAGTACTTCACCAGAAAAGTTAGCTCGGTCATTTTTTTCTGAAGCAGTTTAAGCCTTCTTCCAATGGCAAAATGATAACTTGTTTCTACCACTACAATATTCTCGCTAAACTATAACTCGTACTTGAATGACGATGGCTGTCGAGTTTTCTCGCCAAAATGACGCTGGTTCACATGCGCACACTACCACGTTGCCATTGAGAAAATCTGGTCCCCGTAGTCGTTCTTGACTTAGTGGCCGACCATTTGACTTTTGATGGGGCGGAGGGGAATGGGTGATGTCAGAAAAAATATCGTGTATATAGACTGATTTCGAGAGAGAAAATTTTTTCATGGCGTTTAATGCTGGAAAAAAATCTTACACCGTTGTGTCTCAGGGAACCATAGGTTTGGGAAAATTTTTTTTTACACCAACCAAATCACACATACCTCGCCTGAAAAGTCAAATGGTCGGTCTCTTAGATCCTATAGGTTTTTAGTAGAGTAGACGGCGCATGACCTCAGTAATTGTTTCTTTTTTAGTTGGTTCGACTTTCCTTCTTTAATGTAGTTGGAAAGTCCCGGCTATTAAATGGTCAAAGTTCTAAATGAAGATATGATCGTCGCAATGGTAATTGCAATTTAAGTTTTCAATCAAAGTTTTCTAGACAAAAAAGAAACGCTTGAGGTAGACATGCGCAGGGGCTAGCATTAATCATTTGTGACTATATGTATTCTCCTGTAGTGGCAGGAAATGCTTTTTTTGGTATGGGCCTTATTTGAAAAGAAAACCTTGCCTGATAACTTTAAGATGGGCCTAACATGGGAAAGTTATTCATACCAGTTTGACAGCAGTACGTTTGCGTCTTCTTTTCTCAGCAGTTACAGCGCCACAATAGGCTTGTACTGCATTTATGTTGCACTCAGAGGGTTTGGCCTTACAAAACAAAGGAGGTGCTAGGCCATTTAGGACATTCAGGGAATTGCTCTTTATTGCTGCTTCTGTGTCAGTATCTTCACAGTCTCCATTAAAGTAGAAATGTGGCATAGTATTGATGAATGAATTGTCCGGGTTCACCGTCTCCGTAGAGAACAATTAATATTTTGATCATATTATAATAACAAATATTATTATTCATTCAAATTATTTCTCCATTTTTGATTGGCTAAAAGCACACCCATAACCAGCTACTGTTGACCAAATTTGGAAGAATTTTGCGATTGATCAACCGATGAAGTCAAAATTGCAGCGCAATAGACCTTTTTAGCGATATGGCGGCCATATTGAATTAATTCGATTCAAGGAGCATTATAGGATGCCCAGGGGGCATGAGCACATTTCGTTTGTATTTTCGAGCGTTTTTCGGGACATTTTTTCGTAAAGTTTTCTTAGAATAAGATTGTAATGGGAAAAAAGATCCATGTGCCGTGTTTGGATGTAATAATTAATGATCGCCTTTTTCCAGAGAAATATACAGTGAAAGACCATATTTCTAATACTAAATTAGAAAAAGACGATCATTATTACATCCAAACACGGCGCAAGGATCTTTTTTCCCATTACAATCTTATTTTAGGAAAACTTTAAGAAAAAATGTCCCGAAAAGCGCCGGAAAATACAAACAAAATGTGCTCATGCTCCCTTAGCATCAATACTCCTTAATCGAATTAATTGAATATGGCCGCCGTATCGCTAAAAAGGTCTATTGCAGGTTAATACACCGTTAACCAAGTAGACCTGGGGATTAGGTTTAGTTGTTTTGAAAAATGGCCGGCGGAACATTTTACTCGTTTCTCGACGAAGTATTGTCTAAAACATACAAAGAAGATCTCGAAAGATGTTATCCACCTCGACCTTCGCCCTCGGTGGATAACACCCACCTCGATCTGAATAATTCTTTATACCCTGCGAAAGCAGAATTCATTAATTCCTAATTATTATTCAATCAAAATATTTCCCCGATTCTGACTGGCTAAAAGCACGCGCATAATTCACCATAACCAGCTACTAATGACCAAATTTGGAAGAATTTTGCGATTAATCAACTGATGACGTCAAAAGTGCAGCTTCCTTGCAGGTTAATGCACCGTTAACCGAGAAGACTTGGGGACGAGGTTGAGCTGTTTTGGCCTCGATGGATAACACCCTCCTCGACCTCCATAATTCTTCATAAGATACTCAGCCTCATTCATTAATTGATAAATAACTGACCATACTTTATTCTAGAGATAAGATAGAGAAAGCAAGAGAGGATAAAGGGGACAGAGAAGGCATCCCCCATACACACCCTATTCCATAAGTAATTCGTCTTGAGTTATTTTTAGAATCGGGATAAAGTTATCTCGCGTCCTGCGTGGATGTTTCGTGGAGGTTTCTCATGACTAAACGCCGTGCAAAACATGTCGGGCGAAAGGCAATGAAAGTGTAAAGAGATCGAGAGCATTCCTGAATATTGAGGCGAAATGAGTCGGCGCTCACCTGAGAAAAGGGAATCGCTCCATCTCCTCTTCCGAAAGACTCTTGCTCCGTTTATTTGATTTCTTCGGCGCCTTTTTGCTTGATTTGGTGACGGTCGAACTCGAAGGCGCAGGTTTAGGCTTCCCTGCACTTTTCATCCTCTTCGATTCATCTGCTGAACTATTATCGGAAAGCAGGAGGGCATTTTGTTTGCGCATGCGTCAGTATGGGCTGTTGAATAGCCATTCACCGGCGAAAAATGTCTGCGCATGCTCTACTACAAATGACACGTGATCTATTTCGGGCAATGTCATTGGCTCTGAGGCAAAAATGCCGGTTGAGATGAAAAAGATAATGGCTGTTTTTTTGACAGTGATAGCGTTGTGGTTTTCTTGCCATAGTAAGAGATCAAAAAACATTTTGGTGAAAGTTTTGAGTGGAATGTTTTCTCTAGAAAATGTAGCGCCTTGGAAACGGCGGACAAACCCAGTGGTGGGTATTTGTCGGAGATATTGGCTTTGCAATCGCCGGCATGGGTGCGAAAGGCATGCCAAAAAGGTGGGTAATTTTGACTTTCTATGCTTACTGTTAGTTTCGTGCACATCGGTACAACAGGAAATTGTAAAGAAGTGAAAGAAAAATTATTGGGCTTTGCTATGTATATAAATTAGCTTGTACCGATGTGCACGGAAGCGACAGTTCTGTTAAACGTGTGGACCGTGTTTGTACCAAATATCGACTTGCATCTTTGAAGTTCAGGGACCCTCTGGAGGTCTAGTTCAGTGTATCCTCAAACATTCGAATTTTTATTTATTAAGCTTCGCTGGCATTTTATGCTCAGGTTAAAGTTTCTCGCCCCACAGTCCAACACAAGAGAAAATTGAAAGGTACAGCTGGTGGAGGGCCGTTTGAACTACAGAATAATAATTATTATAATTATAAATAAGAAGACCGCTAAATCTAAATCAGCGCGTTTTCTCTTTAGAATGTGTGTCAAATGGGACACGATTCTCATCGATCGAAAGTGAAAAAATAGTGTTTTCCCTAGAGACCGTACATGCATTATGCGTGCACAAAGTTTGTTTTTTTAACTGAGAACAAAAATGGCCCTATCATGTTTGGCACCTTATATTACAATTTAAACTATTTCCGGAACGTTTGCTGGAAGTTACTCTGTACTTGTACTTAGGGCCTGTTTACATGGAGTGGGGGACCCCGGTCTAGTGGGGTTGGTTTCTTTTGTTTTCACGCTCTGGGGAACACAAAACAAAAGAAACCTACCCCACTAGACCGGGGTCCCCCATTCCATGTAAACAGGCCCTTAGACATCTTGTTTAATCAGCCATGGCATTAATGTTTTCAGGTGGATTGTTCCATAATAACTTGCCCCTCTGTATTTCACTGAGAATTCTTTGGCTGTTAATCTATGTATACATGTATGTTGTGCACAGTTAATTTTGTATCTCAACATAACTATTATTTTTTCTTTTATTTTTAGCATACATTGCCATACACAAAAAAGAACAGAAAATTATAAATTAACTGCCATAAAAAATTGACTACAACATTAGAATAAAATTTTATATTAGATGCTGATCAGGTATATTTGTGATAATTATGTAAAGTCTTATTTTTTTGTGAAATAATCTTGAAAAATAGCAGGTAATGTTCCAAAGACGTATAAAAGTGTAATGAGATCTACATGTAATGATTAAATAAAAATGTTTTGGCTTTTCATAAACTGAGAATTGTCTAAAATAGAAAGGCAGAGCTGTCATTAAGGGCCGTAACCCATAACACCTGTTACAGCTGAGCTCACTTGAAGTTAAATTTAAATTTTTGGGACCTGTGTTGGGTGAATCTTCATTTGCTATGGCTGTTTCAAAACTTAATGACAGCCCTGAAAAGGGATGGTTATATCTCTGTAGAGCAATCTTTGGAGTTTTTTTTTTTTTTTACACCAACATACTTGCCCTCTTTGGGTCACAGAAGATTGCTAGCATTGGGGGTTTACCTGTACTGTTTATTTGTTAATTGTGATTGAGTACTTTTAAGTTTTATAATATACACCTAATTGCAATAAGGTTGTCATAGAAAAAAGCAAAAAGCCAAATAGGAATTAATTAGCATTAAATTATCATTGCTTGCAACATTCACAACACACACGCTTATAGCTGAATATTAATCACGTAATATGAAAGCCAAATCATTTGCATCAGTTTCTTGGTGTCATTCTAATGCAATTCGAGGTTGATTCATCTAGCGGATTTCAAACGTGCTCTAATTACAAACGTACATCGGATAACTACTAAAGAAAAAATGGCTCCATTTTTTTTCAATAAATATAGCCTGGGGTAAATTCCAGGAACTCGACGTGTCTTTTCGTTTAATGCTAAATAGAAAAGCCAGTCTGCGTATGGTTTGTAGTGCACAACACCATCAGATCACAATTTTCAAGCAACAAATCAGGGGTGTAGGCAGGACTTTCCATCGCGGAGAGGGTGAGGCGTTCCTCCGCCAGTTCCTCTCCCGCTCCACAAACCAAGCCTCGTTTGTCAGGACCCTTTTGTTACACACATCAGTGTTTCATGTGCGGAATCTTACAGCGCGGAAGTACAGAATTATTTCTTGTTATTGTGAATGACTTCTTAAATAATTGTTCAATTATTAAAATACGTAAATGTAAATCACATGGCTAATTAATTCCTATTTGGCTTTCTGCTTTTTGCTTATTGCTTTTTTCTATGACAACGTTATTGCAATTAGGTGTATCCCAAGGGGGATTAGACGAAAGCCAATCACATAGCGCTAATGTGTTCCGCGTGGATGACCCACGCTCAGAGCCACGCGTCCTTCACGAATTGGCGCAGAACAAAATGGCGGAAGACGCGGAGAGCGATATTGCTATTCGTTTTGTCGACGAAAACGACTACAGAGAGATTTCTGCTAAAGCTGTGTCAGCGAAACGGAAATTAAAAAAGAATCGCCCTTTCTGGCTTGTTTCTAGCTGAAAGTTCTGGCGAAGAAGATGAAAAAGTCAGTGCAAGCAAGGAGGAAGCTGTAACCGAAAAGGAGAGAGCCAATGAAATACAAGATAACGTAGAAAGCTCCTATTCCGATGAAACAGGAGGGCATTTTGTATGCGTATGCGTGCATCCGCTGAACGAAAATAGCGCGGTTGCGTCAAATCTGATGGCGGGAAATCGAAAACTTGCGTAAAGGTACGGTCCTTTTAAAAGCCATTTCGTTGGTGCTTTGAATACCGTACTTTCCTACAAAAAATATTCTCCATGAAAAAAATCGGACGTTTTCTACGCGGGTTTTTCACTTATAGATTTTTCAGCAGTAGGTTTTCTTGGCCCTTTAAAGACTTTCAAGAGTCAACGCCAAAAAGTCATTTTCCTGTATAAGTCTGATTTTCACTGGCAAAGTAATGCATTTCTATGGTTTGATTTCCAAACTCGTGGTTTTACTTATCAAGGAGGAAATGCATCGTAGCAATGTTCAGCTACTTTAAGAAAAGTGAAAAAAAAAATTTACTACGCGAGGTTTATTTATTAGCGCGATGTCTCATGTTAAACTGATCACGGAGACACGCGTTTATAAATGCCGCAAAAACATGAAATCTATGTTTCCTTTTACAGTTTTTCGAACGTTTGTGCGGAAAAATTTTTACAAAATATTCTACAGGAAATGAAGAATGGAATGAGTTTGAGACAGCAACAATTACAAGTGATTATGTACTACATAATCATTTGTCATGAGCATTTCATAAGCTCAGTTGCAGACAAACGAATGCACATACCCCGAAAAAATGAACAATGCTTTTATTTTTCTTTAACTCTAAAAGATACAGAAATTTTTCCCAAGCTACTATTTTGAAGCCACTCTTGAGCAACAGCTCCTGTGTACCACAATCGATTTCTTGCTATTAATTTATATTTGATGACAGTAGTGATCCATTCAAAACAGAGAATGGCCATCACTCCATAAATCTAACTGACGATGTTGCTCACCTTCAAAGCCTGTTTAAACATAAGACAGGAAGTTTGTTAAAGGGGTGCATATAATGCTGTTTCCTCAAAAAATAAATACCACTGCTAGAGGACCCAAATGAGCTAGGATGCGACAACAAACATGACACAAATGGATGGATGAATTTGTCTGTTATAATGTTTCTGTTGGGAGCTTTTTACTGTATCCAGATGAACCCCGTATGTAAGTTGTACATCATGGAAGAATTATCAAGCAGACACTGATGCATTAAACAAGAGGAGAAGCTAGTCTCATTCAACATCATTTGTGAACGAAATGTCTCACAAATTAGCATATCAACAAATGTAGTATCCACAAAAATGGTATCATTTAATTAGGAATAAATGCAATTTTTTTGCAACAGAAGCCAGGGTTTATTTAAAAGGTGTATTGATAACGTTTCATTTCGTTCTATTTTGGGGTTGGGGAGTTAGGCTAGATTTTCTTTAAGACGCCAAAATGTTATATTTATTTGCATAATGAAATGTAAACAAACAGTGTACCATCAAAATAAGGTGGAAAAAAATCAGAATTCAAACCGATTGCTGTAATTTCTTTTCCTTTGTATAACTAAATGATAGAATATTCTTATTTTCAAAACACAATCTTACTGGCATCAATATATTGATTTAAATTTATAGTCAAAGTGCGTGTATTTAATTTCTCAACGAGGACGTACCGGTGAAGAAAGCTAAAATTACTGAAGAAGGCGATTTTTCACAGTCTTCCTCAAAGCGCCATTCATTCGCGGAAGTATTCTTAGTTTCATTAATCATTAACTTAATTTGGGGAGAAAGGTAAGATTTCGACATAACCAAGCCAGCGAAAGGGTGAAAAACAGTTTCACGGCAGAATAGACACTTAATTAACCACTGTATTCCTGAAACGGTTAAGTTCGATTTTAGAGTTATACTATTGAGAAGAATTAAGTATCTATAGGATAATTGTTTAACGAAAAATTCTCACACTGACCTTTTCCTTCTGCTCAAAAAATGTGCACGAAATGTTAGGTCGTATGAACATTCAGCCGCCATCTTGTCTTCGATATACTGTTTTACGAAAGGAAATACTGTCCTGTCAAGGTTCACAGCGAGGCTACAATAAACTCACTTTCATCGTAGCTAGATATACCATGCTACCTTAAAGAACACGTTTGTGGAACGTAGCACCCAATACACGTCCTTCAACTCCAGAAAACAGCCTGCAAATATTGGTACTGAACGTAAACAATTCACAGACAAGAATCGCCGAAAGGTGATTTTTAACTGGGCTGACAAGGGGCTATTCTTTCTGAGGGGAGGGGGCGGCTATACACACCCAGGCTACCATAAAACCTTGTCGGCAACCATTGCATGTGACAGAACCCAATGTGAGGCTGAAACATAAACTCATTCAGAACATTGTACCCTTTTGAAAGACTTTCGTAACCAAAAAAAAAAAGAGTACCATTTTTAAGTGGGGGCTGTATAATAACTTTTAAATTCCGCCATTATGAATAAAAATAGACAAGTTAGCCATTAATTCTAAGCAGGAAACAATTTGCATTATTTCCACGTACCCCTCCCCTAATCCCTCTGTGCCCCAAAATATAGCGTGACAGTATAACGTGAACTAATTTGACGTAACTGGAAATTCCAAAAATTGTTGTCGTTCTACGAGTATAATGAGCTGATTTACACTAGACAGAAATTTTGTATTGTATGAAAACCAGAAGTAAAGTAAAACAGACAGTTAACTGCCCATTGATCCCGCCTGATCCAGGGGCCTCACTGACTGCAAGGAGACTTTACTGCACTTTTCACAAACATGCGAACTCTAAAGTTCAAAAGCCACCTTCACAATTGTGTTTATCGCTGCCGTCAATCATAACTACGATCGCAAGCAACGAACCTTGAAACAGAGAAACACACAAAACGGATCGAAATCCACAAATCACAAACCATGACCTTTCGAACCCGTGAAGTAAAGTTTTGTTTCCTAAGAGGTCCGTTAAGATGATTGACAGCAGCGTAAAACGCAATCGCCGGTTGGCTTCTGAACTTCAGAGTTCGCATGTTTGTGAAAAGTGCGATCCTAATTTGCGGTCCACAGTCTACAAGAAAACGCACTATTTTTTCCACATGAAGAAAAATATTCAGTTTTAAGATTTCCCTCATGGTATTTTTCTCTAACTTAAAGGAATAAAATCCTTTGCATTTTGACACCTAAAAAAGTTTAAAGATTTCTCGCTTACATGTTGCGTTCACCAGCACGCACTTCAAAAAATGTAAATAGATGAAACGATCGATAACATATTTTTTACCTGATACTGATGCGAGTTAAAAATTCGCTCCAGTTCTGTTTGTCTCACCCAAGACGAACTTTTCTTCATGGAAGATAACTATGCAGCTTTATAACTCGTCCGAAGTTTTTGTGCCAGCTAAACAATATGGAAACACTATTCACAGTGACTCCTTGGATGTTAAAAAGACTGAACGTGACGCACTATTAGTCTCGCTTGCTTTAGAAAAGCGAGACTCTTAAAATGCGAAGGTTTTTTTTTTTTTTTTCGGTGGGACCTAGTTTGTAGGCCCCGCGTTCCTAGCGAAGACCGTGGAAACTGGGGATAAGAATCGTGACGACTTTCATTGTATGGAAATGAGTCTCCTGATGAGAATGCAGTTTATTTCGGCGATGACTGAAATGACGCATGTAAGTTTGGCAATGACGTAATTTTCCTCGAATGGAGGCCCTTGATTTTCGTGTAATTATGCACGACATGCAGGCACATTCCCAAGCAGGATGAGAAAATATTATAGCGGGGAAATCCTTAGGATTTTGTGGCTTTTTAAGGCGTTACGTTTCTCAGAATATTGTCGCAATTACAGGAAATGTACGGTTAAATAGATTCACTTTGTTTTATGTATTTAATTGATAGATTTTCGCAGTTGTTACGATGTGAAGTCGTGTTGCACTTCATAAATACTTGAGATATGAAGTATCCACTGTCACGTAATTTTTACGTGCGCACGTGCGTAAAATTTACGTTCGCAAATAAAATAAAGGCAATGTATGAAAGTCTGCACGTACAATTATGTAAGCGTAAAAGTAGAAACTCGCTTAATTTGACGTTTAATCTCAATACTTTATGTCTTACCTCTATTTGATTTACGTGATTAAAATTTACGTGCGTTAACGTGCGGAGCCAAAAACGCATCAGTGGAAATCCACCCTAACGTGTCACGGATAGCTTTGAACTTGACTAACCGCACACTCTACTTGCAGCACTTCGTGTCCATAGTTAATAGAAATCCCATATCGATCTTTTCCGGAACGGGTTGGTCCAAGAATTCTATGGCTTGAAAGCGTTGATTATTTTGGAACAACTGATCACTTCAGTGGTCGAAAAAAAAGATTAATCGTAATGGGCAAAACTTCAAGGTTTACTGGAAAATCAGGATCGAGGATCGAGGATCGAGGATCAAGAAATCAGGGATCAAGGATCGGTTAAAAAGAACTTGAAAATAAAATGAGTAAATAAATCGTGGATCAGTGATGATGTGGGCCGCAGACTGCAGATAAATTTCACAGAACATAACCCCGTTCGCTGTACTGAACGCTAAATTCAAGTAAACTAATCCGAGTCTGTCTGAGTCGGTGATTGTTTTGACGAGAAAGTGAAATTTTTTGGAAAATGAAACGCTTTATCCTGGTGATACTGTAATACAAGAAAAAACTTTTAACAGTTTTTAATTTGTCACTCGTGGGGACGCGCGAGCGTACCACGAGTTATCGCAGGGACAGAGATATGTAAATGAGTCACTCGTTCACTCGTAGTAGACCGACTTCGTAATTAATCGGGTCCGAACTCGAGAGTGCGAAGATCTATCACTTCCGAAGAAGCACGCGCTCTTGAAGTTCGGTGGGATCAAATTCCGCGGTGAGAGCATGCATCGTTCGGCGTTCGCTGCTCAGACTCAGAGTTTTCTTTATGGCAAATTTTCTACAGCACGGTTAGAGGTCTTACCAAATTTAAGACACGTAGGAGTCTTTCAAATAAGTACGATGGTTAACTTGGGGATTGGATTTCAAGAGCCTTTGACTCGTCCGGGCGTTAAACTTGACGAGAAAATGAGCAATTACTCTTCTGACTCCGAAAGATCACGGGGGATATACAAATTCCAGCTTGCTGGAAAGTGATCTGAAAGTAAGAAAATGTCATGCCATGCTATTCTTAAGAATCTAGAGCGACGTAGTCAGCCTTCGTGGTGTAGTGGTATAGTAAAGTCGCATGTAGGCGAAGGTTCCCGGGTTCAAGTCCTGCTTAGTACCGTTTTTTAATCTTCTTTCTTTCTTTTTTTCCCGTTTTTGGCTTGTTTTGTTTGCTTATTTGTTTTGTTGTTTTTGTAAAAATATGTACCTAAATAACCATTATTTAATAAAATGCAATAAACAAAAAGAAAAGTATTGTGTTTGCAGAGCAAAGATAGTATTAAATATATTGTACATGGATAAACAATCTGAATTTCTATCATTTCCTACAATGTACTGTGGGAAAACCAGAGTTGATAACCATTTGATCATTTTCTAAACAATGTTCCCACGAGTTGACGATAGGCTTTCTTTGATTAAGTGTACATTTGCTTTCAGTACTCCTTATTTTTCTTGTAATTGTTGTATGCACGACCCCACCAGCAATGCTGATCTTTTTATCGTACCATAAACTAAGGTTCTTACCTACCCACCTACCCACCCACCTACCCACCCACCTACCTACCTACCTACCTACCTACCTACCCACCCACCCACCCAACCATCCATCCACCCACCCATCCACCCATCCATCCATCCACCCATCCATCCATCCATCCATCCATCCATCCATCCATCCATCCATCCATCCATCCATCCATCCATCCATCCCCCTGTCTGTCTGTCTATCTGCCTATCCATCTATCTATCTATTTATCTATCTATCTATCTATCTATCTATCTATCTATCTATCTATCTAACTATCTATCTATCTATCTATCTATCTAAAATGCATGCTGTGTACAACTCTAAACATTGTACTCTGAGACTGTACGGAGATATTAAAAGTAGATACTAAGCAGCTATGGAAAATGTCATTACTTTCATGCGATATTGATATCTTATAAAACGGACAACAAATTCAGCAGGAATACGCACGAACTGAATTTACTGTTAGGCCCCTGATACCGATAAAAATCATCGTTCAATTTTTCGAGTGTAGAATCCCTGAAAGAGTACTCCTCAATGGAGCAATATCAATATGTAGAAGGTTTTCAAAGGTTTCACACCGGTTTGAGGCTAAGATATGCAGTCTGTCTCTCCTTGCAATTTTTACTTTTTGAGTATATACATTATGACATACAACACTCGTTTTGTATCCCAAACGAAAAAGTAGTATAACGGCACCGGGGCCTTTGACATTAAAACTCATCTCCAAGCAGGCGAGACTCAACGCTACTAAGAGCGTTCTTGTTATGCCTTTGTTTACTTCCGATCACATCTTCAAGCGAAGTCTCTCTTTTCAAGCGATTCATCTCATTGCACAATAATTGACCCTTATATTAGTTAAAACCCTATGGTTCATTTATGTTAATCAGGGGCGGATCCAGGATTTTTTTAGGAGGGGGTGCACTCGTCTCTTGCTCTACTTCAACGCCAACAAACCACATAGTTTTTTTTTGCAGAATAACAGTTGTATTAGAAAACCGCAGGTCATCTCAAGAAGGGGGGGGGGGGGGGTGCGCACCCCCTGCACCCTCCCCCTAGATCCGCCCCTGTTAATGCTGTTTTTGCCCCTCATATTGACTGTGTTCGTTCGTATTCAAAACACCTTTACAAAAATAAAGGTCGTATAAGTCGTGTGTTATGTTTCGAGATAAATGGATTATACGCTTTTTTAAGTTTCCATTTTGCGGTGACTTCAGTTAACATCTTCATAAAATGGTAAAAGAAATATCAAGAAACATCACGAGAGCTGAAAACTTTCAAAGGCATGTTTCTGAAACTCGCTAATGCTGACATCAATATAGCGTGCTTGCTGAATGGGCGAAAACACAGAATTGTGATCACAAGATCATGTACAAATTTAATGATAAAAGCTTAGCAAGATACAAATACAAACAAAAGCAAACCCCCTGAAACCTCGCCGTGGGCTACACTTGTATGCTCTACTCAGTCACCAAACCTTGTCAGTAATAGCTCCTATTTTCCTCAAGTCGCTCTCTGTGAAGCTCCCGGATGGGATGTCCCGGTGAAGCTTTAAACTTATGTGCGAAATTCTCAGAGTCTCTATTTTTGTCCGTGTCTTTTTTATCCTCAGTATCCGAAATTTAGACCTCCAAAGTGGCGTGTGTTGCATTAAATAGAAGGAAATATTTATACATGGCAAAGTTGTCACGTCCCTCGCTCATGGACGTGCGTAGTGCCATTCATCGGCAACTAAGTTGTTCGCTTCACTGACTACGAAGGCTTACAATCAAGTCTTCAGCCATAGTGTGGTCAACTGGTGAAATACCTTGCTCATAAATTGTGCTTCTTAATTGCTCATGTACTACATCGATCGATAATTCTCTCTTTGAGTTCACGAAGCGGCCACGGCGTTCCAAACCTGACGCTCACAGTCATCTTTTAGTGTGAACCTACCGTGAACAGCGTGTCGGTTTGAATGCAACGCGAGCATTTCTCTGACTTTCCCAGCGCCAACATCATCTAACTGACTTAAACTCGAACAATAAAAAAATTATAGAGTGACTCCCATGATCTATGATCGAATCGCTTCGAACAACGCAAATAGCCTTCTTCAGGTTCGCAACGCTTTGTGGGTTTTTCAGGGGGAGCGCAGACGAGGTACAAAAGTATCCGTGCAAGGCTCCGTGCAAGAGAAACTCATATGAAACCATTTGTGAGAACATCGTTTCTCGGTGCCAGACCCTCGTGTCTTCCCTCCCCCGGGAGGCCGTTTTTCGCCGCAGACGACCGAAAGCCCATTTTATGACTGGGCGCACAGGCAGCTCAGTAAAAATGCCTGTGGCACTTCTTCATCGGCGAAAAACGTCTGATTGGTCGACGCGCGACCACGTGACATTGCCAAATTCAAAATGGCGGCAATCCCTCCATCGTTTGTTTATTCCAGTGGAAAGAAGATTAATTGCGGCTTAATATGAGTTGCAAATGCATATACGGATATTTTTAGAATAGCGTAGACTTTTTATTATCCTTTTTCACCTATTCCTATGGGATTTGTTCCCTGCGATGCTCGCGTTTTGGTCGGTTTACCGGATTTGGACTCTTCACGATCACGAAGGACAACAATATTTTTGATGAAAGCCGGGTCACTAGAAAGAACGGCCTTTGTTCACAGCTCAATGCGGCGGAGAAATAAGACACTATGGGTCCCTTAAAATTGCTTAGACACCTGTAAGTTATTTTATTTTTTTATTTTACCGAAAAGATAAAGCAAAATTATGTTTTCCCCAGCAAGACTTTCTAATTTATATAAAAAAGCTTGAACATGAGCTCAATGAATTGTAGTGTCTGCATTCATGTTCTTTCCGTTGCAATTTTAACATCAAAACTTTAAAGCCGTCTATGACTAAGCAGGTTTTTTTTTTCTTTCTTCTTTTCAGTGGTTACTGTGCTTGATCTGAATAAGATAATGAAATTTTTAAAATTAGGGGAATACTATATATAAAAGAAGAGAAATTTGATTGCAAATGTGTTAGTTGGAAAAAATACTGATTACACTATATGATCTTTTTACCATATAGGTTAGAAAATTAATGCGTAGTCAAAAGTCCTAAAGGAGTAAAAACCCAGATCTTGCCATTAATAAATTTTATTGACACTGTCAGGGACATATACTCTGCTTGAGTATACATTTGTTCGTCAAAAATGTTGTTTGTGAAGCTGCACTTTGTTTGATTCAGGATCAATCAATCTTTTCTGAAGAGAAATGAACAATAAAGTATGTTAACATGTCAGATACTTCAACACTGCCTTAGCCAACAACTAAGAAGAAACTCAACTTCATATAAAAAAAACAAAGTGAAAAATACTTCACTGTGAAACAACAACCCCTTCAAATATATATCACATTAAATTCATGCAAAATGTAGAACTGATGAGAAATGCTGTAGCAGCTAATAACATAAGATGTAATAACCTGTGTTGTGTTCCTGTTTCTTTATGATTCGTTTTACAAGGGATTTGAATCAGAGATGGTTAACATTGCCAGTATCAAATGCTTGCTTGTCAAGCGAGTCGGATGCGACAGTTACACCTCAAGATAACTATCTTATCAGCTAATAAATTGTTACTACATGTACATCTAAATTCTTATTAAATAATAATTTTATTAGCTAATACAGTGTTTGGGTTCTCTGTGGACAAAGGAAACTGTCTGTAATAATGAGCTGTCCATAAAGTGGTGCTTAATTTCATTTACTAGCAGTTCTTTTTATCGTATATGAAACAACTTATTATTTGAAACTGGCTACAGTGTTGATGGGATGCTACAATGTACAATAATACTTTGAAGGGTCTGAACTCTTATCAATCATAGTCAATGCCTCCTGTGAGCCAGCTCATGGATGAATTTGATACATGTACAAAAGAAAATCCAACAGTCAACAATCAGAAAGATGTAATACTATGTGACCTCATGATGGAACTTAACTTTTACATGTATTTTCCTACCCTTTTTTAAGTTATGTAAATAGGTCTTCTGTTGAAGAAAATGAAACGATGTCAAAATGTTTTGCTGTGCATGCATCAATCATGCAAGCATGAATTTGACAAAGGTTTGGAATTGAAAACTGGACAAGTTTGTACTTGATGTACCAAATTTCTCATCGGCTGAAACTAACAAGCACGATGTGCCAATTTTTGGCTCTAGCTGACATCTTAAATAAGAAAAGCCATATTTTGGAAAGCATTTTTGGGCCAAACAAGAACTGATTATGCGTATATACACCTAATTGCAATAACGCTGTCATAGAAAAAAGCAATGAGCAAAAAGCAGAAAGCCAAATAGGAATTAATTAGCCATGTGATTTACATTTACGTATTTTAATAATTTAACAATTATTTAAGAAGTCATTCACAATAACAAGAAATAATTCTGTAATTCCGCGCTGTAAGATTCCGCACATGAAACACTGATGTGTGTAACAAAAGGGTCCTGACAAACGAGGCTTGGTTTGTGGAGCGGGAGAGGAACTGGCGGAGGAACGCCTCACCCTCTCCGCGATGGAAAGTCCTGCCTACACCCCTGATTTGTTGCTTGAAAATTGTGATCTGATGGTGTTGTGCACTACAAACCATACGCAGACTGGCTTTTCTATTTAGCATTAAACGAAAAGACGCGTCGAGTTCCTGGAATTTACCCCAGGCTATATTTATTGAAAAAAAATGTAGCCATTTTTTCTTTAGTAGTTATGCGACGTACGTTTGTAATTAGAGCACGTTTGAAATCCGCTAGATGAATCAGTCTCGAATTGCATTAGAATGACACCAAGAAACTGATGCAAATGATTTGGCTTTCATATTACGTGATTAATATTCAGCTATAAGCGTGTGTGTAGTGAATGTTGCAAGCAATGATAATTTAATGCTAATTAATTCCTATTTGGCTTTTTGCTTTTTTCTATGACAACCTTATTGCAATTAGGTTTATGTGGTCTTAAAAATAACTCGAGACGAATTACCTATGGAATAGGGTGTGTTTGGGGGATGCCTTCTCTGTCCCCTTTATCCTCTCTTGAGAGAATGGAAATACTTCTCGAAAGAAGAGACTCTATAGGTTAACCTTTGTAAGTGACTCCCCAGAGTAAAGATAAAAAATCTAAAATCTAAAAACTAGAATCTAAAAAGTTATTTACATATCATAGTCGTAACCGCTTGCAATTATGTTAATAAATATTCACGGCAAATAAATCCTCAATGTTTTGCGAAATACATAAAGTCAACGATCCTGCTTGTACAACTTCTTTAGACAAGTTATTCCACACATTAACGATCCGTACGCAATACTTGTACCAATATAGAGTGAAACCTTTTACATAAAGTTTATAATCGTGATTGGTTCTAGTTTGCTTCACTTATTAAGCACAAAAAGACCGAAATAAGACGGCTATCTATTCCAAACACTGTCTTGTAGCACTGAACTAGAGATAAGACCTCCTTAAGTTTCTCCGCAGTTAGTCAATTCAGTAAGCGATAGCAGTGTTCATAGTTCAGTCATTTCACCACGCTTTTCCTTTTAAGGCAAATCGTAAGGCTCTACTTTGTATTTCAGTTTCTAAGGACTGAATGTCCTGAAGACCGCAGGGGACATTCATCTATGAATATCTAAATTGATAAGCCAAAAATTTGCTTGTGCTAGATCTTTTAAAACGCTTGCATCTCTGTCGTTTTATAAGCCCCCCGCCTCTCCAGTGTAGGCCCGTCTACATGTAAGAAAATAGCATAAAAATGCATCCGATTATAAGCGCCCTGGATATAAGCCTCCCTCCCTTCTGGCTTGTATTGAAACGAATTCGATTTACTATGAAGTTTTGAAATTAAAAAAAAAAAAAAAAAACAGTTACAAAAAAACAGTAAAAATTAAGGACGCATTTTGATCAGCATTGCTGTAGCTTGTTTCGAAGCATTTTTTTGTATAAGCCCAAGGCTCGTAAACAGCAGGTACAGTTATACGAGAAATTCATCGCACTTACTTGTGCAGTTTGGCCATGGTAGCTTTGAATCGTGAGAACTAGTTGGGAACGTGTTCCACTTTCCTCCAGAGCAGTAATAAAGAAGGGAAGGAGTGAACTCAAAGTCATAGCCTGGTTTACATTGAACTTGGCAGGCCTGTTGTGATCCAAAGGACTGGCACTGCAAAGTGCCATTCGTTGGTGGAGGGTACATAGTGCAGCTTCCTGCAAAATAAATAGATGGTAAGACAAGCAAGTTAAAGAAGTCTCAAAAACTTTACAAAGAAAACTGGAAACGCAATGTATTATTTACACGATCAGTCGCCTTTTTTATTGTGAAAAAAAAAAATGCGTTTTTTCAATGACGTGTCAGTCGCGCGCGGACTCTCAAAGGAACTCAGGTATACATTCTTTTTTTTTACACTAAAACAACTTTTTTTTTTGTAAATAAGCTGAGATTAACCAAATATAATTATAAGAACATAATAAGAATATTCCTAGGTAGAGAGAGTCAGTTATAAACGTCTTGTATTTTGGTCATTTGCTTTTTTTTTGCGAGTAGCATAAGTAAAGGTAAAAGATATAAATTAAAATTGATCTAAAATTGATTATTCTTGTATTATTACATGATACACTGGACAAAAACGTAGTTTGTAGTCGAACTTAATCAGTATACTTAAACGTCAAAACCTTCAAAAATAAAACTTCATAAAAGGCAACTGAGTTCAGTTCTTTAAAAGTTCTTATTAATTATATAACAGCCGTTCCAAAATGAAATAAGAACATGATCAGGGCGTTATAATCGCAAAAAAGATAAATGAATAAATAAGAAAGTTCAGCCTCAGCCCAAAAATTAGACTTTCTTATAACAGAGAATGTGTGGCGAAGGGCAATGCAGTTTGCCTGGCGCTGCTACAAAATGACTCAATGAAATAATTTTGTGCTTGAATTCCATTTTTCATGACTCTTTTACAGTAGTTCTTGACGAAAAATATCGTACCTGCATTTAAAAGAGCAAACTGATCAACCACCACAAAGAAAACAGCAAAAATGATCAGAGTGGCCTTCATAGTTGTGATCGTTAGTTGGGCTGCGCTCGACAAGTGTTTGTATCCTGACGAATCGTTTTAACTGTTTTGGTGTACACTGTACTTACTAATATGGCTCAAACAATCTTGCTTTTGACAGTTTGGTATATCAGAATCTAAATGGGAAATTATGTCGTAACTTAAGCTAACGTAAACGCTAATGGTATTTATGCAGCTGTTTTCTTTAAATTTTGCTGGAATCATGATAGATTAATCCTTTAACTTAAAGAATCCGCTCTATAATGTTAAAGAATTCATCTTTTTAACTCGGCGAAATGGCGATTTTAGTCACTCTGCTGCGCCAAAATCGCCCGTTTTCTCTATTATTATGCCGCTTTCTTGGCACATTCATGCCTTATTAGCCCATCTCAATGGCTCATTGATATGCGTAAATGTCCGACCATTTCTCCCGATGACTACTAATTAGAAACAATAAATGTGTTGCTTCACTTAGTCCTAAGGAGTGCTTAATGAAAATACATGCTAAGGGAAATACAATTTGACCGAATGATATATATGGAGCGACAGATCTAATCCATAATGGCGTTAGGAAATCGCCGTCTTGGGGTTGAGACTTACCCCGAGTAAGCGTTTTACTGACCAGATTTCTCATACGGATGTGTAAATCACTATCAGTTGATTAAATAATAAAGGACAGTAGCAGCTGTGAGATTCACGCGATAAGACAGTTAACAACCAAAAACCATTGTCCTAAGCATGTTTTAATTTTCTATTATTTTTTATTATATTATTATTTTTAAAATAACATTTATTTGGTTACAACACTTCTTATGACAATACTTACATTTACATGGAGTTTTGGAGAGACATACTAAGCTGGCGCCTCTCATCTCTCAGGGCCGCCTTGTAAAACTGACTTCGCGCGCTCGAAGAGAAGCAAAGACAAGTCGATCTTTGTTGCATCAAAGACAATTTCTCTAGACTTCTCAATCCGTCATGATAACAATAAGGCAGTCCAGAACCACTAGATCGTGAACGTAAATAGGGTAAACGTTCTGTCAATTTTATAAATTTCGCTGAGAATGTGAGACACTTATTGGAAAACGAACGTGTAACGTAAAAGTAGCCTAATTTTACTCAAAACACACAGTGATTGCTTGGTCGATACAATGGTAAGCTTTCCGCTTCGTGAGCTGAAGGTCCAAATTCGAAACCTCACTTTTGAGACTTCCCATATTGATATAATAAAAATAAAAAAAAAACTGGGTACAGTTTTATCGTTGAGCTGCATTTGTTAATAAAAGAGCATAATCCTGTAAAAGAGAAATCAAACTTTACAATTTTTTTTGCGTAAAGCAAACGTTTTTCGTTTACAGGAGCAAGGTTTTACGACTTTGCCAGTTTTTTGTTTATGTTTTCCTTTCTCGCCAAATTTAATAACCGGTTTTTCTGCTTCAAAAATGGTTCACTCGCCCAAGATCTTTTCAAAGAATTTATTTGAAATGTTAATTAACCTTACAAGTCCCAAATGCCCTGAAGTGTATGCGGTAAACGACCCTTGTTCTTGCCCAGCGCAGTACATAGGCACGTGCAGTAAGAAAATCCAATCAGAAATTATTATTCAAATCACAACGTTGCGCCGCGCTACATTCAAAACTTGATGGCTTTTGCTGAGAAAGCTGACGAAAGTTGCTCACGAAAGAGAAACAAGACACTCTCACATAAACTATCCCTCTTTCTCAGCTTCACTACAAGAAAGCTAACTGAGGAAACATTCTGGGATGTTAAAACCAGCGCCTGAGGTAAATTACTTGTTAAAGTTATCGTCAATTCGGTCGACATTTGTATTCCGTCAAGTCCAACTTCAAATTAAGTTATTTCGTTGTCCAATGTTCTTGTTTTGAAGTTAATTCATTTGTTCTCAGAGGAGAAATAGCGAGTAGAAATGTAAGTAAATGCTCAAGCAAAATTAGTCCATGATTTTGAAAGTCCTTTGTTACAAGGTCGCACACGTGGCTGTTACTAAAATACAAGCAAAACTCAGTGGAGACCTCAATGTCCAGAATAAGGGGCAGAGCTAATTACGTCTTTCTTTTCCTTCAAATATATATTGGTTACTAAGAAAGGAATTTGCAAAAACGACAAAATTGATTCATTTTTTTCTCGATGTACTATACAAAAGCGAGATTTTGACGGAGTTAATATCATACAATGAGGCCACCGCACCGCAAATAATAAAGATGGACTTTAGCTATTACGAAAAGCCTCGACGTAAATTGAAAAAGATGTTTTCGTGAATTTCTATTTATTTAAAAAGCAGTTTGTATTTAAAAGAATAAAGAAAAAGTACCATATACTCAAACTGAAGTGTTGAAGATTGGAGATGTAAGAGGCCGTGGGCGTCAGAGTGTTAATAGGGCATCGCAATTTCGAACAACTTTTTTGTATATAAAACAATAAAAAATTCCAGCAGGCAAATGCGACAGCCATACTTCTTTGCTCCAAATGAATCCACCCAAAGTGATTATAAAAAGTTAAGAATAATTAGATCATTTACAATTTAATTATTAGATTGATTTTGATTCCAAGAGTGACTTAATTACGATATAGTATTAAATTATTGATCCGTTTTGTTTCCATTATTCTCGGCCAGATTTCGGTTCAATTGCTGTGAAACAAACCACTAACAATATTTGCAATCAAATGTTGATTCACACTCATGTGATACAAGAGAGACGCGCGCGACCTCTGGCGCGACCTCTCGCGTGAATACATTGCGGCAGAGCTTGTATGGTTACTATGATATTGAACATTGCAAATTAATGATACTTATTAGGAATGGAAAAGATTGGCAGAGTTCGTCACCAGAGCCGCATTTCGTATGATAACATGAACTACATCACGCGAGACCTATCGCGTGATCTCTCGCGTAAATAGATTGTGAGAGAGTCTGTATGGTTACCAAGATGTTTGACATCGCTATCATTTAAAAGAGTCGCAGTAATCGTCAATAGAGCCCTGTTTGCAAACCTTATTCAGTTTAAAGTCGCTGCCTTTTCAAAGTTGTAACTGGATTTAAGAATAAAGTATTTCCGTATTTTCTCTCAGTCTCTCTTGAGCCTTTACATAGCTCTCTGACGCTTAATTGAGCCTTGTTTTCCTGCTATTAACTCAGCTTCTTATCTTTTCAATTTTCAGCCGTCAGACCAGACCATGTTCCTCAGGCACACCTCCAGATTAGACCATGAAACCAGTCTATCAGACCACCACACCTGACAAACAGATCACAACCCAGATCAGACCACCACATCCGACGACGACTCAGCTTCCAATCAGCAAAGCATACCCAGCCTCTTGAAATGATACAGGTCAGGTGCATTCTTTAGGGGTTGGGTCGAGGGTGGTATATAGAGCTCTGGATGAACCTTGCAAAGCACACTTTCCACACACGTTCGGCCTGAAGTTTCTGGATTATTTTTCGGCTTAAGTTAATTGTAGTTAGATTAGTTAGCGGGTTCCCCGGACTGGTAAGGGTCTCCCCTTCCCTTTCTCCTGAGATGGGTTCCTTTGCAGGTGTTCGGTCAGCAATAAGAGTTCGGCATTTAGGAATAGGTTCGGCTTTTTGAACTCGGCCCGGCTTCTACGAAACGGTTTGGCTGCATCTTCTTGCGCCTTTTTCAGGTGGACTTCGTCACACCGCCGCCTTTGTCGTCGTCGTCGTCGTCTTCACTACAACCTCCCGCTTAGCTGCGCCAAATTTAAATTGATCTATCACACTTCACTTGATAGTCTATGCGCTGGTCAAGTGAAGCTTTGATCCGCAAGGTTCAACCAGACAGTGATTATTCTAAGACATAACTTAGTAAACTAGAGACTTCAGGTCATTAAGCTTCAGTGAGAGGACCTTATTTGGTCACTGCTTACAAGCTTAGTGGTCTCTCTGGTTACAGGTAGATAGTTAGTATAGCCTTGCAAAATTGGGTCTGCTCATACAAATTTGGCTTTTGATGTTAAACGGTGCAAGTGTGAAGTGAAAAATGTTTTTATGCGCATTCGCAGACCCGAACTTGTGAAAGTAGATCAGTTAACAGGTTTAGTCGTACAACAAAAGTGACTTGCGACCAGGCGTTTCTTCCCGCGAAGATTCAACACCTTGTTGCAGGTTACTAGGGCAACATGTGACAATCCACACACTATAGGCTAGATCGTTTGCAAATTGTAAGCTTAGGAAGTCTTTGAGACTAATCTACGACGCAGTTTCATCGCTGGAGGAGCTCGAACAAGATATTATCCTGCGAAGTAATCACAAGATTGCTATGGGACCGAATATTTCGGGACACACTTATGGAGGCCCACCATACCTTGATATGCGTGCCCCTGAATGGCATTCAGGTGAAAACCTCGCTGGTTATAGATGGTCCTTCAGTAAGTAGCAGGAGAGGATACTCTAATTATGGCATCGTTGACACTCGGACGATTTGATTTGTCTTCCTGTTAATTTTGCCTTGCTGGAGTGTTTTCTTCTTAGGAAGCCCTGCATTGCACAACGCAGGCACAGATCGTCTACAAATGGTAGGCGTACGTAGTCTTCACGTCGACAGTTCGTGGTTATTGGTTTCTTCGTCCTCCAGACGTCGCAAGCATTGTTCTACCTCCAACAGCTCTTGAAGTACGTCATGACTGGGACTACATCCTATGCAGCACATTGTTTCTTTAACCTATTTCTGAATCTTGTAACAAAATGTTGGATATGAGAATAAAATGCATTTTATTACACTGTTTCATATCGTTTTGTGCGTCCAGTGCTACATGAAGGGAAGAGGCCGGCCGAAGAAAGAAGAGCAAAGAACTTGGAGAGCCTTAGAAAGATAGTCTAGTTACCTAAAGTAGGCAACTTAGCTTCCTTTGCAGCCATGGACGGAGAAGAATGACATCGGACCAAAGTGAATAATGACGATGATGAAGACCACGATAATGATGATGATCGTTTGCACTAAGACGTCCTTTTGCTTCTAAAAAACAGAAGCAGACGACATCGTAGTGTAATCGACTTCATGATTAGGAAGGCAAGGTAAAGTCAGAGGAGACAGCATAGAGTAATAACTTTAAAGAGCTGTCTTGATTAACGTTGAGAATTCCCCCCTCTTTCCATGTGGGAATGAATTTGAAAAAAATTTAAGCGAATCTAACAAATGTTCTTAAAATTAAGCAATTTGACGAGGTAAATTTGAAACTTTTCCTCCCAGAAGTTAATTTCATCTTATCTCGGATCCCATGTTCGCCAGTTGTTGTTGATGTTACATAGTACAATGTTAGTTGAGACAGCTACTAAAAATTATCCATTCTAATTTTAATCGGCCGGCAGGACTTCATCTTTGGAGCAACTCCAAGTCATCTGCAACAACAGCAACAACAACGTCGTGGACTATACATATCCCACGCTTTGGTCTATTGGATTGTTGGTAATAGTGTCCTTGGTCCTTTGGTGGAGGAACATGACGACAGAGTACAGCAGCCCATATAAGGTAGGGCTGATCAATGTTGGTACAAAGTTTGTACAAAGCAGACTCGTTTGGTCTGAAATAGCGTACGGCAGATTGAATTTTCGCCGCACCGTTATTCGTGTAAAAAGGTTCATAGCTAGTGCAAACCTTGCACCGCATCAGTCAGCCCAAGTAATAATTCAGCGTGGCACAAGGTATGTGGATTTTGTTTTCTTTGTTAGGCGATTAGATTTTCGGTTCGGTCCATTCCTCTTTTTTCCGGTTTTCGATTCGACTTGTGATCTGATTTCGGATTCGGCTTCGAAAAATGTGAAGGCTTGGTATCGACCATGTTTCGATAGCAAGCCGCCAATGTCCCTGCGTACCGTCCGGGGGACCCTGGGGTGTTCCATTCGAGGTGACAAGGTTTATGGACACATGTCACACTCCTCGGTCTAGCGAACCCGGACGCAAAATTCTTGTAGGAGCGCGCCCCATATATTATTTAATTTCTGTAAACGGCTAACTCAATTCAATAAAAACACTTCATCTCATGCGTTGTCTGTGTGATTTTTTTAATACTTAATCATAGGGTAATAAGTTATAAGTACTAATGATGATTTGATTTGCAGGTATCTTACAAAATATACTTTGTTGTAATCAGACAAATGAAAATAAAACAACCAAAAAAAAAAACACTGAGTTGTGAGTTTGGTGTCTTTTACTCGATTACGCTCGTTGACTGTAGAGTAATTAGTTCTAAGTACTAATGATGATTTGATTTGCAGGTATCTTACAAAATACTTGTTGTAATCAGACAAATGAAAATAAAACAAACAAAAAACACACTTAGTTGTGAGTTTGGTGTCTTTTACTCGATTACGCGCGTTGACTATAGAGTAATTAGTTATAAGTACTAATGATGATTTGATTTGCAGGTATCTTACAAAATACTTGCTGTAATAAGACCAAATGAATGAAAATAAAACAAACCAAAAAAAAAAAAACTGGGTTGTGAGTTTGGTGTCTTTTACTTGATTACGCGCATTGACTATAGAGTTATTAGTTAAGACTACTAATAACCATTTGATTTGCAGGTATCTCTCAAAATACTTGTTGTAATAAGACCAATGAAAATAAAACAAAAAATAAAAACCCGCTGAGTTGTGAGTGTGGTGTCTTTTACACAATTACGCGCGTTGACTATAGAGTAATTAGTTATAAGTACTAAAGATGATTTGATTTGCAGGTATCTTACAAAATACTTTTTGTAATAAGACTAACGAAAATAAAACAAACCAAAAAACATTGAGTTGTTAGTGTGGTGTCTTTTACACAATTACGCGCATTGACTGGCATTATGTCACATCAGTGCGTTTTACTGCAAACACACAAATAACTAACTTTTCATTTCAGGTACTAGTACGTCGAAAATCATTATTTTTCAATTTTTTGGACTCTACCTCCATTTTTTTATTGAGTGAGTGGAAACACATCTTTTTGGGCGCGCCCTCGCAAGATCGCACCAGCTTTTTCCCCTGCTATTGGACTACTTTTTTGGATGCGTTCTTGAAGAAACGCATGGCAGCACCAATGCAACTTGGAAGTCGTAAGGGAGTACTAAATGCGGGGAAGAAATTTGTAATTGAGTTGTACGTAATAAGAAGTTGATGAAAAATAAAGTTTAAAAACAAAAGAGAAATTCATCAGCTTGTTTTTTCTCCTTTACACTAGTTCTAAATAATTTAAATAAGATTTTTGTTGTAACGGAGTTGCTTTTCTGCAATAAACAATAAATGTTTGCCCAACACAATGTCGCGTCATCAGTGTATTTTTCTGTTAAAGCGATAACAAGTATTTTAACAAGTTTTATTTCAGGAACTTCGGCCGTCATATTTTTAAACGTTTTTTTCGCTTGAACATCGCCGCCTCGAAGACGTCCGTTTTGGGCGCGCCCTCTCAAGACGGAGGACGCTAAACTGATTGTTTGACGTATGCTCTCAAGAAGCTCGTTTTGGATGTACTTCTGGCAGCGTTCCTGAAGAAACGCATAGCGACACTGGTTACGACTGAAAAACGACTACAAGTTCTAAAGGTGAGACTGTTTCTTTTTTTCAGTTGGGTTAACTTTTAGATCATCTTTCTGTGTTTAAGATGTAGTGCGTGAAGTGAGCTTTTTCCATCGTCTTAGAGGTAAGGAAGAATTAAACGGACCACGGAAACACTAAATCTGATTTTGCTGTTACAGGCACTTATCCTCAGATGATACTAAAAGCTTATTCATTAATTCAGAATTTGGTGGGATTCAAACCCTCGATCTCACTTTGTTTGGTTATTGGTAATCATAATCTACCTTCTACGAGTGCAATTTTCAAGACATAGGATTCCAAATAAGGCACTGAATATCTGTTTCATGATAGCTGACAGAAATTAATATGGATGTCAGCAGTCAATTCCAAGGCCTTTTAAAGGAAATGGAGTTTGTAAATCGGCGTTCAACTGGACGACAAAGCCAGTGTTTTGATAATATTGATTATGTTTTCAAGAAGTATTTCATTTAGGTCAGAGAAGTCCAGCGGTGTTATGACAGTTCTGAACTCTCATCTTCAGCGATCTGTAACCTGTAAGTATCAAAATATAGGAAAGTCTTCTCCTCGCAGAAGATAAAAATTCTGAGCCAAAGAGTTCTTGGTTTCGTTTAAGGAATTGGAAAGAGAGTTAAATCAGTTGTGCTCCGGCTGCACCAAAAGTCATATATAGGTAAACGGCTGTTCCATTGGGATTCCAACCCGTGAACATTGCTTCATTAGTAAGCAAATCGATATGAAATATAACTAATATTCAAACGCTATTCTGTCTCAACCTCGTCCCCAGGGTGAGGGCGTCTGGAGGAAGCTGTAGAGTTTGAAGTTTATGTTCAACTGTCATGGTGCAACGTTTGCTTTGATAATCTGTGTTTGGAAGCTTTCCATTTAGGTCTGTGTAACTCCAAGCCACAGTCAATACAGCCACGTATTAACCAACCCAGTGACGCAGCGGAACACGTGACCCTATCTACAATATCTAAGGTAAGAACCAGAAAAGTTAAAAATGTTCACCCAAAATATTGTGGAACGGCCGAAAAAGACTTTGTTCGGTATTTCAAGCCACGAATTTAAATTCCAATGATCATCCTTTTGATCTGTACAAAGATGAAAGTAGTGCTTTAATAATGAAAAGATACAAATCCAAGAAGTCATGAGTTAAGCGGTTAGGATGCTGAACAGATCTTAACTACAGGGAGGAACGAACATATGCGGATAAAAAGAGATTAATATCAGCATTAAGTCGTAATAACTAAGGGGGATACTTTTGCTTTGTTTCTGAATCCATGTTCTTCAGAAACCTTGCATTTAGGTCCGAAAAGTGTTGGTGACAGCGAACAGATAATACAACCCAGAGGTATCAGAAGTCTCTTAAGATGATACATGGTGATTTGAACAAACCCGCCTAGCAGACCAAAGGTAAGTACAGAAAAAAAAAAAAACTTTGCGAACACGTTCGAAAAATGTGACCAGGAAGAAAACGGATCAACAAGAAAGGCTTATGGCCTTTGCTCAAATTTTGGAACTAGGTACTAAAACTAAAAGTTGTACAGAATGAGGCTCTTTTGTAATTAGAACCTGTAGCCTTTGTTTAGCTGTTCAAGATGGAAAGCATAATTTATCAAGCAACGGGAAATAACCTGACTGCACAGGGGCATATCCTAACTTTCAGTATCATCTTAATGCAGTTTCCTCTCCATCCATGGACTTCTAATCCATGAAGGTTGCTGGATTTACGAGGTGTTACTGGGATTCAAACCCATAAAAGCTAAGAAGTTGTCGAAAGCTAAATATCTTGTTCTTGAGATGTGAGACGTATCACCCTCAGTCATGATGTAGTCCTAGCCAGCAGTGCGTGACTTGTAAATGACATAAGCGAGCTTGTTTAACTCGGCAGAGGTACGTACAAGAATAGAAAAATCTCTAATACTCGTCTTTCAACAAGTAATTTGTAAAACATTGGCTGACAAGAAATTGGGCTGTTGGATCGAGACTGTGCGCAGAAAATTCTTAGCGTTTTGTATCGAATTAATTGAACTAAGGATGTGTTGATACTGCAAAAAATCTAGGAGAAAAAAGTGGGTAGTTCCACCTTTATTCTGTTCAACTTTGACTGAATTTGCTTGTAGTCTTGTTCCTTTTTTCAAGAAAAATGTAGGAACTATCTTACGAGGCAACGTCATGAGTAGAGGGCTGGACAAATGACTGACACCCCAGTTATGCATTGATTATGATGATTAATTATCTTGTTGATTGGGATGATGATGACGATGGTGATTAATAAGAAGTGCTGCCAGTTGCAAACACGGACGGCCGTGGGGATGATGATGATGTATCTAACCTTCTTCAGCAGGTGAAACGTGCATTGAAATATAACTAGAAATGTGTGTACCGTAGACCCTCATGAGGTCCGGGGAAGGATAACCCGCTTTCAATGAGTTAAGTATCTGAGGGTACTGGAAAGAAATAGAGTATAGAATTGTCCATGCAGCTCAAGACCTATAATAATACAAAAGCAAAAGGGAATAGGGACTTCAGTTTTTGTCGATAGTTGGATGGTCTTGGCGTTCTTCTTGGAGGATTTTTAAAGACCAGTAGGGATAAAACTGAAAATAATGGAATGCAAATGAAGCACATAATGGACTCATTTGACGCACAGAAGGAAAGAAAAATGGCAAAAAAGGAAAAAAAAAAATGAAGAAAAATGGAACAAAAATGAACTTAAAATAAGAAATAAATAACGGAAGAAAATAAATATAAAAGTATATTAGTAAAATAATAATACTTGATAAGATACGATAAAAAATAACTTCAAAATAAAGTGAAATAATATGAGAATAAAACAAACAATAGTAATGATTACAGCAATGACAGTAATAAAAGAAAAGAAAATAATTGCAACAAAAGAGACTTGATTGATTTTTGAAAATGAAACTGAAAGGATTTAAAGGCAGTAACGTTTCAAAAATCAGGCAAGAAGCATTTTTTTACTTTTAAAGTCTTTTTAGTTGCCACCTTTAAGGCTTTTTCTTTTCTATTACTGTCGTTATAATCATTATTATTATTATTATTATTATTATTATGATCATTTTTAAGTTCCTTTTTGTTACATTCTTCAGATGTTTTTACATTTTTCGTCTTTATTCTTTTGTGCAAAAGTCATTATATTTATCAGTTTTATCGCTATTGATTTGTATAATCATTTTTTTGGAGTTTGAAACTGTTATATCAAATTTTCAACCGAGTGGATTTCTTAGTATATAGGGACGGCCTGATCATGACTATCCGAATTATCTGGAAACGCCAAGTCTCTTTTGTCTTTTGCCTTAAATGTTTCGATGCAATGAAGGAACAAATGAGGGAAAACTTAACTTTGAAAATTTAAACCAGTGGTCTTTATTTCATTTCTTGAGAGATATAGGAGCAATGAACGTTGACATGCTGCGCAGCCTGATGAGGCGCCGTGATATGAAGAGGCTACACGTAGACGACTGACACCTGTTGCATGGGTGATAATCATTATGATTATGATAATGATAATGACGATGACGATGATGATGACGATAATGATGTTGATAATGATGATGATGATGTTCACGATAATGCTAGTGATGATACTGACAATGACAATGACGTCGCTGATGATGACGATGATGCTGACGATGCTGACGATGATGACGATGATGATGATGATAATGAAGATGACGTTGCTGACGATGCTGATAATGATGACCACGATCATTCTAATGATGAGGACAACGATGACGATGATTATAATAACGATGATGACGACGATGATGATAATGACAATGAGGCAGAAAATGATGATGATGATGACGTTCTTAAAGAATTTGTTCTCTGATAGAGAAACTCTGAAGCTCAGTAATTGGCCGGCCATGGCGACATTAAAATTGGTGAGTAGCAGGACAGTAATCTTTGTTCTTCTTCAATACTCGACTGCTTCCCAGTCGTCTCTATTTCCTCACTCAAATATCAACGATGGAGGCCCGTGGAACATCCCTTCCCTGCATGCTGTAATAGTCTGTCTCCCTCGACCGTTCCGTTGCTAAGAGGGACAAGAGAGGCGGCTAGGAACGGTTCAGCTTCGATAGGGTAAACACAAAGACCTAAAAAGTGCAACAGGAGAAGTGAGGGAAAGCTAACCTTTAAAAATGTGTCTCGCGTTAAACTAGAGGTTTTGACTTGACTCAGTCATCAGTTTTCCCTGCTTTACTTATTAAAGCTGTGGACTGCAAAAGAAGGACAAAAAACGCAGTTCTAGACTAAGACACCTTGCAATTCAAAACTCCATCAAATGGATTATTGTGCCATTGATCGCACTTGCCTCTATCACAAAATTAAGGTTACATCCTGAAATACACGACAAAAATACTCCGCAGCAAAAGCAAAAAATAAACTTTGGAGATTTTTCTTTAAAAATCAAGCAATTGAGGTATCTTCTGTTTTCGTCCCAACAGCTTCCAGCTTGGGTGTATTCATACATCATATTGGAGGATGAGTGTTGATGTACGCTACCTTTGCTACTACTCTACGTCACTGCAGCACGAGAAACCAATGATAATCATTAATATGTAAGACCCACGTTTAAACAGACTGCTTTTCGCCAAGCTCGCGCTTTGCTTTCGCATTCTTTTCGCCAGTAAACGTTAAAAAAATCGGATTTCACTTCTATAAGGTTTCACTTCGACAATTTGTTCATCTCCTAAGCTTTTATGCTATATTTAACTCTGTAAAGTGGCTATTTCTAAACCGCAGTGAGTTTGAACTTGGGTCTATATCCTGAAGATGAACTTTATTTAAACTCGAAATTTAGAGTAGCCTGAAAGGCTATAACATCTTCAAGAAATCGATAACTCGGGTTTAACGCGGTCTATATACAAAATGATCGAACTCTTTCAAAGCCTTAAGAAAAAAGAATTATAGCTCTTCCCTTAAACTTCAAAAAGCAAATCCTGTGAGGTCACAAACAAATAAAACTGTTATTCATGTTTAAGCAACACCTATTTCTAAATTGAGGATTTTACGAAGTAAAGAGAGTAAATAGATATTTATGAAGTGTAGTTCTTAAGACAGGGGCGAATCCAGGATTTTTGTCAGGAAGGGGGTACACCACTAAGCAATGGCGTAGCTGACTGGTGACATAAACAAATTTTATAAAGCGAATACGAAGAATCGAAGAAGGCTTTCGACTAGGCAATAACATAATGCGAACTGCTGAAAATACATATCAAACGATACAGCAGATTTTGTATATAACTGTATAAGAAAGCCACAGGTCATCTCAGGATCGGGGTTGCGCAACCCCTGCACCCTCCCCCTTAAGATCCGCTCCTGTAAGACGCTTTTTAGAGTGAAAGAGTCAACCCAAGACCATAAAAAGAGGCCGTTTTTTGTTGTTTTCATTATCAGTTTCGTGATAAATGAACTTGAAATATACAGCAAATGTAGGAGCCATTATGTAAAGGAAGAAAGCTTGATTTTACAAATGGAAGTTTTTGCATGCAGTTAGTGTAATGTTGAATTTATCAATTCGGCCATGAAAATTAGAGAGTAACTTGGAACTTCTGAATTCTTCTTAATTAATGCCACAAACGCTGATTTTATAGCTTAACATGTAACATAAATTGCCATAACCTTCTAATGCATGAAGATTTTCAGAGGTTCCGAGCAAGTTTTTTGCCTGATCTGAATTTGTCTCAAAAAAAAAAAAGACTTCATAACGTCAGTCTGCTTAGTGAAAGGCAGGGATTCATAGCTTTCACCCTTTACATTGATCCAATAAACAATAATTTAATATCTGTATTGCGAGCGAAAGCGCTTTAATTAATATCATTGCTGGAGCACTTTAAAACGGCGACAAATATTCAAATTGCGCTATTCTAGAGCACAGCATCGCCGACTATCCACTCCTAGAAGAATTTTTTCTTTTTGTTTTCTCTCTACTTTCAGCCTAGCGAAATATTCATTTATATACCTTAGCTTTAATTTTTTTCCGCGCTTATATACAGTAGGCCTTAAAACTCCAAAGACGTCACCATAGCACTGGTTGGGGGTACTCGGTCCCTATTTTTCCAAATTAAATTGGTTTTCGGGGTTTACGTGTCCG
The DNA here is from genome assembly GCA_964035525.1 of Porites cylindrica. Classification (NCBI taxonomy): domain Eukaryota; kingdom Metazoa; phylum Cnidaria; class Anthozoa; order Scleractinia; family Poritidae; genus Porites; species Porites cylindrica. Next base: position 6,135,748 of record OZ037784.1, read on the forward strand.
GCTATGGTGTAATTGTATTTTGGGTCGCATTTTAGTTGTTGTATTTCTTAAAAATAAAGTACGATGGAGCTTGTTGAAAAACTGCGTGCTTGTTTCTTTAAGGTTGTTTTTGTAAAGGGAACGCCAGAAGCCGCAACCGCACCAAGCGAAAAAGCCTTACCTCGAAGCCGGACCTTTCGTATCCTAATCTCTCTCGGCCTTACGACTACACTACTACTCACTACCACACTGACCCAAGCCGATAAGGAGCGGGAGGGGGTGGGGGAGAGGGCGCAAAATATTTTGTGTCTCTTGACCCTCAAAAGAACGTTTTCACTCACGTGGCCAGTAACTAAGTAGAAAAGAAAGCGTAAACAAGAGGAAAGAGGACTGGTTTGGGACACCAACATGGCCGCCGTTTTATTGGTTTGGCACACGAATATAATATCGCGGGCTTGGCTTCAGGTGCTGAAGGCTTTATAGGCAGCCGCTAGCTAGTAGACGTGAGAAACGATTCAAAAATAATAGTTTAAAACTATATTTAGGTACCGAAACTGTTTGCTGTTGTCAACATCGTCCCCAGGACTTCCTGTTGCAAGCCGTTTACTAATAATTCCCCGTTTTTGGCTTAAAACCCCGTGTAAATTCTTTATATCAGTACAGTTAACCTGACATCAATACACCGATATCAATACGGTTAACATCAGTTGTACTGCAGATATCGAGAGTTGAAAATTAATCCTAGTTACGCCCACAAGCTAAGATTAGTAAGTGTTTTCGAAAATTTTCGACGAGCATCTCAGTTATTTTTATTGCGGAAAACCCTCGAGATTTGTTTTGCTCCACCAAAATAACATTTGCAGAAGCATTTGATGAAGCACATGTACAAAACTGGAAATTTGTTTATTGATTTTTAATTTGTGAGTTTATTTATTGACAAATATGGTCGGATAATTCGCATTGCCGATGGTCATTTCTACTTTTCGATAATTCTATAAAAAGCCAATTCTTACCTTGTCGAAAGCTGGTGTTATTAACGAGGGCAGGAATACGTGAACATCGATGACGTCATAGGAATTGATAGGACAACAACTGAACATACCGGTTCAATACACCAGTTCTTATATATTGCGGGCACTCCTTTTCCTTCTTTCGTGATTTTCTTTCTTCCCTCCTACCCTGTCAGCGTCAACATGACAGCGCTCAAACAACTTTCCGTCTTTGTCTGGTAAAGCTGTCAAAGGTAGTAATCTTTTCCTTTACATGGAAATTTCTGGCGGCGTAGTTAATGCTGAACTTGGCCCTGACAAATCCATGCTAGTCGAGCCATCTTAGAGCCTATTGATTTTTTTATCTATCTTGACTACAGGACATTTCCTCGCCTGGTTAGAATGTTTAAAAGAAATTTGTTGAAAGAATACTGGGAATATTGGTCGAAAAGTCTGAAAAAGGATAAATTCGACTCCTCAGTTGGCAATAAATTAAGTCTGTATAGTGAAGTGAAAACGAAGTCAGATTTGAATCTTATCTTGATTTAATAAAGAACGTTAAGACAAGAGTGGTAGTAACCAAAATGCGAATTTCTTGCCACTTGCTACCTATTGAATCTGGGCGCTATAAGAAGATACCCAGAGTTGAGAGGCTTTGCCCCCTTGTTATAGATTCGAAATTGGTGATGAATTCCACTATTTGTTGAAATATACCCACTCATCACTTTCTCATATAAGGGGTATCTTCGTGGAGAGCCTATACTCGATAAACAGTAATTTTACGAATATGTCTTGCAAAGTAATATTTTTATCATGCCTGTGTACGATGAAAACATAAATCTCAGTGCCTCTTATATTGAAAATATGCTAAATTGTTATGCATCCGAACTCTAATTAAACTTTCTTACCATACGAGTAGCGTAGAAGCCGTACATGGCCAAGTAATTTTTCTTTTACGATAATATTTAGTTGTTCCTTTTTTTCTTACTTTACTTTTATTTTACTTTCTTCATTTGTCATTGTTTTGGTACTAAAATATTCATGTCGAAGATAAAGTCAATAAAGTTGTTGTTGTTGTTATTAGCATACACATATTTAATAAAAGGCAATGTCTATGACGGCCGTCGAATTCATTTATACAGCTCTCGTAAGCGACCACCTCGGAAAAGGATTGTAAACGGGCAGCACGGAACTCTGAACATAAATTATGCAACTTGCAATTGGTGATAAGGGAATAAACAGGCCTCTTGCTGCCCAATAAAAAGCAACCCCTTTATGTCCCCCTTCCCCTGCCCCTCCTCTCCCAGCCCATTGAAAGCTTTCACCCCATGTAAGGGAATCCAGTTTGCGGAATCCGGGAAATTTTGGCTTGTGGAATCCGGAATCCTTGGCATTGTTATCCAGAATACAGCTCAAGAAATCCGGAATTCCCAGTTAAGTTTGGAATCACTTACAAAGACTGGAATCCAGTGCGCGGAATCCGGTATCCAAGGCGTCAAATCCAGAATCCAGGACTGTCTTGGATTCTCTTACATGAGACGAAAGATTGCCCACACACGCTACATGCTTCCTATTCGGTATTTTGCATCGCCCAGATAGTGACACTCATAAGATAGGTTTATTCGAGTTTAATTAAATCTTGTTTTGTTCATGTTTGCTCCATTACTAGTATTTAACTACTCTCAGTTAATACAAACAAATGGAATTTCCTCGGCTGTACTCTATCCTGAGGCGTCAGCCAATTGTTCACTTTGTTTTCTTGTCTTCGATTTCTGTACAACAATAAAATAAATCTAGTCAGGGAGTTAAAAAGGTAAAGCATGCTCCCTAATCGTTAAACCTTGCAAAAACGAAGGAATAATGGATTGGTAAATTATGTTCGTTAATGAGAAGTTTCGTTATATCAAGTTTTTTTCTTTTCATGTTTTACTATTCATAACGGGGCGAAGAATATCGCTCGCTTTACCGAGGCCTTCTTTTATAGGGAAGCTCCGCTCATAGGCATAGGAATTGAGAAAAATGTTATTTAAATATCATTAAAATTTGATTTTTGTATCGATTGTGATCAATTGTCAATCTTTAAACAACAGATTCGACCTGAGATAGATGCACAGGACGAAATAACGTGTTTCCGTATTTTGGAAACTCGACGGAAACGGGAAGTTGCTTATATCCGTCACGTTTCCGCCCTGCGGAAACATGGTGATCTAGTTTTCCATGGACGGGACGCGTTTCCGCCATGTTTCCGCGTCGGAAACGAACGATCATGTTTCCGCCACATTTCTGTCATCACATTTCCGTTCTTTCTTGTTTCCGTTACGTTTCAGGTGACGAATTTTTTTTCTTTTTTTTTTAACCCATGTCCAAGATCGCATGATCAATGTTTCGTAAACTTTGCCTTGGCGTACAATCAAGGTGAATAAAGGTAAATTTACTCTCGAGATTAAACGGTTCTCATGCATTACTCGCGCACGTTGCATTGATGCAAAGACTGTGAAGTGTGCGAGGTTGCCATTGCTTTCCATTCTAAGTGATAAAAATCGCAGAGCTTACCAACAGCTTTCAATATTTGCCAGATTGATGTTAATCAGTACTAGTACTGGCGTAAAACTAAAATGCTCTTAGACGGAGAAAACAACAGGGAAAACAAGAGAGAATGGGGCCTAGAACAGAGCGGAGTGCTGGTCAGCGGACTTTTCCTTTGCTCATGCTCATTACGGTCATTCTTTTTGGCGTCCATTTTGAAAGTGATTTCAACGGCTTCAAATTTGCCAGCTTCTATAGGTTCTAGGAGCGTGGAATCGGTATATTTTTGCTTTCTGATGATACCACAAGACATCTAAGGGTTGTTATGTATATTTAGCGACCCACCGGCCTTCAGTAATCTTAACCACGCCGGCCTCCCACCATAGCATCACGTTATATTAACCAGCCTGCTCTAAAAAAAATTATTTAGAAATTGATATAAAATTCGTGAGTTTACTGACCTGTGCTGTAAGAAGGATTAGTTAAGGTAATCCTTTTTTTAACTTTTTTTTCCAAAAAGTTCCGATAAGTTCTCGATATTTTTAGAACGATAGCCTTTCAGCAGCCCACATAATATAATCAATAAATGTCATTCTTTAATTTTAACAATGATTCTGATCGAATGCGCCAACCTCTCTGATAATCGCCACCATGATGAAGACCATGCTGCGGTCGACACGTCGCCACAACAGTTTCTGGCTATCCTCCCTTGTCGCAATGTAACAAGGTGACTAACCTTTTGTGAGGCAAATGATCAACGAGCCTATCATACACAACCCCTCCCCCCCCCCCCCCCCCGCCAAAAAAATCTTTCAATATTTGTGTCTAATTTTTATTTATACTGTTGGTTGTAAACTTACTGCGACATTTTCCTGTGTGTCCTGATCCCACGTATCCGTCCAGGCACCAGCATCTGTGAGTCCCGAATAGTGCGTCACAGACACATGTTGCTTTTAAGTCGCATGTGTAATAACAATTTCGGGAGTGTGCAGGCTGATATGATGAGCCACTTGGACTCGGATCTGGAAAAAGTAAAGACAGAAAAAGTCCATATAGCTTAGTCTCTATAGATTGCAAAACGATTTGTCGGTTTTTTTGTCCTCAAGATCGTTTTTACAAGGCGCCCTCCTTGAAAAACAGTTTAAAAACATCGACGCACCCAAGCCTCGCGCGCCCAAAGCTCAAGTGTCTGCTCTCTAGTTACTGGTGGTAAGGTAAAACCAAAGCAAAATAGTTTATTAGCCTGCACTTCAAGGGAAACCTGCAGGAAAGTCAACACGATACTCACAGATAATTATGTAATAGATCATGCCAAAGTTGAAGGTTAAGTTTCCCCTTTGGAAATCATTTCAAAAGCCTTAAAATTTCTATTAAGATATTAAAGGGAATGCTAAATTAAGTTGTAAGATCTTGTACAATTTGCCCGTTTTTGTTTCCTTTTGGGTTTTACGTGTGCTTTTCGTTTCAGGGCCGTAGTATTTCAATGATTATTTTAACGTGTTGGTAACAACACTTTATATTTGCGTGACGTGTATTAGCTCCTTTTCTAGTTCAGTTTTAGTTTGGAAACCCTGCCTGCTGTACTGACAGCGTGATGGATAGCTATAATGTTCTCTTCCCGGAGAATTCAGGGGTATCGGCGAGGCAAATATTGCCTAGAATTTTCTAGTACTTGAGAACGGCTATGACTGTTCCATTCAGGTACAATTTTCGAAGCTTATCTGATAAACTCCCAAGGATTTTCTAAAGTTTAATTTTTCAGATTTCACTCCCCAGGATAGGCTACTTTTCGTAAAAAAAAGGAAACCTAAAATTTTCGTAGTCAAAAATGTGACGGAGAAGGGAGTTAGAATAATTTTCACTTTCGTAAAATGTTACATTGCATCTAGAATTTTCGGGAAAATAATACTGAAGATCTCAAAATTTCGAAAAGCCTCAAGTTTCCCTAGGGTGATCAAACAGATACAAATTTTATAGCGCCGCTTAGAATGCTTTTTTGGAGATCTAAAAGTACTCTGAATAGCCTAAAAAGACTTTTCAATGCTTTATTGGAGGAAACTGTCGTTGCGTAATCCTGAGAATAATTGTTACCGGGAAAAAGAGCCATAATATGGCTCTCGCGGGAAGCATTTCATGCTTGTTATGGGGCAAATTGGAAATTTATCTTTCATTCTACTTACCTCCCTTAAGGACGAGAGACAGCTCCTGTAGCTGGTTAAAGTTTTGCAAATGAAATGCTTGTTTAGCTGGATCTTTCACCAAACTTCGAATGTAGGACACGCCCACGTATCCGACACCAATTGCAAAGACCTCCACCTTCCCCGTTTCATAGAGCCTCCGGGCATCACTGACAGGGTTTGGATCGTTAAATGGAACAGTCGCATAGCCGTCCGTTATGAGGATAACAACTGTTCTCATATCAAAGGAGTAGGGTCGTTTGTAAGCGCTTAACACCCCAAGGCAGACATCGTAGGCCAGCTTAAAGGCATCCTTCGTATTCGTCAGCCAACCATTGATGCTCTGAGACATATTTTTTAGTCTATCGTTCAGATGACACTTGTGCTTGACCGACGAGGGACTCGAGACTCCGTCTATGTATCGGCTTGCTTTATCACCAAAAGGTATGACCTCTACTCTGGCTGCTTCAATACTTACTGTTATCATGTTTAGAAAGTTCGTGACGAATTTCTTTTCAACGTTGAAGTCCGATGAGGATAAGCTTCCGGAGGTGTCCAAAAGAAACAAAATATCACTCGTCCTTTTTGGGCCCGCTAAATCACCTCGTAGATTTGTGAATTCGTGTTTTGCCTGTTCAAGGTCATTCTTCGCCACAGACAATGGACAAATGGCCAGAAGAAAAATTTTAATCGCGAGAGCAATTTTCATTTTGAAATAGCCTGAAAGAAAAAACTTATCTGGGGCTGAGTTTGTGCTCGCACAAAATGCTTAGGGTATCTGATAAGGCCTTCACCACGAGCTTGGCTAATTATCCTCCAACGGCAGCTGAACAACTGGTAAATAGAAAAGTAAGCAAAAACATATGAGGCGATTGAAGATCCCAATTCCAGAGCGTTTGTACAACTATACGCGCATTTTTTCCCTATTACTTTTTTGAGCTTCGAAATATTAACTTCAGCTAATATGAAAACGTTTACAAAACTGTAAGGTTTTTAAATGATATCGCTTTTTTTGTTCCGACATTACAGTAGGTAATGCATCCAGAGTAAATATGGCAAAACATGATATACGTATGATGTATTATTAACTTTTACATAGTACATCAGATGAACAAACTTTAAAGCAAAAGTAACGACAATTAAACTGTCTTTCATTACCGTGATATAAACTGCACCAACTATCGTACATGTACATTTTCTGTAGGAATTTAAGATGAATTGAAAATATTTCCAATTTAAGTCCGTGTGGTTCCAAGTTAGGAAGAAAGTTCCAGTTATTTGGAGAATCACTAATGATTGAGAAAACGATAGCTCGTTGTTTCCTTAGTAACAAAAATCGTTAAAGCTTTCCTTTTTCCCACTGTTTCTTTTAGTAAATAAGGTTAGTAAACCATTGCAAACCGCACCCGTTAGATTCACACGACCATGAAATCAGCTTGGTCAATTGATTGATAGGATCAGGCTTTCTTTTAATTATGAAAACAGTGTAATAACTTGACACGCTTTGATCAAAGTATTTTAACCTATCCACGGAAGTCAACCCAAAACATTAACAATTTTAGAAGTAATGATTTAGAAATTCACAGATGAGCAAATGTATCTATGTTTGAATTTTAAAATGTTAATTTATTGTCTATGAATTTCTAAATTGATTGTTACTTACAAAAAAACCCTAAAGACGATACTTTGAAAAAATTCTGCCCAACATGATCTTTCATTTCAGTGCTAACACAATTGGATTTTGTCCACTGATAATAAAGACCTTTAGATTTTAAGACAAGGGAAACTGCAAGGCCAAAATTTCCTCAACAATTACTTTGGCGGGAAAACGTGAGAGCCGGCGTCATTCTAATACGAGTTTTTGCGAGAATGGCGAGTTCACGCAACAGGACGGGAGAGGAAAGAAGACGGCAAAACAGTTTTGTCGTCCTCTTCTTTCTGCCGTCCTGTGGCCTAAACTCACTAATGTCGTAGTAACGGAAACATGAATCACCGTGCTAACCTTTCTGGTAATAGAAAAGTACTATGAAGCTTTACAGGGTGTATATTTTTGATTGAGAATAAACGAAAATACTTTAAATTGAATTTCGTACTCGAAGTCTTTCTCGTCCTCGAATCTAAAGGTCTCTATTGAAAGTGAAAAGTTGCTGGTTTTCAGTGCCACGCCATTCAAAATCCATCAAAATAAAAAGCAAAACCGATCAATAGATAAAGTCCAGAATCTGGGAAACGAAAGGAGCTAAATATACAAAGACCCTCACCAAGATCAAGTCGGAGCAATCTTTCGTATACGAGATATCCGGAGAAATGTTTAGCCTGCGTTGCAGGCGCTTGGAAGTAGTGGGCGCAAGAAAGACAGGCGCACGAGAGGGAGACACGCGTGTCTCCCTCTCGAGCGCCCGAAATGTTTTACCAAAATGTATAGAGATTTGTATAGAGACGCCATGCTGGTGCCCATCCGGATGAGCAACAACATGACGGCTGGAAACCAACAGAAACATCTGTCACCGAGTTTTGCTTCAAAAGCGTGAATTTATCTCTCGACGAAGTCATAAACATTAAAGGAATACTTTCTCCAAAACAGGAATACCGGAAAAAGTCGCTTTTCTAACCTACATGACAACTCTCTGCTCTCATGCACATGCCGCGTCACGCAAAAGCGTAGAAATTCAAGCTTACTCTATCACAAAGCCAAGAACCCATTCGAACTGAAAATTTGTATGAAAATTAGTTTTCAGCTACTCTAATACATCATGAAAGTAAAATCTCAGTTGGCCTGCGAAAACAGCCGAATCTTCTCGCTCCTCACCGCTGGGGACGTTTCGAGAGGAGGAACGTCTGCGACTCAGCGACAGAAATTCCATACCGATGACGTAAATCAATGATTGCATAATATATTTGGTAAAGTGCTGTGTTCATCTGTGAAAGAGCTCCAGCAAAACTCAAATGCTTCTTCTAGAGAAGAATATATACCACTCATATTGACTGTTTTGTTATAGAGTCATCGCGTTTACAACTTAGTTAACTTAGTGGCCTTTTGTCTTTTGTCTGCCATTCGTAAACAATAGCTAAAACAATGTAACTACTCCGTCGGCCAATCAGCGCTTATGAGCGGATTCCAGACAGATTTTACGTCATGGGTATGGAATCTCTTTCGCTAAGTCGCAGACGTTCTCCGAAAACGGCTGTTTTCGCAGGCTAAATGTCAGTAGGATCGGTTGTAGTTCAAATTTTTAGTGACGTCATGTGAAAACCAACAATACTGAACACGCCATGACAAGTCAAAGAGTTTAAGGGTCAATTGATTCTATTAAGCAGTCAACTCCTAACCTTTTCCTAATTAACCTAAAGTTGTTGCCATGGTGGCATCTAGATTTTTAAGATCCAAAAATTTTGCTACCATGGTAACGTGACGTCACACGTCTCCTCTCTATTGTACCTACCGTTGACCTGCAAGTGTTGTTGGAAGTTTATATTTAACACACGCAAAACATTTACACTGACAAGCGGTCATCTCTAAGGCATAGGTCATTGTAAAAACATGAACTGCTACACTTTAGGTCATCACAAAATATTGGGTGCAGAAGCGTTTAGGGACTGGAATTCCGATTCAAGACGTAGTAAACATTGATACATAAACAACGTAACAGAGAACGGATCACAGTATTCATGAGAAAAATACCTGCAAACGAAAAATTCAGGCGCACCTACAGTAGCTTGTGACGAAGACTTTTGCCAAAACATAAGATCTTCAACTCAGTGCTGCCCAACGTTGGTTTTTTGAAGGGGTGGGAGGTGGGGGACGGCGCTTTGATTCAGATGAGGTATTTTTGTTTATTCAAAATAATCTGAAAGTGGGTGAAAAAAAATTCCAGTTTCGTTATATTGCAAAAAAAAAAAAATCCCTCAACCTCGAAAATGTCATGCCTCCGCTTCCCGCTTCCCGCGTTTTTTCTTTTTTCGCACAGCGGTATTTGCATAACTTAAGGTTGATACCTCATGTTATAACTACAATGGCCACCACCAAAACACAAACAAGTCTACCCACAAAATAGTGTCTGGAAGATTTTATGTTATAATGAATTCTACATTCGCGAAGAAAATGCAAGAGCAAGCCATCTGGCGACCTCAACAGTTTGTTCCACACAGGAACGAAAACATTAAGGTAAGCGCCTCTTCAAGAGTCCCGTTGAGTACATTTTTCTACGGTATTCCATGATATGTGGTGGTAAAAAAATTTCTCCAGCGGATATTTTGCTTTTAATACTTAGTGCTGCTGGATTCAAAACAGCGTCGAAATTTCAATAGGTACTGTGTGATGTTTTCTGTTAAGAACAATTTCTTATTTGGTTTAGATTATTCATTTCTAAATCATAAATGTTGAAATTTTGTGTGGATTATGTTACTGCAAACGAAGCTAAACGATTTGAGGTCAATTTGATAGTCACGTTTATAAGAGTCGACAGGAATAGATAAATTGTAATTTCTTGTGCTAAATTATTGCTAGTTAATCATTAGTTTTATTATTTATAATTACACGTCATGTCTGAAAACCAGCTTGCTGAGCCATTTACTGTGTTTAAATAAAGTTGATTGATTGATTCACGTGTAAGAACGGGTAAGGATATCTGAGGATGGGTCAATACTTTTAAGGATGTCTGAGGATGTGTTAGTATGGGTAAGGATACTAGAGACGGTTGACTAAGAATATAATGAAGTATCTCTAGCACGGTGAACCACTAAATTAATGATCGCACCATTACGTGAGTGCCTACACCAAGTACTTACCGATTGATTGAACTGTGCAATATCGCAACACCCCGTAATATCTAAAGCCCTTTAATAAATTATGAAGGAAGTTTGCTCAAATGCTTGATGAATACAGGGGCGGATCTAGGATCCCCCCCGAGATGACCTGCGGTTTTCTAATACTTATACAACTGGTATTCTGCAAAAAAAAAAAACTATGTGGTTTATTGATGTTGAAGTAGAGCAAGAGATGAGTGCACCCTCTCCTAAAAAGATGATGAAAAGATGACCTGCGGTTTTCTAATACTTATACAACCGGGATTCTGCAAAAAAAAAAAAAAAAAAAAACAAACTATGTGGTTTATTGCTGTTGAAGTAGAGCAAGAGACGAGTGCACCCTCTGCTAAAAAAAAATCCTGGATCGGCCCCTGGAATGGGTAGTAATGGGAATCGTATATTATACTCACACTACGTAAGGTTATTCTAGATAGTCTTGGTTTCTGGATTCTGCACCGTAAATTCCCGTTTCCAGTTACTCGATTCTGGATTCCTTGTCAGTGGAACTTTGGATTCCTGATTCCAATTATTGTTAGTGGGATTCTGGATTTCTTGAGCTGAATTCCATATTCCAAAGCCCAGGTCCTGATTCCGGAATTCAGATTAACCTTACATACATGGAGGTCGCTATACCCATGGGGATTGAGTGGAGTACTTCCCTATATAAGATCAGGGTTCTGTCTAGGGTATTTGAGGGGTAGAAGCTTCCCCCCCAAAATGCCCAGCTTCCCCCCCCCAAATATATTGTTATCATTACAGTACAGCTGTATTTAAGTAACTATATTCGAAAAATCATCCTGACGCAACGAGGTCAGTGCACATGAAGTAAGTATTTCCTGTCTAAGGACACTATATGACAAGGTACATGATCATGACTAAAAAATAAAATAATATACCACTGTAACATTTTGCAAAATTGTGTCTCAAAATGCACCAGATTGCATCTCAGCACATATTCATTTAAAAAAATTTCTGGGGGGCATGCCCCAGGATCCCACCAGGAAGCTAGTGGCCTTTGGCCACTCAGGACTTTTCCCCCAATCTGCCCTCTTACAGTAGATCTGAAACTGGGCCTAAGACCTTTAAGACCTACATTGTTGACCTGACCAGTCTATTTAACTAAATGTACCCTTTAAGAACTTAATTGTAGTTGCAACGTGAAGCAATTCCTGAGTAGCTGGGGTCAGTATATGGGGAGAAGTGTGCAAGGTTGTGAAATTTTAATCAATTTTTGATCAGGTGTTAAATATGGCAAGGAAAGTCACAAATTTTGGTCTCTATATTGCCTGTTGGGGTACTCCCTTATATAAGTCATATTGGTATGTGTCACCCCAAAGGGCATGGTTATTGCACCATTTTTGTCTGAAAATGGGTACAGACAACAACCGGTTTAGTCTGAAATTGGGTGTGGTTTTTGAGGGAACTAGCCGAGTGTATTAACCTATTCTCCATTTGAATACCAAATGATTAAGAAAGAACGAGTAATAATGTGAATTCAAAATGGATTTGGAGTTCTAATCTAAGTAACAGATGATATAACTGCTTGGAGGCCAGGTCTCAAAATGGGTATGGATTTTATTGGCCAGGTCTGAAAACAGGTGCAGTACTGAAATGATATTTTTTGGTCTGAAATAGGGTCAGGATTTGGAGAGCCGGGTGGCACACCCCCACCAAGAATTCCCAGACTATGTAAGAGTTTCAAACAGCATACTGCATGCTTGCACCAGTGATGATCTTGACTAGCTTCAAAATGCGTTTTACAGCAAAATTCCCTTGAGCGAAAGGGTTAATCAAGTCTGCCCATAAAATGCCAAATTGGGTGAAAAAGTTGACAGAAGATGATTTTCAGGTGTTTTGATTTAGAAACTCACCTACTGTCTTATTATTTTTTAATAGAGGCCTTTGACATGAGAAGTGTCCATGACAAGCAAATGGTTTTTGCAAAAGAACTTTTGGGGAGTAGCCGCAGAAGGGGTAAGTGAATTTTTTTTGTTGTCATTTGATTATTTAAGTTTTACTTGAACATGGTACGTGCATGCAGAATCCAGGATGTTGGAGTAATCTGATAAACTGGTTGTTCGACAAGACTCTAACCTCTGGAGGGGCTGAAATAGTCACTGAGATCAATGTCCGGGAAAAATAAGTTCGCGCACACGTGTGGAGAAATGTCGGCTGGTTTTATCAACATAACAATTAAAGACTTGCACACAAAAATCTGCTTACTGTACACAGGTATATATGTATTTCCCTGAAGACAAAAACGCGTTAAAACTGATGGGATGTTTAGAAATATGCGTGTATAAAAACAATACTAGGTATGTTGGTTGAAAAATTCACTCTATAGTGGAATGGTAAACGAAGACAGTTTAGAAACGAAGTGGCAGTCACCAAAATGCTGATTTGTGACCACTTAATATTACACAACTAAAACTTGAGTTTCCCCAATAGTTTGTTTAGGATCCGTGACTCCTGTAATTAAAACTCGTTGAGAGATTTGCGAGGGGAAAGTGTACGCGGGAGGTGGATTCCCAAAATAACCCTCGCGATTACGGGATTGCACGAAATTCTGGGTCGGAATTACGGGATTAAAAAAACCCGTTGTGGACCATCAAACTTGGTGGAACTTAGAGAAGAAGCAGCCGATATTTTAGCCTGCGAATAGAGCCGTTTCTCCTGGCTCCTCGCCGCAAGGGACGCTCACCAAGAGGAACGACTGTCACTCAGCGACAGAAATTCCATACTGATGGCGTGAAATCTGTCCAGAATCTGGTCAGGGGCTCTGATTGGTCGACGTGATAGTTATACTGTTTTACCTATTGTTTACGAATGACAGACAAAATACAAAAGGCCACAAAGGTCAAATGTAGACGGGGTCGTAAACCGGGGGAGGATACTTCCTTTAAGAGGCTAATGGTGATGTGCCGCTGGATGGGGTCGCATTTTCACGAGTGGATTGACTATAATGGGGTCGCATTTTCGATAGAGTTACTAGAATGGGGTCGCACATTTTCCGATTTTTCGGTGTAAGACAATTCCCCATATTTACGGTTAGCAAACGTACCAGAGTGTTTGTACTGCAGATGAAAAATCTAAAAAAATGGGTCAATTCATAAGAGTAGAAAGTGACTAAGTTGGGATCGCGAAAATTACACATTTTCCCAAAAGTGACTAAGATGGGGTCTATAACTGGCCACAGAATAGACTATAATAGGGCAGGGGCTCTGAGAGGCCAGCAGCACATACCCAGCAAAAATTTACCCAAGTACCCTCCCCTCCCCCGGGTCGTAAACGTGATGAATGGAATACAAATCAGTCAATGTTCCTGGAATATATTCCTCTTTGGAAAAAGCATCTGCGGGAGCTCGTTCGCAGTAGAACGGAAAACTTTACCATAATCGACCAGGAGAAACATAAAATCAAACAAATTTACATTTGGAACCCCATGACTACCCGATTTATTAAGTAAACGCTGATTTACGTCATCAGTATGGAATTTCTGTCGCTGAGGTGCAGACATTCCTCCTGGCAAAACGTCCCAGGTGGCAAGGAGCAAGGAGAAACAGTTGTATTCTCAGGTTACCGCGATATTTGAAAGCTTTTCCCATTTGGTGAGTCATCTGAAATCGGTGTTCAATTCCATTATTTGTTGAAATGCAATCTGCCGACATTTTCTCATCTAATGGGTATCTTCTTGAAGAACGTTCATTTTAGAGACAGTCATTTCATGAAAGAATGTCTTGTAAGGCGTCATTTTTCTATCTTTTGACTGGTGCAATGAAAACATTGAAGATAATAATATCTGGATTGTTATTAATCTGAAATGTGGCATTCCTTAATACGAGTAGCGAAACTGTACATGATCTATGTAATTTTTTGCGTTGCTGTTGCTTTTGTTTCTTTTTCCTTTTCCTTTACTTTAGTTTTATTTGTTTTATCTGTTGTTTTAAGAAATATTTGTATTGATTGTGAAATGTTGATGTCGGAGATAACATCAACTGCATCAATAAAGTGGGTTTTAACGTTATGTTTATTGCCAGAATCTCTCTACCTTAATTAAGGCATCAGTAAAACAGTTGCTCGATCTTTCCCTATGCAAACACTACGAAAACACAGTCGTTCGATCTTCCTTTATGCAAACACTTAAACAGGGGTCGCACAGTCTTGAAAAGTCCTTGAATTCCATTTTTCCTCGAAAAGTCCTTAAACTTCTGTGCAAGTCCTTGAAAAGTCGTTGAATTTTCTTCAACTTGAAATGTAGTGGCCTGGAAAGTGTTTTTTGATGCTTTTTGGTTGTTCAAGATAGAATATATATCTTTATCAAAAACTACAGAGCAGTGACCTAATTATTTTACATTTTATTCATTTTACAATGTACAGTCGACTGTTGTTTAGAAGTGGCAGTTGCGCATTTTGACTTGGGCGACACCGCAATACACTTTACGTTTTATCTGTCATTAGTCCTTCCAAAGGCACCATGTAAGGAACCAGATGCTTCTCAAACTAAAGGCCACGCTCGATCCTTTCTAGGCAGATGTTGAACGCTAGCATACATTCAGAAAATTTATGATCTTTGGGAAGCGTGGTGCATTGCTGGAAACTCTTAACAGCGCACTGAACCTACGAAAAGAACGTCAGATGTTTAGTCTATTATAAATCTGCATTTCATTAACTGAAAAGTAATAGAATATTTCTCAAAGAATCCCCGAAATTTCACGAAAAAAAAAAAACAACAAAATAAAAGGAAAATCTCTATTGTGATAGAAGCTGGGAAAGCGGGAGGTAATCATGAAAACTTCGTGCTTAAGGTTAACAATATCTGAACCATTGAGTAAACTGGGTCGTGAAGAATGAATTCGTGGATAGATACAACTTCGGCCCTGTCCACAAGTATCCGTTTTTGTTTGAAAAGGGAGATTTTCCCCTCCAGTTTGGTTTTGCGTCCACACGTATCCCTTTTTTGTTTGAAAAGGGAGATTTGTCCTTCCGGTTTGGTCGTTCGTCCACCCGCATCCCTTTTTGTTTCAAAAGGACATTTTTCTCCACACGTATCCGTTTTTGTTTGAAAAGGGAGATTTTTTCCTCCGGCTTGGTCTGTTTGAAAAGGTATTTTTATTTTTTTTAAAGGAATGAAAAGCGTAAACACTCTTACCAGTTCAACTTTGTTATTGTGTTCTTTTGGTAGCCACTGTTTAAACTGCTTAATACATCTCCGGTCCATTATGCCTTTGTTTTCCGCAATAACGCACTCAAGTATTGCCCTAATAGCATTCTAAAAGAATTTAAGAGATTGTAGTGTTAATGCATGTCCATTCTGTAGTATTTAAATGAGAAGAAGACGAGAATGAGAAGAGAGATCCCAAAGTTAAGGGTACGTTGCTAGAGTATCTAACCATCACGTAGGCCCGTTTTTATGGAGAAAAGTTGGCCCGGGTACAAGGTCACCAGCAGCCAACCCAAGCTAACCTGGGAAAGCCAAAGTTTCATACATTTCCTTACAAAACGTGGCGAGCCGTTTACATGAGAAACAAACAGCCGGCTCAGCTGGAAGTAGCCGAGAGTAACCCTTTGTCGATGGTAGAGCCACGCCACGTCCTATCCGGGCCAACTTTTTTTCATATAAGTCCTTTGGCTTACCCAGCCGGATCGACTTGGTCAAGGCAAGGCAATAAGAGCATGGGCGAGCGCTGTTTTAGACAAGCACAGCACATGCGAGCGCTGTTGGCTTACGTAAAAGGGTCAAGGCTGACTCGGCTTGAAGGGTGACCTTTTTTCCTGGGCACTTTTTCTTAATAGGGAGCTAAAGCAAAGGCGTTTTTTGAGAGACGTAGGTCAACCGGAAGCGAAGAATATGCCTTGAAGTTATGAAATTTGTATTGCAATTTTCTTTACACTTGTAGAGACGATTTAACTGAAAATTTGGGAAAACCACTGCTCATGAAATTAAAAAGTCCACTTCCGGTTAACGTCCGTCGCTCAAAAACACCTTTACTTAAGTTCCTTTTAATATTAAAATATTAAAATATTTAAGTGGCCTAAGGGGTCTGGTGATTCAATTATTTGTATCATCGAGGAGAGGAAACGCGCATAAGAAACGTTATAGTGAGGAGAAGAAAAATGTACTTGTTCCATCGAAGTCTGCTTTCAAATCAAAGGTCCGAAAAGGGGAAATACGTTGAAAGGGAACAAGTGATATACCCGAAAATGTTCCGTGTTTTTTATTAGACAGTTAATTTCAATCATAAATTAATAAAGCCTGAAATTAAGGTGGTGTCTTTAATTGTCTGAGATTTTTGAATGCTTGGCTGTTGGATTGTTTTCGTTTATAAAGAAAAATTATAAAGCGGATCTGAAGAGATTTCAACAAGAGTTGCTTTTCTTTCAAGTTACCGACCTGTTTCATATGAAACAGAGCCTGAAAAGCCTCTTTTAAGCAAACTGGAATGATTTAGGTTTCCTTGATTGTTTTCGTTTATAAAGAAAAAATATAGAGCGAAACTGGAAATTTAAACTAGAGAGTTGCTTTTCTTTCAGGTTACCAACCTGTTTCCTGCTGAAATCGTTAGATGTGTTGCATTAATATCGAGACTGAAGAGCCTCTTTCAAGCAAACTGGTATGATTTAGGCTTCCTTCTTTAAAAGTGATTGAATTCAGGAAAAGCAAATAGTCCACCACCATACACTGACCATAACAAAGTGCTGTGAGACTTTATGTAGCTCTCTTGTAAAAGACTACTGTGCAGCTTTGACCCTCCTCTATTGAAATAATCATTACTTTGTCGAAGAGGAAAAACATTACTGGGACTGAATTTTTTTTCTGCGGCTTTTTCTAGTGTGCTGATTCTTTTATCCTTGTTTGACACAAAAAATAGCTTATGACTTGTTTAACAAGACACATTGACCTTTCTTTGTACTGAATAAAGCCTTGTTGTGATAATAATCAAACGTTTAGAATGTTGTAGAGTTTAGTTTTTGGTTTTGTATTCTGTCGCGCGCTACATCAACACACACATGCATAAGTTGGAGGCTTCCCTTCTCTTGATCCTCCGGCCAACGGCAATGCTGAAAGTAACGTTAAAAAATCCCGATTTCACCGGAATCGAAACCTAACAATATACCATTGATCTGTTATTCTGATACGTTTTTGTGTCGTATAGAACTGGGCCAAGAGCGATGCAAACGAATTTTTCAAGGTTCTCTTACTCTCCTCGCGTCTTTAAAATTCGCGACATCCTGTCAGAAAATCAAAGGTTGATACATGCGTAGTAACGGGATACGGTTCCTTTAAGCTAAGGCGTTTTTGAGCGACGTACGTCAACCGGAAGTGGACCTTTTACATTCCTGAGCAGTGGTTTTGTCCCAATTTTCAGTTAAATCGTCTCTTCAAGTGTAAAGAAACTAAACAATACAAATTTTATAGCGTGAAGGCATATTAACAGGGAAGAGTCCTAACTTCCGGTTGATGTGCATCTCTCAAAAACGCCTTTGCTTAAGCTACCTAATAACACATGTACTTATCCTGCTAACTGTACAAATTTATCATTAAAGAATGTATATCCCAATCAAAGGTGGGATATATGTTGGCCCCCCGCCTCCCCATTTACCCCCTAAACTATACAGTGAAACCTCTATTAAGCGGACACTAAACCCGGGTCCCGAAATTAACGTCTTATATTTCCCTATATAACGAACCCCTATTCAGCGGACACCTCTATCAAGCGGCTAATTCCTATTGTTAAAAACCTCTATTAAGCGGACAACGGACTGAATTGACAATAGTAGTATTAGATTTCATCCTTGAAATACGTAGTGAAGTCTGTTAATTTTTTGGCATTTACAAACAAATGAAAGTTGGTAATGAAAGGTAATGAACTTGAACTCCGGATAGCTTCTTTAACAACATGCAACTTTATCACAGTACAGAGTAACCGCTGAATGTTAATCGTTAACAAACACTGCGCAATTTTTACAACCTCTATTAAGCGGACACTTGGGAAGGTCTCGAAGTTTTAATAGAGGTTTCACTGTAGTTGGGTTGTTTGTTGTTCCCCACAGACAGCTTAAACAGTGGCACAACATTGTTAGAGGGGGTGGGAGAGGGAAAGCTTGTTTTTCCCCGTGAATGTCTAATAGTGGCTTGCGTGAGAAATGTCGTTAGGGACAAGTGTCTCATACAGCTAAGTTTGTCTCTGATTTTAGTTTGGTTTTAAAATATTTTTTTTGACGCGTATTTACCACTATATGACAAAAATATGACATGCATTTAGACTGGTGATAACGATCTGAGGTAATTCTGATAAAAATTACTTACTTCCACACTATAAAGCTTATTAGAAGAAACGTTGTATTCCTCCCATTCCAATTCATTCAGTTCTTCTTCAAGGTTCTCGTTTTCTCGAACCGTTGGCATTGGCGCTTTAGTCTGGCTTAAAACATTTTCCTCCAGGGTCCGGTGTAAAGTGTTTAAGTCTCCAATCTGCCCCGCGTTTTTAATTTTTACTGAACGTAAGAATATGAACGCGAAGCAAATAAGTAAGGCAAATGCAATTTTCCTTTTATGCTTGTTAATACCACGATAAACTCCATGTATCCAAGTAGATTGACTGCTGTGTATAGAAATCATAGATATTATATTCCCTCTCGTATGAATATTATAATCTTCTCTCGTAAACTGATTTTAACAGTTCGCAGTGAATAAGAAACAATTTTGTTTATCCAGCAGTGTTCGAGGACGTGTATTTAATATTCTGTGAATTTTTAAACAAATTAACTAACAAGTAAAGACCTTCGTTTTTTTTTGTTCCGTTCTATTAAACATCTGTAATTGACAAACTAACTTGGGATACTTTCGAACTGAAAAATCTTTCATTTCTTCGTAATC
Source organism: Porites cylindrica (assembly GCA_964035525.1). Lineage (NCBI taxonomy): Eukaryota > Metazoa > Cnidaria > Anthozoa > Scleractinia > Poritidae > Porites > Porites cylindrica. The sequence continues at coordinate 6,155,103 of OZ037784.1, forward strand.
CAATTTCGTTCAAATATTAGAATTCGAAATAAAGATAGAAGTGCCTGAACGCAGTGATCAGCATAAATTTTCTCTTAACATTATATCCAGCCGTCAATGCATAATTAAAAGAAAAAGTTACAATGATCACCAAAGGAGAAATAATTTGGTCTTATTAAGACGGAATCCACCAGGAAATTGAGTAATTTTAATATTCAGTGGACAAAAACCTTGTACCAGAATAATTTAAAGCATATTGCATTCTTTTTGACACTTTTCAAGGGCTAAAGATGTAATTAATCATCTTTAGTAACACCAAAGAAAATTTCTAATCGGATCCCGAGAAAATGAACACCAAATTTCACAAAATTACACCTTACACATTAAGTTTTAAGAATTTTACCTGTGTTTTTACAATTCTTGTGAAATTTGACATTCATTTTCTCGGAATCCCACGAGCAATTTTCTTTGGTGTTATTACAGATGACTAATTACATCTTGAGCCCTTGAAAAATGTAAAAAAAAAAGCAGGCAATATTCTTTAATTTATTGTGGTACAAGGTTTTTGTCCACTGAAAGTTAAAGTTACTCAATTTCCTGGTGGATTCCGTCTTAAATTCTCTTAACTAATTCTTCAACAAAGCGCACGGAGATCGGTCTGGAGAATTTGGATGTGGATACTTTGGGGTTAAAGGATTAATAAGTATGTTTGGGTCGAAAATTGAATTGATATCAATTCTTTTATCCTCAAGATTTATCTCCTCTTCTCCCCGGGCCAGTTACACAGGTTTCAATGAAAACATAGTAGTAGAATTGCACGGTATTACTATTATGCAGTTACTACCGACGAAATATTTTTGTAAGACGAATTAAAGATTTCAATTGCATAGTCGATGAAGCTACTGCGCTGAGGGTTAAAAGATCTTTCGGATTCGGAAGAATGGAGATTGTAACTTCCTTTCCTTAGTCAACTCATTTCTAAAGTTTCTTGTTTGATTAAAACGAATGAGGTAGATTCAACTGAATTTACAGTCAAAATCAACAGAAACAAGTATTAGTACTCAAGAAACCAACATAAACTTGTCCCAAACTACAGCACAGTGGAACCTGTATTAAGGAGACCCGATGTCAATCGCTGAGATACGAGCGTCAGTTATGTTACCCTTTTCGTCCCTTACTTTCTGTGAAACTCTGGAACACTGCTCCCACGCGGGTATTTGCGAGGGTTTGCTTGACGTACGCTTTCTTTTGCACAACCGCATGCGAAGGAACTCGAGTAAGTGAGTGTTAAGCGTGCTAATTTTATTTTCACTTCTCCTTAAATCCAAGATCAATGGCTTGTTGTAACGGTTTGTCATACTGCAAACTAAAAACCTCACCCCCGAAGATAAATATATTCTTTTCTGTATTTGTTAATTAATTTTTCATGCTTGTGCGGAAAAATTTATGTTTAGCGTTTTGAAATTGAAAAATGAAGAAATTTTTCTGTCCCGCGTCTGTTGATGATTTATCAGTCTCTCGATGTTAATAATTTCAGGCTGACTATGTTTTATGATATGATCGAATCTCTAATACGCCCCGTGATCGATGAATTGTGCACAGACTTTGGAATTTTCCCGAAGTCAGTCCATTTCGCGCCCTCGTACACAGGAGCGAAGAACACTGGCTAGAAGTTAGTTACCAGTCCTTCCCTTAAAGCTCGTTGCCTAAGAGATAATCGAAGTCAAATTTTAATCTGCCCTATTCCACTTAGATCATCACTATGAAAAAGTTGCAAAATATATATGAAGAAATTTCTGCAAGGAACATCCCAACGCTTGAGGAATCTACAGAGAAGCCGATATTTTGGTCAAAATTTTGAGCCGTAGTGCTCTAAAATTGTAGACTTCAATATTGTAAAATGTTAATCTACAATTCCAGTTTTCCTCTTTGATCAGCTGTAAAATATTTGCTCCGAACATTACTTGGGAAGATACATTAAGTTCCCTTTTAATCAAGCCATTTATGAACAGAAGAAGTTTTCACTTTGTGTGGTTGCTTTCTTTGGCTTGCCTATTAAATAGAACGGATGCATGACACTTTGAAACTATTATAATTACCTGAACATCACCAAACGCTCGTTTCCGATGATCGATATTGTTGCTATGCCGTGAGTCGCCTTAATTGAAATAAAAAAGGTAAAAAATATTTCGATATGGAGTAAACTCAAAGACTGTTATCAGCACTTGGACATTGCTTCCTTTTTCAAAGGATTTTTTTAACGTTACGCGCACGTTTTGAAGAATCTCGAAGAAAATGAATGTAAACAGCCGACTTGCTTTTTTTGATTGATGAAGAAAAAAGGTAAAGGGAAATTAATAGAGTCTAAACAGCGCAAATTACTGAAAACGGATGATTTATGAAACATTTTGTAACATATAGATTTAGTGATAAATGCGGAATTTTCGTGCTTGTCGGGAATATACGAATGATAACTCTAGTCCTTGTGTAAACTTATTTCGGAGACATGTTCATCCCCGATGAGAATCCAACAGGTGCATTTGTGTTCATTGATTGTGTTCTAATAATTCAGCTGCAGCAAAAATTACCATCAGATTATTCCGATGTAATTAGTATAATCAGCTGAGTCTTGAAGGTCAAGCTCTCGTGCTCAGTGAAACGCTGTAGACATTCGCAGAAACACAAAACGAGTCTGATCAGTGCGAATGCCATGGGGAAGATAAAAGTTTTCCTCTGCTTCGCAGTTTTCTTTTTTGGAATTTGTCAGTTTGTGTCATCCCAAGACTGGCTTGATGTATCCAAAACAGAACTCTTGAAGTTAAGAAATCAATTCCTATCTTTTGACAACAAGAAATCGGATATACTTTTTCTGATCGACACGTCGGGCAGTTTACGCGGCAGCGACTTTAACGAGGAAAAAAAATTCGTGACAAATTTACTGAACGAAATAAGTGTAGGTATGGAAGCCACCCGTGTTGAGGTGATTCCGTTTGGAGAACAAGCTACCATATTCGTAGATTATGTTTCCGTCCCTAACCTGGCAAACACGAAGTGCACATTCAACGAGAAATTTAATCCGATGCCTCAGAGCATCAATGGGTGGATGACTAATATGAGGGACGCCTTTCAACTGGCCTACGATGTCTGCCTTGGAAGGTTAAGCGGTCAGAAAAGAGGCCCCCTAAACAAGTTGAAAACCGTCGTTATTCTTCTCACAGATGGGTATTGGAATTGGCCTTGGAGAGATTCGGACCCAACCAACATTGCCAAGCTGCTTATAGCAGGAAACGTGGAGATCTTTGCTATTGGCGTTGGAAGGGTTAATTTTCCCGCACTTCAAGGACTTGTTAAGGACAAAACTAAGCATGCTTTCTATCTGAATAACTTCGATCAGTTTGCGGAGCTTGCCACGTACCTGAGAGGGGGTAAGAAAACTTAAATAAAATTTCTTAGTTTTTCTATTTTCTAAGGTCTGGTTGTCAGTCGAAATAAGGGCTTTAGAAGCAGTTTGAGATATTCGTTTTTTCCCTTGATGATGAGATGATGTTCCCTTTACCCACATTAGAATGTTGTGTTAAAGAAGCTGAGCCACGAATTTTATCAAAATTCTAACCGTAGGAACTGTCACCAAATTGAGTGAAACATGAAAAAATAATAGCGAAAAACATTAAAAGAAGAAATTAATAACACAGCAAATACAAAAGTAGGCACGGTTGGACAAACATGAAGAAGATTAAAACGGATTGAGGTTGTGGGCTTTTGAAAACTTGTTAGCCTAACAGTTTTTCAAAGTTCATTTTCATTGTTTGTAATGTTTGGTACAATGCTTGGGAATTATATTTGTTGGACAAGAAGCCGTGATTTCATCGTTTACAAGAAAAATTCTTCTTCCGGTAAACGTTAAGTTTCATGACGCATATATAAGGAAGCGTAACTGGAATTTATTAAAAACAACAACAAAAAAATGAACAGTTAGCCGTGACACAGCCCCTTGAAACGTTCAGGACGAGTTAAGATTTTCAGCAGACATTCTCCACCCTTGCATTTATTTTACTGAACTGTGACTATTCGGACAACGTTATTTTTTATGCCGAAAGGAAAAGAAAACAAAAACAACAACAACAACAAGGAAATGTCCACCCCATTCCCCTTGTATGGTTACATTACGTTGATCAATCTTGATAGCAAGTAAGTTGATAAAGAAAAAGGTTCATGTGCCTAACCACACATGTATCCAAATTACCAGAAAAAAATCATATCTTGAAGGAAATTATCACAGGTACTTGAATTCTTAAGAGAGAAGTGTTTTACTTTTTAAATTTAGAGTCGTTTTATTTTATTACTGATCAGAACTAAATTTATAATAAAGTCTACGAGTCCTCAGCTTCTACGTTCGCAGGATTTTGATCAACTTTCGTGGCTTGGAAGGAGCTGTCGTAAAAATGATCAGCAATGTTTAGCTGATTGGCTCAGTGACGCGCTAATCAGAATGATATGCAGGTCGAGCGCGGTTCTCTAATCAAAAGTCATCATATGCAAATTCCCTTCAGGTTGGCGGCAAATCTTAAAAAGCTTCCAGGGTGAAATTTCTCAGGATTCTAGTCCCCGCAAAAATTCCTTCAATCTCGCAACTAACACAAAATCAACGAGGCCGTTAAGTGCAAACTAGAAACGGCAATCACGCATCCATGCTTTTATTGTAACACAACCCGCCAATATATTTTCAGATCTCTTTTATCACTGCTCATTCTTATTACGAACGTAGAAGCTGAGGACTTGGAGACTTTATTAAGAATCCGAAAATGGATAGACTTGTCGTACATGTAATCGTATGCGAGTGACTGTACCTTGTGCTTATCGCTTTAGCTGGTGAATGGAGACTAGCACTCGGTACTTTAGCCATGGCGTTGCTGAGTATACTCGAGTGTGGGCTAAAAATGTCTACTGTTTACTTAGCATCTAGATCATAAATTTCTATCTCTGTGCTCAAGAAGCCTATTGTTTTCAATTCCTTCCAAATTTTGAGCTGATGCTTTCAAAGCGAGTCAGATAAGCCTGCGACCTTTATATAGAAAACCACATTATTTTGTAGCCTTTGATTATAATTTAGTTTATTTATAAAGTAAATACCAGCATAAACAGTTTAGCATAGCTTTGAAGTCAAGAGTTCTTTTACTTCAAAACTTCCAATATTGTTTTAGTGGAGAAAATATGCGTAGAGACGTTAATTATTCTTTCATGGTTCTTCTTATTATTCTTGTCTTTAGATCCGTTTGAAGAAAAATGGCAAACGAAAACAGTGAGTCCCAGCAAATGTAACAACAACTGCGACCCAATAGCAGCTTGCGCATGCGGTTTAGTGTACGGAGACTACAAATGCGCATGCCCCACTGGAATGGCGGGCTCAGGATACGTGGGACAATGCACTCGTAAGTGTTTAGATCGGAAATGGCGTAAGATATGGTTACACAGGCTCGATCATCACCTGACTTTTGTGTGCTTATTTTGTTCGTGTCTTTGTTTTTCTGAATCTCGTTCATATACCAACACAAAATTCAAGGTGATTGATGACCACCCATTCGAAAAAGTGACTTCTTACCCCTATGCCAAAACGTGTATTTAGCGATTCAATCACACTTGTCCAGAACACATTCTTATATGTTATTGAAATGACTGACGTCAAAATATTTAAAACTCCAGCGGGAATAAAAGCCAAAGGCGAGTGGTTTCATTCAAAAGCCCTAAGTCTCCTTCGATAAAAGAATCAAAAGTTTTTAGTGACCCCTGCAATGTTCTTTGTGTCTCCTCATTCCACTACGTATCGTTACAAGCAGTATCGCAAAATGAACAGCTTGCTTATAGTATGTACTCTCTTGTTTGATTTCAATTCTTAAATGATAGCAGTGATTTTTTTTGTTTCTTCTACTTACGTCTCGTTTTTACGTGCTTGGTTGTCTTTGTTGTTTTTTTAACATTATGCCCACCATCAACGCACAGTAAAAAGTTATTCCACCTGACTAATTTCTTGCTTTTGTTTTGCTTTTTTTCTTTGATTCTTTGTTTGTTTAATAGCATGCCCACCATCAACGTACAAGAATTTCACTGGCTTTGCTACAAACTGTTATCCTTGTCCAGCTAACTCTGGGCACACAAAAACAGGAGTCATATCTATACTGGATTGCAAATGTTTTGAAGGTTACGCCGGAAATCCCCATAATGGACAAGACTGCTCAAGTAAGAGAACTGGTCATCTGTAAACTATGATAACAGATAAAATAATAATAATAATAATAATAATAATAATAATAATAATGATAAATAAATGATCCTTTACTTTTGGGAAACACAAAGGCTAAACTAGATAGCAAAACTAACAAGTTATAATAATTTTTAGATTTTTGGGGGGATGCCGAAAGCTATTAGGAAATTAAAGCTAATCAACCAGCAAAACCTTCATTGATTTGCTTTCCTAATACTCTCAGAAACAGTTCAGTTTTAACAGATGACTTGTTTCTCGTGTATTTGGGCATTTTAGTACGAACTTGAATTTAGCTGATTCAACTGAGGTACCGTATCTAACGATCACACCCGGAACACAATGCTAGCAAGGACAAATATGATACCCTGTTTAAGGGTCGATACCATAGTTAACATATCGGGAGGCACATATCTATCCAGCCCATAGGGGAGTACAGCTCCCCTCCCCCCCCCCACCCACAATTTCCTCCGATCGCATGGCATACAAGATTTATTAAATAGCGTGTTTCCTCCAAGAAATTCAGCCCCTTTTAACGTAGATTTGATAAAGATAATTAATAACAGTCGGATTTTTTGAATAAAAATGGCTTATCAAGACCTCTTTCACATTCTAAGCTTGTCAAAGCCCAGAAAAGTATAAACAAGCAGATTATTCCACCTTGGGTTTCCCTTTCGTGACTTCGTGTAAGATGTCCAACAGGCCTATGCTTGTAACTTGCCCGGCAACTTGCTAACCCTTTTACTCCCCCTGTGAACGACGGAGTGTTACAAGGTGGTTTTGATTTCAGTGGATAAAGTTCTGTGGTTTTACCGTTCAAATAAATCCTCCTCAGCAGGACGTTCACATGGTACTATATATTAAGTATGTAGTTCTAATTTTTGAACCTGTGGATCAAATCGTATGGCGTTACCATTCAAATGAAACCTCTTCAGCAGTACGTTCAAATGACACTATTTATTAAGTATATAGTGGTAACTTTTGAGCCCGTGGATTGAATCCTATAGTGTTACCATTCAAACGGAACCTCTTCAGCAGTACTTTTACATGCAACGTTTTTTTTTAGTATGTAGTTCTAACTTTTGAGCCCGTGGATGGAACCTGTGGTGTTCAGTATCATTTCAATGAAACCTCTTTGGGATTACCTTTACTTTTGAAAATTTGAGAGTGAAAGGGTGAAATATTATACATCAATTAAAGGGGCTGTGGCGCGAAATTGGGATCATTATACGTTTTGGAAACCGCCCACCAACCCCTCCGCTAAGCCAAACTTAACACTTTCTTCTCACTTTGGGAAAAATGTTGGTTTAGGGGAGGGGTAAGTAGGCAGTTTCCCAGAAACGTATAATGATCCCGAAAGATATCAAAATTCAAACATTGGGAACTTGGTGCCACCAAATGGAGTGAAACGAACGTTTGAATAACACAGCAAATACAACAGGAGACAGAGATGGACGAACTTAAAGAAGACTGAAACGGAATCGGCAATTTTGCTTTTTGAAACATGTTAGCCTGACAGTTTTTCAAAGTTTATTCATCGTTTTGTTGTTTGCGTCGTTGAAAAAAAATGCTTGGGAGACATACTTGTTTGACACGTTCTCGGCTGTCATTCTCAAGTAATTTGTCAATTTTCGTAGCGAGTAAAGACGTGTGATTGGTAGTTATTAAAAAGTGAACTAGACTAGACAACTGTGACACAGCCCCTTTGCACAGAACATACAGTTTATTACCTTCACTATTCGTTGTGATCTTTTTTGTTAACAGTCCGCTATTGCGAGGAGCTGGAAATACCTAAAAATGGAAAGAAAAAAGGTGGTAGTTGCGGCCGAGCGTACCAAGCAATCTGCGAGTTTGAGTGTAATGAGGGATATGAACTGAAAGGGTCCGCCAGTCGGCAGTGTACTGTAAAAGACCCCAACGGAGTAAATTTAATGGAATGGAGCGGGACGCCTACCAAATGTGAAGGTTAGTTAATAATTAATGATAATTATAACAATTTACTAATTTTCTATTGCGCCTTCTAACCTAAAAATGATCAAAAGCGCTTTACATTGTCTACCGTTATACTAGTTAAAATTTATAATATATACAACCGATAAAAAAGAAAAATGCTCATAAAATTACATAAATATAATGAAAGTGAAATAAAATAATAGATGTGTCTTTCACGGATATGCTTTTGAAGGCTGTTCCACAATGTAGGGGCGGCAGCGTAAACGATCTAGCGCCTAAAGTTGTTTGCATGCGCTGCTTAGGACGTTCTAAAAAAGTAGTGTAATTCGATCTTAATGAATATGCAGAACAGGACCTAACTGCCCACCTACCCCTCCCCTAAGCCAACATTAACACTTATTTCTCGCTTAGGGAAAAATGTTGGCTTATTGGAGGGGTAGATGGGTAGTTTCTCAGATGCGTATAATAATCCACGCTAACTAAATCGCTAATGTAGCTAGTTGACCTTAAAAGCAATGATTGAAATTTTAGTTTATAGTGGAACAAACCGCGAGCAAAGCCCTATTGAAAAGGAGGCTCAGCATGAAACGGGTAATGCCTTGAAGTGGTCAATACCCAAGCGTTTGGACCAATCAATCTTGTTCTGTATTGTCAAACTGAATTTCCCAGTACCAGCATCCGGTAATCGATAAACCGCTGGTCGTAACTTATCATGAGTTGCCGTAGTAAGCGCACAGGTAGTAGACCTAGGCTTGAAACTGTATCCCGGTAACAAGCAGCACATGCGCAACAAAGGCCTTACTCAATAGTTCATTACCACATGAAAGATTTGTAATAAAGAAACAAGACACTGTGGGAGCGTACATTTGGGCATCGAAGTACTATGCGTGTGTGATGTTTTTTTTTTACTTGTGTTAGGGATGTGTGAGTAGTTCAGTAGCCTTGCATATTTTAGGGGTTGGTTGAGATGTTATATTAGACTTCGCTGATTCGTAAGATAATGGCTGTAGTTTGTTGATCAGTGAAACTGGTTTCTCTTAGAATTTAATATGAAGTAACAAAAAATGATTTTTTTTTGGAAGGTGAAAGATATTAGGGTATTGCAGTGAGGTATTTATGGGAGTGCTTATTTGGTTATGAAGGGATAGTGTAGTTATAGTCTGTTTTAATGAAGTGGTGGTTGTGAAAGATCTTATCAATAGTAGAAAACATGCTTGTACTTATTTTAAGCATTGCTAGGCTTTCTGTTTAGGATTTTTTCCGGTCGATTTTTTATGTTTGTATGCAGAGAACGTGGATAGGGGAAAGTTCATTTAATATATTGAAGGGGGTATGAAGATATTGAGAGGGTGGGGCTGAAATTTTTTGTGTTTTCGGGGGCTTTGAAAATTTGGTTAGGTCAAGTTGGAGGGCGTAAAATCTTGCTACAGAACTTAGGGCCCGATTACATCAACCGGGGCTGGCTTGCTTTGCAGAGATCTTGACATCTTAGTTAAACTCAACAAAAGTCAACTTTGCGATTATATAACAACCGGGCTAGACCGCCGATTAGCTAGGATCCCACTATTGTGACGCCGGGATCCCGTGTGGGAATTTTCCAAGTAATCACGCTTGCTGAGCGGCCTGACGAATGAACCAAGCAAGAAACAGGACAGCGGGTAACACACTGCTCATGCGCATTGCTTCCAATCTCCAAACAAAAATGGCGGCTCCCGGCTAGCCCTTTTCATGTAATAGTGGGATAAAAGTCACCTCGGCAGAGCTAGCCAGGCCAACAAACCGAACCAGCCCGGCTCATGTGATAGGGCCCTTACTGTGAGTTGTACTGTTACACGGTTTGCACGTAAAATCTTTGGAATTTGCCGCCTTCGTCGTCTGTGTATGAGAGAATATGACTTAATCTAATTAACCCAGGCGTCTAAAAATAACTGTCATGAACGCGGTTTGCTCTTGAAAATGATGGACTCTGCCCCTTTTAGGGTTCGAACGTGGAAGAATGCAACTTGTTTACGAGATCATTTTGCTCAATAAAATTTTAAGAAATCACCACCTTTCCGAAAATCTGCATTGCTTCATTCAATATTACCCTTATTTATCTCATGCATGGTCACGGAATTTTGCGTGACATCTTCTCTGGCTCTCGAAAACTGAGGGAAAAAATTTTATCAAACTCTTGGCAATAAGCCATTGCTAGCAATGAAAGGTCTGTTCAATAAAAAAAGGCAATGACCGGTACCTATGGTCCGTGTTAGAAACACTCACGCCGTGTGCTGCGAGGACAATTATTTTCCAAAGGAAAAGTTTAAAATATTTAATAGTTTGTATCACTCGGTGTACCTTGTTTTTTCAATGCGTTTGTTTTCTTTTGCCGATATGTTTGCCGTGCATTAGCTGTGGGACGTATTGTAACGAGGATAAATGCTGTGACGTGACACATCGCACCGCAGACTTTCGCGTCGATTGGCTTGTTTACTTAGCTTGTTTACGTTCGCACGTATTGCGTGCCTATTGCAACTTTGAATCAAAACAAGCGATCTCGATTACTCTATTTGGGCGCCGCCAAAATAAAACGCTGCCCAACCATTGTGATTGGCCTCAGATGTATAGGCGACATCTTTAAAGTCCCGAGACCCGAGCAACGAGGCCTGGTAGGTCTGCAGAGAATATTATTTTAGGTTTTCATAAATATAGAGTAATGCCTGAGCTCCTAGACCTTCGACAAAAGAATGACTGAGCGCGTAGTGCTTGGTCATCATTTTTAAGAAGGCCTCGTGAGCCAAAATTGTAAATACAGGTAAAATTAAGGATTCCAACAACGAGGGAAGAGTAACGCGTGTTGTAGTTTCGCTTTTTATTTGCTCTCTCTAGTTTTACCTTTTTGCCTTCTATGTTTTTATCTGAAAAGCTTTATGTACAATAGGCTATTTCTGAGTTGCTCCAAGCCTCTGTTTAAGGGCTTGTTTACATGGAGGTGGGGGACCTCAGGTCCGTGAGCCAACCCGCTTGGGTGGGGTAACCTGCCTGCCCATATAATCTCTCATTTTAATTCGATCACGTTTACATGATAGGTGGGGTAACCCGCCGCGAGTTACCTCACCTACCCCACCTCCATTTAAACGGGCCCTAAGAGCTAGGCTAAATGTGAGGCTATTGATATGAAAATGGTTTCTATTCTCATGCAAATAAAACGCACTTGCACCTAGGTTCGTTTTAAAAATGAGAGTTTTTAGTACTCAAAAATGGCCTATTCAAGTTTCAATTGTTGATTTCTCACTCTACCAGAGAAATTACCATATTAACTCTGCAAGGTTTGTGTATTTATTTATTCTGTATTCATTTGTTGTTTTTAGAGATAACTTGCCCCATACAATCAGTTACTTATGCGGATCCTACCACTGGTACATGCGTGGGAGCGGATGGTAAAACATCGGCTAACTATGCTTATAGAACAACGTGCACCTTTAAATGTCTGCAAGGTTACGATCGAATTGGTAGCGAGACAAACACATGTCAGCTGGACAAAACGTGGTCACCTTCTGCTCCGACCTGTAAAGGTATGCAGTTTATCACGGAGGGGGGCCATTACCTATCAGGGGCACCCAACGACGATTTCCCCCTAAATACGTTGAAAACACTTTTTAGGCCGTCCAGAGTATTTTTTAGATCTCTAGAGATACATAGAATTTGTATCTATTTGGTCATCCTAGGGACTTTAGATGCTACTTATCGCTTTCCGAATGTGAGAATTTTTTCTGATTCCTATCTCAATCGCTTTTTTTAATCAGAACACTTTAGGTTTCTTTTTTCTACAAAAAACAGCATTATTCGGGGAGTGAAATGTGAAAAATTAAGCTTCGGAAAATCGTAGGGAATTTATTAGATAAGGTTCGAAAATTGTACATGAATGGAACGGCCATCTAGAAATTTGTAGTGGTCCTCAAGCAATAGAAAATTCTAGGCAATATTTGCCTCTCCGAACAGATATTTTTAACAGATTTCTATCTGGCACGTTTGATGAAGAAGCCAATTCAAATTAGCTTTAACTGTTGGATTTGAGGGATAGTTTAGTCTTCAGTGCAGACGTTCGTAGGGCTTCGTCACGCCCTCCTGCCTCACAGACGTTCGTGGCGCGGGAACGCGTGATGAAGCTGTCTTCGTCTGTGTTGGAGGCTAAGGCTGGGTGCAAACGGGCGCAACAACTCCCAACATTTTTGCGCCAACAATGTTGGGAGTTGTTTCGTACGTGTTGGCAGTGGTGTGCAAACGGATGCAACAAGTTTGGGACCTGCAGTGCACCGTGGGAAGAATACAACCCATAAGTCTTTGTAATCCATGCGGAATGAGCGTGCGTGGCCCCAACAATGTCGGAAGAACCGTGCAAACGGATCCAACATTGTTGCGCTACGCTTCGGCGATCACAGAACAAAAGCAATGTTGGGAGTTGTTGGCTGAAAAGTTTGACCGGTTTCAAACTTTGCGCAACAACATACAACAGGGTGTGCAAACGGACGCAACATGTAACATCCAACAATGTTGCGTCCGTTTGCACGGGGCTTAAGGATGGTTTTGCACCATCGTTAATATCCCCACCAGTAATACTTTAGCTTTATATCTAAAACCGTTGTGGCGGAACATGGCGGATCTCTTTATAATCATTTTATAATGATCCTTTTTTTCTCATGTAAAAATCAGGCTCACTAACCAGAGCACCTCAAGCATGATTTTTCGTTTGGATTTTGTTTTTGAGAACAGATGAGTTTTTTTCTTTTTTTGTGAGTTTTTAAATATGCAAAAAATTTATTACATCTAAGACTTGTACGCAAATTGCAGTTAAAGATATAAGTGTGGATTTGAGCCGCTTAGGTTGTGCCTTTAACTGCGAGGATCACATGCAAGTAAAAGGATTAATTCAGAAATGGCCAATAACCGTTTTTTAAATTTTTGTTTTTCTAGAGGTTCGTTGTCCAGCGCTACCTACAGTGTCTATCGGTACGTACACTCCAGCAGAATGTGACGATGGCACGATGCGTTTCTTTAGCACCTGTACGCTGACATGTCCGGATGGGTATCACATTGCATATGGTCCTGAATCTTTGATAACTGACACAAGAAAATGTCAGCTGGATGGCACGTGGGAATACAGAGCAACAAGTCCAACATGTAAAGGTCAGTGAAATCTCCCTCTGTTTGTTCCCCCTCCGCTCCACAAATTCTGCGTAAACTAGTGTTGTGTCCCAGAAAAACTGCATACCGTTAATTGTCGCTTGTTAGCCCGCCCTTATACTTCTTGTTTAGGGGTTTTAGGACATTGTACAAACGGAGGGGCTTATAGGTGAACCGGGGGCTTATAACCGTATTAAGAAAACTAAAAAACGCTTTAAAACAAGCTTTTGCTATGCTAATCAAAATACGTTTTGCATTTTCTTTATTTAATTTAAGCTTAAAACGTCCTAATAAATCAAATTCACTTCATTGCATTTGGAGGGGGACTAATAATCAGAGGCCTTTTTTGGGCAGGCAGATGGGGCTGTAACGAGGGGGCTTGTAAGATTGAGTCTACGGTATTCTTTAGAGCCTGGGAAATGCCGGCGACGTTTGTTCTGGACCTTTAGGAGCCGAAATTGAGATGTAAAAGGAGATCATACAACCTTTAACACACCAAGAATTTAACCGTTTTATTAGATAGCTTCTGAAACAATCCTGCAGTATGGCTAAGACTGATTTAGATCCAAATAAAAGCCTACTTCGAAACAAGAAAACTTACTGGGATTCCGAGGGGAATATTGAACAGAGTCGTACCTCCACTTACGGCCACCTCTCCACAACGGGCCACTTTTTTGTCTCGGCGGACAGTCCATGCATACATTGACTCTTGTTCAAACCTCTCTGCAATGGTCACCTCTCTTAACACTGCAACAGCCACTAAACCGCGTCCCAGCTGCCAAAATTAGAAAATAGGGACTTAACGATTCGATGACGCGACGGCAGCGAACGAAAACGTCGCTTCAAAATTGAATTTGCGTTATTCCAACTCACTTTGTCAAAAGTAGGCGAATCCTCCCGGAGTTGAATTTCTAAGAACCATATTCAGGTTTAGAAAGAGAATAAAATTTCGTCGTCGCTTGTTTACGTCCTCTCTAAAAAGTAAAATTAGGCAGTTTCACGTCGTAGTCGTGCAAAAGCGGCAAAGAAATGTACAAAAAAGTGAGATGCACGTGCAAAGTTGTTGTTTTGTCTACTAAAGTAAACTTATTGTTGTTTTTGACGTTCTCGTTGCCGTCGCGTCGTGGGATCGCAAAGTCCCTAATAACCTCTCGACAACGGCCATTTTTTCTACAGTGAATTACATAACTAAAAAGTCAAAGAATGGTCATGAAATTTTGATCTGTATGGCGCTTCCATGGTTAACATAATCGCGGCAAGTCATACTTACAGTTCATTTGTGATAAAATTTAAATACAGTGTTTTTTGCAATAAACGTGACATCTGGCTCAATCAGACAAAGGGAATTTTCTTCTGTCCCCAAGGTGGCCGGAGGTTCAACTGGCGTTGTCTTTGCATTTTCTCCAAGAATAAAGTAAAGTAGGGGTCAACACGAACTTAGTTCTGACAAGTTCACAATCATGCCGTGGCATGATGTGGATGTTATTTCTCCAGATTATATTTGGTACTGAAAGAGACTTTCTCGGAGTTACCTCTGATGTAAAATTTTTCTTCATTTTGCATCGTTAAATGTTGAGTTCCACGGGTTAAAGTAGATGCCTTCGGGTGTTATTTATGTAGGTACACAAAGGAAAGGCGGGGAGAGTGGTGCTGGTGGTGGTGGAGAAAAACAGTTTTAGAAATCGATATCTATGTACATATGTACCCCACCGTATCCCTCTGTAATTTTTAAACATTTTACCTAGATTTCAGGCCTCCAACGCTGTCTTGCCCTGGCCCAACACTTACGGCTGACAACGACAAAGGAAAAAATGTTGCCACTGTAAACTGGATGTTCGACTTTGATGACAATTCGCTGGTTGCAAATGAACCTGGAATAACCAAAAATGATTCTTTTACCGTTGTGCTGACCATAGGTAGCAATAACGTCGATACAAAGCTTCCAAAGCTAATAGGTATAGGAACGAACTCAGTCAAGTATTCTGTTACAGATGCTGCTCATAATACCGCAAATTGCTCATTTACTGTTACGGTTAGAGGTAAGTCAACCGTTTGACTGTTTAGAGTAAGAGGTCCTGGGCCGGGTTGTTCAAAGCTGCGGGTTAAGATAGCCTAGAGTTAGTGCGAAATGTGAATTTAGATATGAAAGCTTAAAACGCGAATTCAGTTTTATTCTTTTTGTCTACAGTTTGACGAGTGGATGCTATGAAAAGAAGAAAAAGAAACCCAGATAAAAAACAAACAAACAAACAAACAATCAAACAAAAACAAAAAAGAAAAAAGTAACTCTAAGTTTTTGGCGCTAATCGGCCTTCGAACAACTCAGGGCCCTGGCTAGTAACTCGCGAATAAACCAATTTAGATATGCCAATTGCAGGCTCTCGATTACTTACAACTAATATTCGTTTGTCTTTGTGTGTTTTGTATCTGTCTTTGTTTGCTTGCTTATTTTTTGATGGCCTTGTTGGTTGTTTGTTTTACTGGGCCTGGTTTAGATGGAATAAATAGAACGGAGGGTATGTTCTTCGAGAACAACTAAAAAAATTCTGAGTTCCAGCGGGGAATTGAATACATGCAAGACCAAATGTAAACGTGGTAAACCTAATAGAAATAGTCATTATTCGTGGAATACATTCTTCTTTGCAAGAAGCATTGGAGTTTTGATGCCCCTCGTTCGCAGAAGAGCTCAAAACTTGAGGATAACAGACCATTTTACAAATTTACATCTGCACCCCCCTGACTACTAGATTAATTATGTAAACATTAAAGACTTATGTCATCAGTGTGGACGTTTTGGGGCCGAAATTGCACACTTCTCTCTCGCAAAACTTTCCTAGCTGTGGGAAGCGATAAGCGATGGCTGTATTTGCAGGTTTTAGTTGATGGAAAACTATAGAAATAATGATGTAAAGTGTAAAATTTAAAAGCTCAATTGGGAAATTGTGTCAAGATATTCACACTTTTTATTGTCTTTATTTTATTTATTTTTTACTTTACTCAGAGTCTAAAGGCCAGTTATTTAAGCGGAGTTTAGCCATTGTTTAACAAAACCGCGTTCTAAGCCATTTTCAGTATGCCCAACACTTTTATCTAAACACTGTTTGTCGTGAACGGCTAGTTTCACGGCAACTTATGAGGTACACTAGAGAGACATTTATCCAGTTAAAATAACCCGCTCAGGGAGAGAACAGAGAGAACAGTTCAATAATTTCTTTAACCGCGGTCTATTCAGTTAAGCTTCGTTTGAATAACCGACCCTAAGTATCTTATAACGTTTTTGGATTAGTCTAATAGTTCGGGAAATTGTCTTCCTATATATACTTCTCCCCCCCCCCCCCCTCACCCGCTTTCCCCCACCCCCTTTTCCCCAAACTGAAGGTTAACCTCATAGCTAGAGGCAAAACCCTGTCACCAGACGGTCTTAACCGAAGGAATGAACATTGAACTGTTTCTTCTTCTATTTTTCTTGTATATTCATTTACCTGTATATTATTCTATCTAGTATTTATAATTGTAGTTAATTATTAACCATATATGTTAAATGAAATTCAAATTTCAGGAGCCGTTAAAGATATTTTCTCTCGGTATAGTTCTGGCCCTCTGGAAGGCTAATTTTGTTAGCCAAAATATTGGCCTATACCGATAAATCAGCCCTTTGCCGTAGTACTTGCGCTGCATTCAGTTTTGTTTTCTTTCACACTTTAAGTGACAATTTCTTACTTAGGGCAAAATGTTTGGTGGGGGGTAGGGATAGGAGGGTAATTTGCCAGAGTCACCATATACAGTCGAACCCCGCTATTTCGAACTCGGTTAATTCGAAGTCCCCGCTATTTCAAAGGAAGATCGAATTCCCTTGGATTTACCCTTATGTTTTCAGTCATTTACTATCAGCTATTTCGAACTCGGTTATTTCGAATTCCCCGCTATTTTGAACTCATAGTTCTTTCCCTACGCCTTAAATCCGTTTAAATCAACCCCGATATTTCGAACTTGTCAAAAACAGAGTACGTACATAAGAGCACAGCTGGAAACGTATTGCATTTTATTTGACCTCGTGTTGCGTAATTAATAACTTAACAATGCTTGACTCACGTACAGTGTTTCGCTAAGAAATTCCAGCTGTGTTATTCAATTACAAAACAAAACGCACCGTTAGTGAACTGTTCTTCCCGCTGAAATACTCGTGTGTGAACTCTGAATTACTGTATTTTTATTTAATCAGTGTCTTTCTTCATACTGTACTGTATTTTATTAAAAAATGATTCATTGTTACGAATTTTACGCTTCCCCGGTTATTTCGAAACCCCGCTATTTCGAACTTTTTTCCATTTCCCTTGGGACTTCGAAATAGCGGGGTTCAACTGTACTACGTTTTTTGTTTTCTATTTTAGATACCGAGCCACCGACTTGTGGTTTCTGTCCACCTAATAAGTTGATCGACAACGCAACTCTGCCTAACATCCGAGTAAACTGGCCGAGGGCAAATTGTTCTGATAACTCTGGCCAAAATCCCGTGATCACCTCAAACCGGCTATCTGGGGATTTGTTTGCAGTGCCCGGTGTTTATGAAGTTGTATACACCGTCACCGATCAGCAAAATAACGTAAACAGAAACTGTTCTTTCAGGATAACACTTAAAAGTAAGTATTTATCAATTCGCTCATTTGTTAGTCTCCTACGTAACCGCGCTTAAAGGCTGGTTTCCACTATCGACGGAGTTGGAGTCGGAATCGTAAGCGAAGTCGTAAAAGCGCTTATGACCTTGTGAAAATCAAAAATCGGAGTCATAAGCGGAGTCACACGCGCATGGAATCGGAGTCGGAAGCCGATCAGAACGTTTCCATATTCTTCCGTCTCCGCTTATGACTCCGTCGTTTACGATCTAGTGATCACAATCAACGTTTATACGTTTTGTGATTTTAATTCTTCCGCTTCAGCTTATAACCCGACAACTTAGTTTTCACTTGATCCTAAACGACGGATTCGTCTGCGGAATCTGGGCGCCGTTTTCTTTCTTTCCGCCCAATGTTTTGGAAAAACTCTGCCACAACTTAAGCCTTTTCTAGGCTTTTTGGTTCCGGTCGAGTTTTCTATCACAGAAAACATCTCGTAAGCTTTCAAACTTTTGTTTCTAATTCTCCGATAAAATTTGTTGCTTTGCTTTCTGTTTACGTTTAACCAGCTTCCTATTCATTTGCCCCGTCCTCCTCAACTTTTCTACGTTCCCTTGTGCAATTGCATTAATTAGTACTCCATCGTGCGTTTAGGTTTTCTGAAGCGTCTTTAAATGCGCAGACATCTTCATTCATAACATTTTAAAATTTCGGCGCCATCTTGGCACCGAGACGTACGGAACGTTGCCATGGCAATTTTGTAATTTCACATGTGAAGTTATAAAATAAGTATAGGAAATTTCGCGCCAAAATTAAGGAGTAATTTGGCACCCATGATATTACAATGTTACTTTTTATTTTTTCGCTCATATTTTTTTTGTTTCCATACCTGTTGTTTGATTAGGTTTATTTATGTTGCAGAGAAGACGTGTCCTCTTTACGCGCCACCAAAAAATGGCGCTTTGGTGTGTAACTACATTGGAGCGGACCCGAGTTGCCAAGTCCAGTGTAAACAGGGTTTTGACTTTGTGTTCACTCCTCCTTTTACCTATTACTGCTCTGGTGGAGTATGGAAACATTTCTCAATCGGTCCGTTCGATCCCAGGCTACCATGGCCAGACTGCGCAAGTAAGTGCGATGAATTTCTAATACATTGCATTAGAACCTCCATGTGCGACCACCTTTCGTAAGCAATTACCTACCATAACGATTACCTACCTGTAAACACCGACAAGCCAAAGATATTCGCCTTTTTGGTATTTGTTTTTACAACTGCTTCGTTAATAGCTCAAATTTCGTAGTCCGAAAATGCCTCGAAGCGAGACGCCATCTTAGCTCCTGTCGCAAAACAGTGAATATCGAAGGATATTCCGAGTCGGGGGGGCAAATAAAATCGTGCGAAAAGTGCTATTCACTGATTTGGTAAATACTAAAAGCGAATGTTTTATTATTTATTCTTAACAGATACGGTAAACCCTAATAATGTATGGATGAGGAATTTTCCGTTTTTCCACTTTACTGGAGACTGTAATGATCCTAACACACAAGACGCAATTAAGGGCAACTTTTTGAATCTTATGATCAACGGCCCGGTACTACCCTTATTTTGTAAAGATGTACCCACACAGTGCAACAAGGATACAGTTCAAGTCTATTGTGGCAATGTTACTGCCGTGGAAAGACGAAGGAAGCGTGCTGCCACCAGGACGGTATGAATTGCATACTACTTAATTCATAGATTTAGCCTAAGGTAAAAGCGAAGCGTCCATTTATATGCTTTTAATTGATTAAAAGCATTAAAAAAAAACGATTTTATTGCAAAAAGAGAAAATTATAAATCAAATTCGATCACAGTAATAGTCTTGGAAAGAATTCTTACCCATGACCCCCCCCCCCCCCCTCCCCTCCCTCCTCACTCTCTGCCCCACCACACCCCTTTGAGAAGCTTGTAGGCCATGAAATTTAATCTTTTATAAAGGCTGGTTGTTGTTCTCGGAACTCTTTGGCTGCGTCCAGTTCACAGTTTATGTTTATAGGCGATTTTTGTGATTAGAATATGTCTTCTTTGCAAAATGGGACCGACAAACTGTTACGTGTACACTACCCTTTAGATTATACACCGCAATATCTGATACTCAGTAACCTTTGCTGTAAGTCGGTTATTAACTTTTTGTTTCTTCTGGCGAAAAGACCCAGGGAGGTTGATAACTTATTTGACATTTCCCCCTATGAATAACCATAATTTTGCCGTCTTTGTGTGCTGTGTATTTTAATACGGTTAAATCGGCGCTGGACTTAAACTACAAATTATAAACGTAATAACAATAAATAACGTATTCCAAAAACGCGAAAAAAGTAGGATTCTGTCGGTAAAATAATCGACAAAACTTTTATGTACTTTCTTACAATGTGAGTTAATCTGTAAGGCACAAAGCACGCCATGCATCATTTTCAGACATTTCATTTACGCGTCGTGAAAGGAAAAAATCGCTACACAGCATCGTGCAAAATTATGACTGACAATCAAAACGTGAATAAAACATAAATTAAACTGTACAATAACAACACTTTTTGAGCTATTTTGAAAAAATAGCTCATATGTCAGTGGTCTGAGCGTATGTATCTTTGTGGCTTTGTATGTTGGGATGTTTGTTGCAAGAGCCAATAAGGTTGAAGGTACTATGAGTTGATGCTTAGGAACCAATGAGATCTTAGCATCTATTTAAACATGGCATTGGTAAAGGTCGAACAAGGGCACTTTGAGACCGCCATCTTGATTCTTCACAATTTTTTCGTCTTTTATTACGGCTACAGGTGTTTCGAATAATTACATTAAATATCTTCGTGATTCAAACGCTGTGTACAGTGATGCAGCTGTTTAAGGGTTCATATTTTAGTACGGATGCTGCTTCAAGGCATTTCTGATCTAATTCGGCTATCGGTACAACGCACGTCAGTATGAGTTCTGTTTGACCTGCTACAACTGGGTAGAGTATAAAAGATCATATATTTTCAAAGCTCTTCCAATGAAGCAATAATTGATATTTAGATATAGACTTTAATTCGAAAGTATGTGCCCTATAAAATGTGGATTTAGAAGTTTAAAAAGGCAGCTTATTTTTGTGAAAGCTGTACCGAGTATTGTTAATCCTGTAAACAAGCTTTAAAAATATTATTCTCTTGCTTACAAAGTTCAACAGACCTTTTTCGTTCTGGCAAACAAAAAAAAAGAATAATAAGTGAACAACATGATACATCCTTCCTGCATACTAAGTATTATAGTTTCTGAAACGTATTTTATTTAGTAAAGATGCGTAACTTAAGTAGAAACAGTAGCGTTAGGGAATAAAATTGGAAGAAGCTAGTTGACACAATAATTAGATACTGTTGTATTGAGTGGAGTAACATGATACAAGTAGAAATATATTTCGGCAGTTTGATAATTTTCTTGGAAGTTAATAAATGTTAGGCTATCGACCTTGACGTTGCATGAAACATAATTTAATTGCAGATGTTGTAATAAAGCCGAGGTAATTTCTTAAAATCGCTTGAGAAAATTTTGTAGTAAAACAATTTGCCTTTTTTTTACGTACGAATTGTAAAAGGGCCATAGACCAACATCTTCACATGCAAATTGTGTGCATGAGTTATTTTTATAATTCTGTTTACTAGATTACTGTGTAATAACTCGAATTCCCTCACGTACGAACCACGAAAGGGGGCAAAGTCCAACACTTTCACGTGCCAGCTGTGTGTCTGTACATCTCATGCAGATTGGCTTTTCACAATGATAAATAGTAACTTGGACGTATGAAGACCTGTTTCGTTTTGTAACCAATGCCTTAAAAAAGGCTCTTGTCTTTTAAGAAGCAATAGCTTTTAAAACATGAAGAAATAAGTTGTCGGAGTTAAAGACTGTCTCACAAATGTTAATAAATGTTAGGTTATCAACCTTGACGTTGCATGAAACATAATTTGATTGCAGATGTTGTAATGAAGCCGAGGTAATTTCTTAAAATCGTTTGAGAAAATTTTGTAGTAAACAATTTGCCTTTTTTTTTTTTACGTACGAATTGTAAAAGGGCCAAAGACCAACATCTTCACGTGCAAATTGTGTGCAAGAGTTATTTTTATAATTCTGTTCACTAGTTTACTGTGTGATAACTGGAATTCCCTCACGTACGAACCACGAAAGGGGGCAAAGTCCATCACTTTCACGTGCCAGCTGTGTGACTGTACATCTCATGCAGATTGGCTTTTCACAATGATAAATAGTAAATTGGACGTATGAAGACCTGTTTCGTTTTGTAACCAATGCCTTAAAAAAGGCTCTTGTCTTTTAAGAAGCAATAGCTTTTAAAACATGAAGAAATAAGTTGTCGGAGTTAAAGACTGTTTCACTGAGTAGAATCGCACGTGAAAACCTCGTGAATTATGATGATGCAATCATCTACCACAATGATAAAAATCCTGGTATTTCGTAACTATTCAGTATTCGATGAGTCACATTTTGGCTTAAGAAACTCCCAGGAAACCTTAAAGTTTTCCTTCTAATCAACGTTTGGTGAGTAGAAATTTATTTTACGTTAACAATTTGTTTAACTTGTACCAGATGTAACAGGGAAAGACAGAGGAAAGAGAATATATAGGTTGAGGATCGACTCAGCTGAGCGTTTCGCGTTTTCATTTATGTGGCGCAATGCCCAATTTCGCACAAAAACCAAATCTACATTTAGGATGAAAAAGATCGATTCATCACTCTTGGTAAGGTTACTCCGAATTATTATAGTTACACTGAAGCATTCAAAATAGCTCATGCACGTTTAACGTGCCTATGTTTATTCAAGACAGCAAGAAGAGTTTCCGAAAACCTTTTCGTTTTCCTGAGTGTTTGTTTGTTTGTTTGTTTTAGCCGGTTTGTGAGGCTTAGCAAGAATTTTGTTAATTATTTTAACTCTCCGGCAGTCACTAGAAGTGGGTATTCGCTATTAAACACTTTCTCTTTCCATTTGCAACCAGAAAATCATTTAAGCTTGTGTAAGCTTATATTGAACTCGAGGCCACTGACATCAATTCTTCATGACACGTCATGACATGAAATAATTACGCCTGACTTTACAACAAAACTCAAACGAGACAAAAGTGTAAAAAATACTCAGACTCACCTTGGTTGCAGCTCCTGAAAGTGAGTAAGTGAGTCCCAAAACATTTCCTGTACTCTGCTGAAAGAAGCCTGCATGTTGGACTTGAATTCCGTGGCGAAGCCCTCCGCAAACGAAATTAACAACGAACACAAGAAACTTCAGTTTACCAAATTTCTGGTATCGATAGGTTTCCATTTTCCTTTAGGTATGCCGGGCTTTCCGCGCGCGCAAGTAGCTCCGCTATTAACCTCGTCCGTACAGTCATTACAGGGAAATCTCAGACCGAGACGTACAATAGGCCTTGATATACTGACCGAGGGATAGCGAGGTCAATACATCAAGGCCTTTGTCTGAGATTTCCCTGTAATCATCGAACGGACGAGGTTAATAAGCTATTTATTATATGGCCTGTTTAACGCTATTTTTAAAATGGTTATACAATAAAAAACACTGGAAAAAATTTTCAACATCTGCGCCTAAGAGGTCGTTTGAGGTCGTGTTCACTGAACCGAAACGAACCTGGCGATGCGATCGAAACCACAAGACACAGTTTCTTTGACAAGGAGAAATTTTGGACCTGAGTCCGCGATCATTAAAAAAAAACTAATAACTGGTCAGCGGATAACTTAAAAAAAACACGTCACCTCAATGGATTAGCGTTAGATAACATCGAGTGAAGCCAGATTGGACACCTTATGAATTTTACACAACGCATTATTTCCATAATAGAACGAGACTGGAATGTAGAATGAGGCTAGAATAGCTGAAGAAACCAAAACTACAGATCGCCAGTTATGGAGAGAACACAGTAGAGAGTTAAGCACTGATCTGCAGTGATTAGGGTAAAGCACTGAACTGAAAACGGTTAGGTTTCAAATATTGTAATGGAGTACGGCATAAGAACATGTATATTTTAAAAATTATTGGATTTGGCAGCTAGTCCTCGATGTTGTAGTGGATATGGATGTAGGCTATAAAGCAAGTGACCCGGGTTGAAAGCATTACAGTGGATTTTTTCTATTTCATTGCGTACGAGGTACGAGAACGCAACCCCTAATTTGTGTTTGGTGTTCTGTGCATTATTG